>OX940801.1:11903708-12337697 GCA_954870605.1 Acer campestre | reverse complement strand
TTTTTGTTTATTCTTTTTTGTTTAATTTCTATTATGTGATACAACAATTTCAATTCTTGAGTATATACTGTCAGTTGATTCTTTCTTCTCCAATTGTTTTTTTCTTTTTTCTTTTTAAGTTCATCTACTATGCATAAAAAAAAAAAAAAAAAATCAGATATCAAAAATATAACATTCACCCTGTGTAATTTGTTCAGAAAAAAAAAAATCTTTATTTCAACTTAAATTAAATTTAAAGAGCACTAAAGAAAATCATATTTTTAACTTAAACATCTTTGTACCCCTAATAAACTTTTCTTTCGTAAACATCTTCCTCAATAGTGTTAAATGCACAACTTTGAGTATGTAATGCTAATTGTTTTATAGACCCAAAAAAAAAAAATTGTAGATATAAAATTCAATTTTTTTTTTCCTTGTGAGTTCTTCAATTAAACAATAAGTATGATTTAATATACATATATATTGAATTTTATTTTCCTTGTGAGTTATTCAATTAAACAATGAGCATGATTTAATATACATATATATTGAATTTTATTTAGGTAGTTGATACAACTTGGGAGAAGATTGGTGAAACAAACGGTCCAAAAACGAACGTGGAACAACTGATGGTGCCACATGTTGGGATGCTTTTTGAAACAATGGAACAAGCTAGAAACTATTATGAAAATTATGGTCGGCAAGAAGGATTTTGGATTCGTATTCGATCTTCATCCAGGACTAGATTAGGTTCAAATGACGTGACTAGTATAAAATTTGTATGTGCTCATCAAAGGAAGTATAAGAGATCACGAGAGCTGGTTGAAGAAGAAAAAGATGATAAAGAGATAACTGAGAATGAAGATACAAAAAAATATAAAAATTGTTCAACTGTTAAATGTGGTTGTGAAGCTAGTATGCAAATTGTACTTGACAAGTGGTCTAACAAATGGAAAATTTTGGTCTTTAAGGACATTCACAATCATAAAATAGTGTCTCCGGCAAAAAGAATGAAAATGAAGTCGAACAAACACATGTCTGAAGCTGCAAAAAGTTTGACTGAAACATTTCAAAGAGAAAATATGCAAATAGGCAAAGTTTGCTCGGTTTTAGGTGGCTCAAATATTGGTTTTAATAGTAGAGATTGTTACAATCACTTGAGGAATGTACGACACAGACAATTAGATGGAGGGAATGCTCAATCGGTTCTCACTTACTTTAGAAAAAAGCAAGCTCAGAACCCTCAATTTTTTTATGCAGTTCAATGTGATGAAAATGGTAGGGCAACTAATTTTTTTTGGGTAGACTCTCGCTCACGCATAGCGTATCACTATTTTGGAGATGTTGTAACATTTGATACAACTTATAGAACGAACAAATACGACATGCCATTTGCACCATTCACAGGAGTAAACCACCATTTACAATCAATACAATTTGGATGTGCACTTTTACAAGATGAAACAGAAGCAACATTTTTGTGGCTTTTTGAGACATGGCTTGAAGCAATGGGAGGACATCATCCAATTTCTATAATAACTGACCAAGACTTGGCAATGAAAGGGGCAATTGCAAAGGTACTTCCTAACTCCCGCCATCGTTTATGCCTTTGGCACATAAAGAAGAAGTTTGTTGAGAAGCTATCACACGTTTACTTTAAGAAGTCAAAATTCAAAGTTGAGATGAAAAGGTGCATTTTTTCATACAAGGTAGATGAGTTTGAAAAAAAAGTGGAAGGCCTTGGTTATGGAAAATGGATTAGAAAATAATGAATGGCTAAATCATCTCCACGAAATACGTTCTTCATGGGTACCTGCATATAACCGTAGCACGTTTTTTGCTGGAATGAATACCATTGGACGTAGTGAGGGCATAAATTCCTTTTTTGATGGTTTTGTTACATTGAAAACAAATCTTAGAGAGTTTGTTATTAAATACGAGCAGACATTAAAGAAAATTATTGAAAAAGAAAGTTATGAGGATTTTGAGTCGGAACACAAATATCGCATTGTCGATGATGGAGAATTTCTTTTGAAACATGCAGCACAATTATATACTAGGAGAGTTTTTAATAAATTCAAGGATGAATGGCATCAGGTGAATAGATATAAAGTTGAAGAAAAAGAAAATGACAATGCTTATCACACATATATAGTGAAAACAAAACTAGGTGAGTCCGAAGAGTTTGTTGTGAAGTTGAATTTACAAACTTACGAAGGTACATGTGAATGCCAAACCTTTGAATTTCTTGGAATACTTTGCAGGCATTTTTTGAAAGTGTTTGTTCGACTCGATATTGACACAATACCTAACCATTTTGTTCTTCCAAGATGGAGACAAGAAGCAAATAAGTTTAGGATCAGTGATTCAGAAGATTTGGTGAACAACGGTGACAAAGAAGAATCAGAGGCATTAAGACTTAGCCATATGTGTCAACAAGCGACTAAATTGGCTTGTATTGCGGCATCTTCAAATGAAAGATACATGATTTATATGACAGCTTTGAATGATTTATCTAAAAAGTTCTCTGAGGTTTCTGATCATTCAACGAAAATTTCCCAAATGATTGATGATTCATGTACGAACGTCAATTTTCCTCAACCTTTGCTTTTAGATCCTAATATTTCACAAACTAAGGGCAGAAAAAGGGATGTTGAAAGCTCAAAGAGAATAAAAAGTAGTATTAAGGTAGCCTTAAATAAGAAGAAGAGAACATGCAGATTATGCCATAAGTTTGGACATGACAAACGGAACTGCTCCTTAAATCTTAAGAGAAAAAAATGGAATCAAATAGTGAAGGTAAGTACTGAACTAAATCTTTTAAATATATCATATTGTTTATTTTATTTTTTTTCCTTTCAAAATTATATTGTTTTGAACTCTGTTTACATTAGCTAATATTATTATTATTTTTTCTCTAAACTTTAGAAAATGAGGAGACACAAGAGATTGACCAGGACATGGAAAGTTCTGATGACTATTGAAGTGAGCTTTAATTGCAATTATACTTTATTATTTATTTCTTTTTGTTCAGTAGATAATCTAATGTAATTTTATTTTTTAAGGATGACAAAGTTAGAGAATACAGGAAGTGGAGATTAGGAGAGGGAGAGAAGAACTGTTTCAACAGGCCAAACAAAGGGATTCTCTCGCTTGATTTTCCTGTAATTCGCATTTATTGCCCTTTTTCTTGGGTTTTTTTTTTTTTTTAATGTTTTTGTTTAATGAATTGTTAATGTTAAGACTCGGTTTGAATTTGCATAAGCTGAGTTTCTACTATAAGCTCTTGTTGTGATTGTTTATGGACGCATTGGTGGAATTTGTAGTTCACTTTGCCTTTTTATCTTTACAAATGAATAAGTTCAGGCTTCATGATCAAGAATTTTGAAATATTTGTGTTTAAAAAAAAAAAATGCTTTCACTGGTTTACAGATGCAGGTTAGAAGTTTTTTTTTTTTTTTTTTTTTTTTTTTTTTTTTTTTTTGGAAGTAAAATTGCGATTTATTATCAGAATGATATTGAAGCACTGTCACAAGCTTGTTTGATATGAATGTCAGCTTGGAATGAAAATCAAGTATTTACACAAAAGTAATATGGTCAAGGAAAAACACAAGTTAGACTTATTGAGAAAGAAGAGAAATTAACATTGAAGAGTAAAAATAAAAAAACGCAAGACTGGAAGAAGAAATATAAATTTGAATAGGTAATATTAATTAGATATTATTTAGGAAAGTGAATCTATAAAAGAGGAGGGAGGAGAGAGAAAAGAAAAGAAATTAATGAAAAGATAAATGAGAAGGAAATAATAAAAAAATCAATGTAATAAATCTAAACCATCCAAATCTCATAAATCTAATGGTTGAAAAATCATGTCAAATCTTGTGTCAAAAATTGTGTCCCCCGATCCCTCCCCATATAATATATTGCCACTTATTTCAGCAACCTTACTTAAAACTAGGGGTAATTGCATAAACTACCTTGTGTTTTCCCTTTATGGCAAAATATTCAACAAATATCATTAATTACAAACGAACCCTGTGGCATTAGTCGACCACCGTTACTTCTAACCATTGACCAAATTAATGGAGGGTAAAATAATCCTTGCATGTTTGAAAGTAAACAAAATAATTAAATACTGGGTGACTTCCTAGACACATCACTTACCCAGTCCCATCTATGTTGAACGACTGAATCACTCACATGTTCATCTAACAACCATTTTAGATTTTAGGGGCCTATATGACAATTTCTTATTTATTTTTTAATTTTTCTGCGTTTTTTTTTTTTTTTTTTTTTTTTTTTTTTTTTTTTTTTTTTCTGTACCAGCTCTAAAATATTGGCTTTTTTTTTCTTTTTTTTTTTAAAGGAAAAGATTCATTAAGCAGAGAACAAGGGGGAAAGATCCTCCCGAATAACAGACTCTAGGCAGGGAGGGAAAGACTCCTGCCAAAAACAATCACTAACTGAATTAACAACCAATTTAGCTAAACCATGGGCTACCATATTAGCAGTCCTGGGAACAAAGGAAATATGGATATTAAACTTCCGGGATAAATCCACAATATCGCTCACACCCACACCAACATCTGCAGAGGGACAAGAATCAGAATTTATCAGGTTCACAACCCTCTTTGCATCACTCTCCAGAGCAGCAGGTAAAAGGCCAAAATCAATAGCCAGCCTAATCCCCCTTAAAATAGCAGCAGCTTCGGCCACTGGAGGGGAATTGCGGGCAACAATCTTCTGCATAGTATAGACCACAACCCCACCACAAGAGTCGCGAACAATGGTCCTAACTCCAACCAGCTGCGAAGCATCCCAAATAGCAGCATCTGAATTAATTTTGTAACATCCCTCAGCAGGCAGACTCCATTTAACAACAGAACCAGTATCAGGTTCGGCAGTCTAAGAAATGCAAACATCAAGGCCATTGGCCTTGCGAAATTCACCAATATAATCAGAAGCCCAGCCAACCACCTCCTCAATTCTAGAAGGCAGAGAAGAATGCACAATCTGATTACGCCAAAACTAGATTCTCCATAGCACCACACACATAAACGCCAGATCCTCTTGATTCAAGTCACGCAGCCAGCAAGAACCAGCTCCTGAAACGGCATACTATCATTCCAGCAATCTTTCTTCACCATCAAACAAGACTTGCAGATATTTTTGATCCCCACACACCCCCATAAAGCATGCAAAGTCGTTTCAGGTTCCTTATGACAAACAGGACACCACACCTCAACTTGGATACCCCCACCAGCAAGATTACACATGGTAGGGATCCAATTATGACAAGATTGTTGTTTGTATTTTTAGGATCCTTATTATTTTTTATTTTTTTGTTGTGTGTGCAATTTCCCATCACAATAGAAATAAAATTTATAATGAAATTTTTTGATTCGGAAATCCCTAATGCTACTCTTCTACAGCATTTGCATCTTCTTTTCTTATATTTATAAGTGGGCGACTTGCTTTCCGTCTTGGAGCTCGTCACTGCTTCATGCACCTTATTAATTTGGTATGGTTTGATGATGTGGAGACCTGGTTCCGTGAATTCTGCTTTTTATGCTAACGTATCAGGATGACTAAGGTTTCCACAAACAAGTAATTACGTATAAGTGGTGTTTTCGAGTAAAAACAAAACCTTTTCCTTTCCAAAAACCTTCTTTTTTCTTAAAAAAATGTCAAAAAGATTTTTAAAAATGATTAGATGAGAGGGATAAAAAATTATATTCGGTAAAAACGGAAGGAAATTTGGGTAGGGAATGATTGGTTTTAGTGGCAAATAAGAGCATCTCCAATGCAAAAGTGGTTTACATACCAAAAATCATTGATATGACAACAATGTCAAGAGTCTTGCTTCATATGTGGTATAAAGATAGATTTGATAGACAATCAATTCAAAATTTGGTCTATAATGCTTCTATTTAAAACACATTTATTTTTAATGATGTGTCCAAGATTTTTTTTTTTTTTCCCTTTTTTATTTATTTTATTTCCTTACCAAAAATAGATGAAAAATTAATGTCAAATTTAAATACTTGTTAAGTCAACCGAAAAAATAGCTCTGTAATAGGCCATCTGAAAGTAGATGATCATTTTGACAATATCTAATATATATATATATATATATTTTTGCCAAGTCAGCATAGGGTTGAATATGCATAGTTGTATTAGAGATACATTTTTTAATAAACTTGTTAAACACCAAAATTGGCGAAGGATTAAAGAAGAATTTTCCACCTCAACACCAGGAGGACATAGGAGTCCAGACACCATCCGGCTACCCCGATAGAGGGGGACCTCGACTAATCCAAGTGCATACCCTCTCCAGCGGGGTCTGGCATAACCTTTCTCCAGCTTCTCAGGGACCCCGCCAGCATTTTGATTCATAAGCATCATCTCAAGCCAGAATACTCGTTAAAAACCTACAACGAGGTCCAACCCAAGCATACCCTGGCCTCCTATGAACCCCGCAGCACCCCGATATAGAGTTCCACTAAGCATCCCGCTATAGTATTAGCTGGACATCCCCTTTCTTCATTAGTAGGGTGCCTACTGGCTTACACTTTCTGATATAGCCAGCCTGCCAAGCAAGAATATACCAAGCAGCAAGATTCTAATACCAGAAACTAAAAGCGCCATAAAGACCCATTAAAACGCCGCCGTTTAGTCAAAACAGAGGAGATATACTCCTTCCCGCCAGAGAGTCCTATTTTAAGCAGGTCAACGCAATTAGAATCCTCCTAGGAAGGAAAGATTTGCTTACGAGATTGACTCCTCCTAGGAAGGAAAGACTGGATTCTGCACGTAAAAAGTTCTGAAATTATCTCCTAAAGGGAAGGAGGTCTTGCAGTTGCCAAACCCTAGACCGAAACTATAGGAGTGCATGGCAAGCAACAGGACCTATATATAAAACAGTCTATTTACAGAAAAGGGATCATGGCCAAAAACCCTACGACCAAGTTCTACTTATCGACATGCGCGAGTACTCCACCACCATCATTCATCAAATCTCCATACCTTACTGTAAACCTTGAAGAACATAGTTCTTGTATTTGTAATGCAAAGTGGCGATAAATAAAAAGCTAATTCTTGTTTATTTTCTTGTGTTCAATATCGTATTTGCATTGTCAAGGATATAATCGGTATCGAACCACTTGATACCCTTCCGACCGGGATCAATCTTGATCTTGGTCCCCCTTTAAGTCGTTATTTGGAATTTCATCCCCTTGACAATTTTTCGATAACAAAACTATCTATTTATCATATGTGTATCTTTGTTTTAAAAAAGTCACTCTTATATTAGAGATGCTTTAAGATGAAAAAACAATCTATGGCTCCAATTTTTATGTCAAAAAGCAAAAAGTTGAATTGTGTGAAGATAATAAGAGAGTGTGGGTACGTTGGGAGAGTATATGCAATATAAATGGTCAGAACGTTAAAGCTAGGTTCTTCACATGCATGCATACAAAGAAGTAGTGAGAATAAGTATGTTAATACATGCCACCTTGTTTTTTATATCCACATAAGCAGAAGCAGTGTGTGCATATCCAGGTCCAAAGATCTATGTCACGATACCCCAAAATAAAGCATGCCGGTCCTTCAGGAGCTAAATTATACTGATCAAGTGAAAATACTGGGGGCGGATTTAAAGGGGCCATGGGGGGCATGCCCTCCGACCAATGTATCAAATTTCAATTATATATAAATCATGATATTCTAAAATATAGACAATAATATTAACTTTCCTATTCATGTAAAAATATAAATTAATTAACAAACATCTTCCTTATTTTAGTGATTTTAATTTTCGGTCCAAAAAAAAAAAATAAAACAAATCCTATTATTTCATAAATTATTACCTAGTCTATTGTACATTATTTTTTTTCATAGATTTTCAATACAAAAAGCCAAGTAAATATTAAAAGCTTACTATTTTTTTTTATTTTTTATTTTTTAATACTCATCTTATATTGAGATAATTCTTTGAATTTTACTCTACATAGTTTGTTTCATAGAAATTATTTAAACTTGTGTTGTAATATATTTATTATTTTTTAGGTTACTATAATTTTGATAAATTTAATCTACTAGTTTGTTATTTAAATTTGTCCAAAATTATTATAAATTAATTTGGTTTCATATAAAGTTACACTATTGTTAGACAACCCAAAAATCAGCTCAAATGATATGACAAGTGATTTGTCAATTCACTACATCATTCAATGATATGTATACTAATGCAAGTCAACCTAAAAATTTAGCCCAAAAACCAACCCAAATACTGTGGCAAATTTGTCATTACCATATTATTTACCAAATCATCCACATATCGCCTCATGATTTATGTGATGATGACAACTCATTTGCTACATTATTCGGGTTAAATTTTGGGTTGTATAGTATTACGAGTTCATTTTTGCTCACCCCCCTTGAAAGGGGGTGAGCATTACCTCCCTCCTCATGGGGAGGGCGTGATGCTTACCCCCTTTGAAGAGGGGTGAACAAAAATGAACTCTAATATTACTTTGATTTGTACGATGATGATGATAACTCACTTACCATGTCATTTAGATTGAATTTTGGGTTGTATAGTATTACAATATTACTCAAAAAGTTTTTTTTTTTTTATTTATATATATATTTGAAACTGCATTTTTATTAGGAAGCCAAACCCAGACGAATGGCACAACAGTACAGAACAACAACATTCCTTAAAATACAGACAGCAAGCAAAAAACTCCCCAGAGCACATCATCACAACAGCGCCTGCAGAAAAGACAGACAGACACAAAAACCACACACAACTCAAAAAACATTCCATTCCAACCTCTCACTCTGCATAATTGACCTAGCTTTTGCAATATTACTCAAAAAGTTAATATCTAATTTATTTATTTATCACATCACTTTAATAATTAAGACCACCAAACGGTATCACGTTTTATTTTTTAATAAGTAGCTTTTGTCTTCCACACCAACCCCCTCCCCCCCCCCCCAATAGACTTTTCCCCACTCTAATTTCCTCCCAATTCTTAACTCTCCAAGTTTCCAATTCCCTCTCAATTACTAAGTTATTAATATTTATTTTGTTTGCAATTACTAAGTTTCTAATTTATTTTATTTACAATTTTTCTTATTTCCAATTTATTTAATTTGCAATTAGTCAATTATTAAGTTTCCAATTTCATTTATTTGCAATCACTAACTACTAAGTTTCCAATTCTCTCCCAAATTTATTTCCATCAATTTTTTAACTTTTTTGTTCAAGGGCTGCGTCCTTGAGGATGGTGAGAGGGGCGGTTGTGGGGCAAAATGAGATGACACGGTTGTGGGGCGGATGTTTCTCATTTACAGTTTGCCGATGACACGGTTATTTTTGTTCATCCTAATATGGAGTTTTTGATGAGTGTTAAAAGGATCCTTCGGTGCTTTGAGTTAGCTTCTGGGCTTCAGATGAATTTTCATAAAACTTGCCTCGTGGAGGTTAGCAAGAATTCGAGTTTAGTGTTAGGATTATGCTCAATAGCAAGAGTGTAATATTGTAATTAACAATCTTTTTCATATTAATATAGTGATTTCTGGTTTAAACAAATCTTATAGCATTTATAGTTTAATAATTGTCAAAGTAAATAATCATAAGGTCTAAAGACTATGAGAAAAGAAGAATTGTTCGTACATCTGGAAATGTATGTGGTAGACACAATTCTTTAGTTAGTCTTGAATATTGTTCACAACTTAAGTTAAAGGTTGGGCACCTTTATCTTGTTAAAGTTGTAGAATTCTTTTGCTAGCATTTGAGTGGGATCAAATGAGATATGATGAGTCTAAAATCATCGGAGTGTCTTCGAGCAAAAGAATCTAGTGCACTGGGTGCATTGAACAGGATCACAATGAAATACTTTATCTATAACCGTCAGTAGATAAAAGTAATTTCATTATCAGGACAATCAGAGAGTCTATCTTAATCCTGAGATAAATGATGGACTTATGGTTGCAAGTGATATCATTTGAGCTATCAATGAGTACGATTATATCGCATAGTCTATCCTCGATAGTTTGGTGATATTCATTTGTTAATCGATAGAGGACTTCATTTATAGATATGGACATCGTGGCTCCATTTATCGAATGAGAGTATAATATCATCATATGGATGTTTTGAGGTAATTGGATATTAAATCTCAACGTTGAGTTTTCGATAGTGTCTATTGAAAACATGGCTTCTGGACAAGTCAAAATATCCAAGTTCAAAACGTGGTCATATGAGTAAATATGGTAACTTGAAGAGTTATAGGCGGTCTATGAACTCTTGGCGATTAGTGATATTAATCACGAGGATACACTATCTCTAATATGATTGTCTAGGGTATGAATGAGGAAACATCTTCCTTTTCTGTCTTTATTTAAGAGTTCAATTTTAGCTCTTTAGTGGAATGAGTTAAAATTAATGGATCGGACCTAAGTGAATCATTTGTTGATTGTGATTAGGTTATGTCTATTGAAGCTTAAATTTAGATAGCCCGCCAAGATCCCCAATCCACACGGACTTGCATGGATCACTTGATATATTCTACCGGACCAATTTAGGGTCCATCTAGAATTGCATTTAATATATTAAGAATATAATTTGCACATTATTTATGTAATGGGCTGCTCAATTATATTTATATATTAATGGATGACATGTGGGCTTGTTTCTTTTAGTAAGAATGGGTCTAGTTCACATGTGGGCTTTTTATTTAAAGTCCTATGGATTAAATGAAATAAGAAAATAATATTTTGCCCAATATTTTTTATATGGGGCGGCAAGGTGATTAATTAACCTTAAATATTATTTTGTTTTCATTGTTTAATTAAATAAGAATTAATTAATTTATTAATTAATTGTTTAATTAAGAAACAAATCTTTTCTGATTAGGAAATATGATTCCTATTGGTGTACTATTGGTAGTAGTATACTTAAATTGAAAGACTTGTTTGACAAGGAAATAAATAATTAATTTTATTTATTTAATCAAATAAGAAGTCTTTTTATTTTAGTCAAATAAGGAATAAAAGATTTATGAGTTTGATTAGGGTTTGGAAGTCTTAAACTAAATAGGAATTAGGGTGTAATTCAAACTCTTTTTTTTTTGAGAATTGCGGCAACCCTAGTCTATTTTTGGCTAAAGATTTCGGCCACCCTAGGAAAAAAGGAAGAAAGAAATTTTGCCACATATATAAGGGCACTTATAATTTTCGGCCACATTAGGTTTTTGGGGGTGCAGAATTTTATTTTTCTTCTTCTTCTCAACTCATAGAAAGAGAGCTTTTATTCTACTAAAAACAAAAAGAAACATAGATTATTCTTTGATGGTATTCTATTTGCTGATTCATCAATAAGCTTGTGAATACTACATCGATCAAGGTTCACGCGAGTTTCGATCATAAGATTGAGAACTTAAAAGTGACCGGAATAATCTTAGGTTTCTTTTGATTGTTTTTGTGACTAACGAATAAGAGAAAATTTTGTTTTATCCAATCACAGGCTTGCAATTCAAAGAAAAGGGAGACCACGCTCCTAGGTGATCCACGTTCGTGCTAGGATTGAAGATCTTGCGGATTACCATCGACGTAAGTCAATCGGATCATGCGACAAAAGGTATTCTTCTTTTGTTATATATTATATATCTTTAATTGATTAAAAGGGTTTAAGGTTCATAAAAGGAAAAAATTTTAAAAGCTACTAAACTATTTTTTTTAGTCTCGCTTCCGCTGCATGCACGTATTTTTTCCCTACATTTAGATGTTGGCTGGGCCGAGGCTTTTAAATGTAAAAAAGCCACTCTTCCGATTCTTTACCTCGGGCTCCCTTTAGGGGTCAACTCAAACACTAGATCTTTTTGGAATCCTATCATTCGAAAGATTGAACTCCGGTTAGCTCCGTGGAAGAGGAAATTTATTTCTAAAGGGGGTAGGTTGGTGTTGATAAAATCTGTGTTGTCAAGTCTTCCAACGTATTTCCTCTCGGTCTTCAAAATTCCTTTAGGGGTTGCTAGGAGCATAGAGAAGCTTCAAAGGGATTTTTTTTTTGGGTGACAATGGGCAAAATAGAAAGATTCATTTGGTGGATTGGGATTCGATGTGCAAAAGTAGGAGGTGTGGTGGTCTTGGTATTGGCCACGTTATCGATAAGAATAATGGTCTTTTGGCGAAGTGGATGTGGAGATTCGGTTTCGAGACTTCCTCTTTATGGAAGAAGGTGGTTTGTGCGTGTTACGGGTTGGATAGTAGGTGTCTACAGTGGAGTTGGCAAGGGGGCTGCAAAGCGTCTCACTTCGTGAAGAATTTAGGTTCCTTACTAAAGCATGGTTCTCAAACGGAACATATTCTAAAACAGGGGCTGCAAGTGGTGTTGGGTAGAGGTGATAGGAGTCGTTTTTGGAACGATATTTGCCTTGATGGGATTCCATTGAGTGGGCGCTTCCCTAGGATTTACGGTCTTTCCTCTCACAAAGATGGTTTGGTTCAAAACTTTGGAGGGTGGCGGAATAATCATTGGGTGTGGGATGTGAAGCTTAGGTGTCCGGTTTTTGATTGGGAGGTGGACCAATGGGAAAATTTCTTATCTGCCTTACAGAATTTAATTATTCGGAGGGATATTTCTGACTCCATGGCTTGGGCGTTTAGCTCTAATGAGATTTTTTCCGTTAAATCTTTTCGTAATCAATTGGAATATACTAATGAGGCCTATAGTGATAGCTCTAATATGTTATGGAAAGGTCTTTGCCCTCCCAAGGTCGACATTTTTGGGTGGCAACTGCAGAGAGGCAGAGTTTCGGTGAAGGTTGTTCTTGGTCGTCGTGGTTTGTTGTAAGGACAACCTTTAGCTTGTACTCTATGCAATGCTGATGTCGAAAGCATCGATCACCTTTTTCTTCATTGCGTTTGGTCTTGGAAAGTTTGGAGCAACTGCATGTTATAGTGGGAGGTTAGATGGTGTGCAAATAATTCCTTCAAAGAGTGGATGGACTGCTGGACGGGTCTTTATCCAGCTATAAAAAATAGGAAAGCTTAGAACACGTTGTTCTTTGCCGTTATTTGGACAATTTGGGAGTATCGGAACAATAAGATTTTCAGAGATCAAGAGGTTCTGGTTGATAAGGCTGTGGATGATGTCAAATTTAGAGTGGCGTGGTGGTTCAAGTGGCATGGGAAAGGGAGTAAACTCCTGGTGTCTCTTTTAATGCTCAACATTAGGGAGAGTTGCACCTCTGCTATCCCTCCGAAAAGAGCTGCTCAGGTTAGTTGGAGACATCCTATAGTGGGTTCCTTGATGTTCAACGTTGACGGGTCTTCTAGAGGGAACCCAGGGCAGACCGGGATAGGGGGGGTGTTGCGAAATTCTGCTGGAACCACTCTTTTTCAATTTTCGATTTTTGTGGGTATTCAAGATTCCATCTCAGCTGAGTTATTTGCGATTCGTAAAGCTTGCGAGCTGTGCTCTTCTAAGGCAAGTGTGGCTGGTTTAAATATTCAGGTTGTGAGTGATTCTTTGGAAGCGGTGTCCTGGGTTAATAATTTGGATGATTTTGGGAACCTTGACAATCTCCAAGTTATCAGAGATATAAGAAGCTATATGCGCAGTCTTATTGGTCTGTCCATCATCTTCAATCTTAGATCTCTCAATGAGGATGCAGATTGTTTGGCTAAAAGGAGCTTGAGCAGTGGGGTTGACAGTGTGTTTTGGTTTGGCTTTTGATTCTTTTGTGTTCGGTTTTCTGGGGTGTTTGTTGGCTGTTGTTGTGTTGTCTATCCTGTTCTCTGGTCTTGTCTCTATTTTTGCTGTGTGTTCTTTTGTTTCCCTGTTCCGTTTTTGCGGCTACTCTTGTTGGCTACAGTCTGTTTGTTATGGTGTCGTTTAGCTGTTTCGGCTCCTTGTTTCTTGTTTGTTCTTGGCTCCTTGGGCCCCTTCAATAAACTTTGCTGTTCAAAAAAAAAACATTTTTTGTTCAAGGAATTTTACAATTCAATTTTTTAAATGGCAAATGGAAGTGGTGATGGTCCTAATCGTTCCATTTCGATGAAAGGTAAGGGTTGTATGATAAATAACCTCGGTTATGAAGACACCGCCTATCATGAGTATCTGCAATGCCAAGTCTATGCTGAAGACCTAGATTTAAACTCTCCTCAACCCCTCATAACAATTTCTGAACCCGATCTCGATGCCACCCCCAATTTGACAAGCCAATCAGAAAATATGCATGATCCCCCTCCAAATTTTGAATTTGATCTACATTCGGAAGAGAAGTTACAAAAGCAGGCCAAATTTGATATCTTCGTACTCCATATGAAGAAAGTTACTCAAGAAAATGGAAGCACTGTAGTGTTTTGCAATTACTGCAAAAAGGTATTTAAGTGGCACAAATATGTAGGATATGGCTCATATCGGAAGCATATAACAGACAAACATCTAGATGCACATGTGAGATTGAGTACACAAACCCAAATTCCCAGGTACGCTACCCCTAGCTAACCAGCAATTATTTAAATACAGTGATGAAAAAAATAGTGAAGAATTAGCTAGAATGGTTGCAGTAGAACACTTACCTTTTAGTTTTGGTGAAAATGTTGGTTTTGTTAATTATTGTCAACAAGCATTAAATCCTACTGCATGTCTTGTTCCTAGAGCCACGCTCACAGAAACATTTGAAAAAATTTATATCAAAGAAAAAAGAAAGTTGGAAAAATATTTTGAAAAATATAATGGTCATGTTTCCGTATGTGCCGACATATGGAGTGACCATTAGCAAATGTTTTCATACTTAGGTGTCACCTGCAATTATATGGATAATGCATGGACTCTCCAAAAAATAATTCTTGCATTTAGAGTTTTTGATGATGCACACACTACTCCTAATATTTTTAGATTGATTAGAATTATTTTTGCAGAGTATCAAATTGAAAACAAAATTTTTGCAATTGGTTTTGATAATGCTTCTAACAATACCGTTGCTATTCCTGCTTTAATTGATTTATGCAAACTTTATCTCGGTGGTAAATTTTTTCATCAAAGATGTGCATGCCATGTTTTAAATTTATGTGTTCAAAAAGGATTACAAACTCTTCAACAGTTTATTGATCAAGCCAAAATTGGTATGATTTTGGCCCTCATTTTCGTTTCTTTTTGCTTGATTCTCGGGCATTTCCCCGTGTTTAATGTTGTTAAATTGAGTGTTTCAGGTTTTATTAGGTTTCAGAAGCAATTGAGATGAAGGTGGAGGACTTGTGCAAAAATGTCTCACAAATGAGAAGAAACAGGGCATTTTCGCCACTTGGGCAAAGGAGGTCGCCATTTGAGCGCCATGGCGACAGAAGAGTTCCCAAAGGCATCAAAAGGTCGCCACTTGGGCGCCACTTGAGCGCCATGGCGACAGAAGGTCACAAAAACAATCAGGTGGGGTCGCCACTTGGGGTCACTCTGGCGACCTCCCTTGCAAGTGGCGACCTAGTGCACTCAAGGCATGGTCGCCACTTATGGTCGCCAAAGCGACCTTGATGTACAAAGGGCGACCTCTTCACATTTCCAAGGTCGCCACTTATGGTCGCCAGAGCGACCTAGAGGATACAAGTGGCGACCTCTACACATTTTGGTCATGTTCGCCACTTGACAAAGAGCGAGAAAGATGGTTTTCAGAGCGACCTTTTCATCTAACCGTTTTACGCTCCATGGTCGCCATAGCGACCAAATAGCGACCAAGGCTCCACATCAGCGAATCAAGTCGTTACCAGTACATGTCCATGAGTGAGTATATATATAGAGCGTCTCTTCATTTTCAAAGGATCGAAAATCAGAGAGAAAATTCAGAGAATTCAACCTCAGATCTAGATCATCATCCATGGCACATTTTTCATCATCCTCCATTTCTCTCCTTGAACTCATCTAATCCATCCAACCCTCAACACAAAACCTTGATTACTTCACTACATCATTCCTCATCCCACCATTTCTCCACCAAAATCCTTAGTAACTTTCCACCAAAACACCCACATTCCAAGACATTTCCTCAACCTCCATTCCTTGCATCTAGGAGCATAGAGGAGAAGAAGGATTAAGCTTAAAGAAGGTGACCCAAGGGTTATTTCCTTATCATTTACTTCTTTTCATTTATTGCAATTATGTGTAACTAAACCCCTAATCTAGGGGATAGATTTGAGGAACAATTGGTTGTGGGTTTAGTCTAGCTTGTAATGAATCTCTTATGTGTTCTATTCATTCAATTTAAATAGATTTCATTCATTATAATTGACTTGTATATCACTTGTTGATTGCTATCTTGAGTGGAATAATTTGTTATATATTCACATGTGGATTGACAATCTTTGTGTGATTAAGAACCCATTGGATAGGATAGATTAGTGGTGGGTATATCAACCCCACTAATCTAAGCCTCTAAGTGGTTAACATAATGAGATTGGTACATTAATGATACTAGTAGCTTACCCACATCCAAGTGTTAATCGATCTATTCCCTAGTTCTCTCATTAATTGATTTTATCACTATTCTTATCAAGGTGTTGAGTATTCTATTTTTCATAACATTTTTGTGTATTTTCATTTGAGTAGTTTAGCATTGGTGGCTTTAGAAACCACACATTTATCAAACACTATGATTTGTTTTATTGTTCTAAGATTAGTCAATTTATCTAATTAACACTCCATTCCCTGTGGAACGAACTTGCTCACTATTTTGCTATCAAATCACATTTTAAAAGGATTAAGTGGCTTTAAAAGAGTTTTCAAGAATCAACCCAAAAATCACTATTATTACTATTTTGTTGAGTACACAAACGACCTCATCAAAAATGGCGCCGCTGCCGGGGAGTGGTAGCGTTGATTACATATATTGACTTTTCTTCGCATTTTATTGGTATTTTGTAGATTGTTAGTTTAAAATTTTGTTTTGTGATTATTGATTTGTTCATAGTGTTGTTTTTACTTTCTTTTCTTTCCTTGTATCTCTTTATTTATTCCTCTTTCAGGTGCTCAGTTTTATGCACGGTAGGAGATCTCTAGGTAGAGGTGTTCATCCCCCACTAGAAGGCACTAGCCGTGTGAGAGAGTTTGAACCAATTCCAAGTCAAGATATGAGTACCGAAGGACAACAACATGGTAGGGAAGACGAAGCTCCTTTGAGAGAGGAGATGACGGAAGAAACTCAAACCAACCGTGGTCAAAGGATGACCATGGGTGAGTATGCCTTGCCGGATATCGGGAACCAACCATCACCGATAGTGCTAGACCCGGTGGCTAGGGGTTATGAGTTGAAGACGATGCACGTCAACTTATTGCCGTCATTTCATGGGAAGCTGAATGAAGACTGCCTCCAGTTCATGAAGGAGTATAGTGCTATTATAGAGACCTTCCCCATCATGCGGCTCACACGCGAACAATTGCAAATGCGTTGCTTCCAGTATTGTATGAAGGATGCGGCTATGACATGGCTCATGGGGCTTAGGCCGGGATCATTGACGAGTTGGGGCCAGATTTGCAAGGTGTTTTTCAACAGATTCTTTCCGGCTAGGAAAGCAAAGGAGTTAAAGGTGAAGATAGCTAATTTTTATGAGAGTGAGGGGGAGCTATTTCATGAGTCATGGGAGAGGTATCAACGCCTTGTGGCCCAATGCCCTCCTCACATGTTCACTGAGGAATACAAGGTGTCTTGTTTCCAAGGGGGTCTAACTCGGTTCTCCCAAGTGTTGGTAACGCTTGTGGAGGTTCTTATGATACCAAGACCGCTTCGGAGATCTACGACATCTATGAGATGTTGGCACAAAACTCTCAACAAAGGAATGCCAACAGTATTCGAGGTGGGAAGTTTGATGTGAATGCTAGCACGGAAACCGCAATTGAAATCTCAAGGATAAACAAAAGGGTGGAAACCTTAACTTCTCATATTGAAAGTTTGGGGTTTCAGAAGGCGGGAGTTAAGTTGCTAGGAAGACAAGAAGGAAGCTCTAGCGGGCAGTTTAATGAGAATGAAGGGTTTGAGGACACTTTTCAAGGTCAAGAGCAAGAGGAAGTTCAAGCTATGGGATTCCAAGGACAAGGAAACAACTATGTTCAACCATGGAGGAACCACCCAAATCTTTCTTGGTCAAACAACAACAACATTCTAAACCCACCACCAAGAAACCAACAACAAGGAAATCAACAACAAGGGGTGTACAATCAAGGAGGTAGCTCACAAGGGGGTTACCGTCCAAGTCAACAACAAGGGATGAACAATCAAGGTAATAGCTCACAAGGAGGCTACTGGCAAAACCAATCACAAGGAGGATACCCACAAGGAGGGTTTCCCCAAGGAGGAAACCAATGGGGAGGAAACCAATGGAACAACAACAACAATGCTCAACCAAGCTCGTACCAACCTCGCCGAAATATTGATGAAGAGATGAGAGGTATGATGCAAGGGTTCCAAAGAGCTGAGAACACCTTGACAAGCTTCATGCAAGCTAGTGGCCAAAGGTTTGGCAATCTAGAGGCATCCTTCGGGAAATTGGAGACCCAAATGGGGCAAATCGCCGAGGCTCTTCAAAAGCAAGAAAAGGGGAAGTTTCCAAGCCACACTGAGCAGGCCAAAGAAGGAAATTTTGTCAAGAAGGATGGAGCTAGAGATGAGGCATTGTTGTTCGAAGAAGCATACATGCAGAAAGTGGAAGATCCGGGAAGCTTTGTGATTCCCATTTCAATAGGAAATAGTGGAGTGCTTAAAGGAGTACTAGATTTAGGGGCAAGTGTGAGCATGATGCCCCTATCTACTTATGAAAAGTTGGGTTTGGTAGGATTGAAGCCATCCGGGAAGAAGCTTATGCTAGCGGATCAAACCTCACTTTCATCATGTGGTGAACTAAAGGATGTCCCAATTGTCATTGAAGGAGTAATGGTGCTAACGGATTTCGTCGTTCTAGACATTGGTGACAAGTCAAATGATGTTAGGGAGTGGCAAGTTCTCCTTGGTAGACCATTCATGGCTACCGCTCAAATGAAGATCGATGTTTGCAAGAAGAAAGTTTGTATGCATGCATTTGAGAAAGAACTTGAGATCGATATAACCATATGCAATGATGACCTAAAAAGCATTGAGAGTTGCTATGTGGTTGAGTTGCATCCACCAAGGTCAACGGGTGGAAAGGTGTGTGATTTGGTGCAATTGTTTGAAAAGAATAGCCAAGAGGACGAAGTGGAGAGTATAGGTGACTCTGAAATTGAAGAGCTCAAGAATTCCAACCAAGAGCTCATGCTTGAGGTAGAGGTTCTTAAGGCGGAGAAGTATGCCTTGGAGAATAAGCTTGATGACCTAGCAAGGAAAAATCATAAGCTTAAGAAGGTCAACGTGGCTCTCACAATGGAGAATGAGGTGACGGTGAAAGAACTTGAAGATTTGGCTAGGCTCACCGAAGAATTTGAGGAAGAATCCTTAAGAAAGATGAGGAAGGCTCTCATGAATGTAGATGCCAAGAACAAGGCACTTGAGGAGTTGAAGGAGGAATTGAGCAAGAAGGAGATGTCCTTGAAGGTTGCTAAGGTAAAGGAGTGCGACTTTTTGGTGGAGATAGATCGGATGGATCAAGCCATCAAGGAACTCACCAATAACGGTCCCTCAAGACCTAAATCTCCAATGAAAAAGGGAAGATTTCCTTCATATCCTTTAACTTGTTATTTTTGTCATAGAAAGGGTCATGTAAAGTCTAAATGTTTTGAATTTTTGAAGCATGCCAATAATGATAAAAATAGACTTATAAGGAGATCTAACCGTGTTAAGCAAATTTGGGTTAGGAAGGATTTGGTCAATCAAGTCCGGGATGAGTCTAGAGGTCCAATTTGGGTAGTCAAGAAAAAATTGAGTTATAACGTGATTGACTTGGATGATGAGCATCATGATTCCATTTCGCATAGTATGATGCGGTAGTTGGATTTACATTCGGTTTTTACATTTCATGCCATGAATAAATATGTTTGTGTTTAATTTTGCTTGTTTTGTGTTTTTCTTTTGTTCATTTTGTTTTTCTGAATAATTGTCCATCCATTCTTGTTAGAAGTTGAAGTATGAGCTTATTGTGGATTTTGTTCTTTGCAGGTGATGAAATGCACTTAGAAGAGGATTTTAAGTCAGGTTCGCCATTTGGTCGCTCTTTGCACACAAATGGCGACCTCACTTACATGAAGAATTCAGAGGTCGCCACTTACATGGTCGCCATGGCGACCCACATGTTGCAAATGGCGACCTTTGTTATCAGGTATGGTCGCCATTTGGTCGCCAGAGCGACCTTACTTGTGCAAATGGCGACCACATGCAAACATGAAATTTCTTCTTGGTCGCCATTTGGTCGCCAGAGCGACCGAGTGACACAAGTGGCGACATAGGGCGTTCACTTATAAGGGCTGCTGCTTAAACATAACGCCGCACACACAAAAGTCATCTCTTCTCAAATTCTCTCAATTCCAAAGCCGTGGCACGCACGTAATCTCCAAACTTTGTAAGAAATCACTCTAGTTCTTCAATTCTTTTGATCAAATCCTTCCTACATTGCATCTAGAATTACTAAGGGTGGTTTTGAGTTTGATTTGAAGTGATTAGTGCTTAGGATTGGATTTTTGTGTGATTTGTTCATATAGAAGTGATTGTGATAGTATTGAAGTGGTTTTGGTTGATTGTGGTGCACATTGGTGAGTGCCGGAGTGTTATTATAGTGCCGTTGTGCTGCCGGATTTCTGTCAGAAAGTTAGTCCGAATTTGGGGGTGAAAAATGGCTCCGAAGATGAAGTTGCCGAACAAGGGGGGCAAGGGTAGCAAGACCCACACTCCTAGGAAGAGAGTAGTTCCCGACTGCAAACTGAACAGAAATTTTGATGATCGTTTGGAAACTTTTGCTGAGAAGAAAATGTGGCCTGAGAGGGGCATTGATTTGGAGAGCTTGAGGGATACCCCTGTCCCAACAACAGTGAATGACATGGGATGGGGAGGATTAGCGGCTACTCCGCCACATTACAGTGAAGGTTTGGTGAAAGAGTTCTATGCGGGAATGAATCCGGGAGAGTATATGAGGGGTGGTCCCATTCTTGTGAGAGGGGTTCCCGTGTACTTGAACGCACCGGACATTAACATCTATTTTGGGACAACTTTGTTAGAAATTGAAGGATTACGTGAGAGGATGGTGGAAGGGATCACCACGAATCCTTTGTACGTAAAGAATTTGGTGGAATTTGCAAACACGATGACCATCACTCCTATGACCATATGGATGGCGAAGCGGTTCCCTCTCAGGCAGGCAAACTTGAAGATTGAGCACGCCTTTTGGCACATTTTCCTCCATTCTTCCCTGAGACCGGTTTCCCATAGGTCCACTGTTCCATTTGAGGCAGCCAGGATTCTACATAGTATTAGTGAGAGGCAGCCTATTGATGTGGGGATTATCATAAAGATGGAGATTCAACGGATTGGGAGGAATGAATCAGAGACAGATATCCTCCCTTTCCCTTGTTTGATCACAGAAGCCTGCAAGTTGGCGGGTGTAGATATCTCCGGGGACATACTTAAGCCCCCCGTGTCAGATATGGACTTGACCACCTGGAGAAGTTTGATGATTAAGCGTGGAGAGATACCTACTGGGGGAAAACGTAGGAGAGTGCGGAGTTCAGAGGCCGAAACCAGTGTTAGGGAAGAATTTGAGAGAATAGTCCCTGAGGAGGACGATGATGATGAGGAGGAGGAGACTCCTATTTGTGATGATCATGGGCAGCCGTTGGGTCTTCGGATTCTAGATGGTGTACAGCGCATTAGGAGGACTCAGACTGGTGATTTTGATATCCTTCATGCTGATAAACTTGATATTGAGGGAAGGCAGAAGGCCTTGGAGGACAGGCAGTTGAGGTTGGAAAGCCTTATTCAGGATTTGAGTGAGACAGTGATCACAGGCTTTACAGACCTCCGCCATAATCTTAAGCTCACTCCTTATGTCAGGAGACCGAAGAAGCCTGCCACAGTGATTCCACCTACCCCCACTGCACCTTCAGGACATAGCACAGAGGAGCCTGACTTTGTATTTCAGACTGCACAGTCTGCTGTTGAGGAGGCAACACAGTTGGAGGAGGCCATGGCCCGTTCCTTGACTGATCAGGGGCCCCGTTATATGGGAGGTCCTCCTATTGATGAGGCAGCCGCACAGAGGAAATGGAGAGATGAGCAGTCTAGGAGAGCAGCATTAGCTAGGGAGCAGAGAAGGAAGGACCCGAAAGGGAAGGGTAGAGTAGTGCAGGATGAGGAGGATGATTCAGAGTAGTGGCCTACTAGCATTCCTAGGATTTGATTTTATCTTTTCATCATTTGCATTTTCTATCATTTTGTTGGGACATTGCTAGTTTTATGTTTTTACTTTTGGATTATTTTGTTGGATATTTTTGTTGATTTATGTTTATTCACATTTCTTTTCCTTTAATCTTTATTTCTCATTTTTGCCTTTATTTTGTTTCCGCATAGAATAAGGGTGTGAATTGGATTTTGGTAGTGGATTTAGGACATTTGAGCTTTATTGTTATATGTGTTGTTGGAATTTTGTGTATGAATATTTGGAGGGCAATATGCCGGATGATGGGATATTTTGTTTTTGCTCGTGCTTGTTGGATTATTGCTTGAAACTTAGTGGGTTGCGCTTGTTGTTTTTATTTTCCACCTTTGAACATTGAGGACAATGTCAAATTTAGGTTTGGGGGTGCTTTTGCGCAACACCATAATACTTGGCTTTCAAAAGAATTGTGTGCCACACTTGGCTTTCAAAAGAATTGTGTGCCAAAATTTCTAAAATTTTTGCGATATTGCCATATTTGAGCATGCTTTGCTTGTGGAGATTGTTCTTTACATGATGTAGTGAGGAATTGTGCATGTTTGTGAGTGTTTGGTTTAGATTAACACCATGCCACTTAGGGTGTCATTGAACAAAATGCGTTAATCTTTTTCTCTTAATGTTGAGTGAATGATCAAATTTGCTTGAAGGCTAAGAATTAATAGTGGAGATTCCCGTGAGGATCACAAACACAGCCTTTAAAAAGCATACGTTGAGTTGTAAACATTCACTCTTTAAACACTCACTCTAAACACTCATACAAGCATGTTTTGGTCTCATTTGCACTAAATGTTGCTTGCCATAGAATATTATGGTCTGCTTGTGGATGCCTTATTTTGCTTAATGGACGAATCTTTAGAAATGATTTTAGGCGATGCATGTGAAAACCTCTTTGGCCTAAACACTTCCAACCAACTTGAATATGTGTGCTCCTAAGCCCCTTTGAAGCCAAACACATTTGAAGCATTTCTTTCATGAACCACATCTACATGAACCTTATAGCCTTAAAATACTTGACCTACCGTGACCAAACGATTCGCTAAGGCTTAGGAACTCAATGTAAAATTTTGAATGCGTAAATATAAGGTGTGTACCAAGGCATGTGAATGTGTGTAAGAGTCTTGCAAAGCAAGAGATGTTTGAAAATGGAAAAGAAAACAAAAGCTTGTAAAGAATGAGAAAAGAAAAGAAAATAAAAAATAAATAAAAATAAATAAATAAATAAAAAAAAATAAAAAAAATAAAAAACAAAAGAAATGTAGAGCATGAAAAGAAAAGAATTGGCAAGCAAGGAAAAGCAAAGAAAAAGGAATCAAGAAATTAGGCACAAAGGGCCTAGAAAAGGAAGAGAAGTAATTGAGCTACTCAAGTTGAAAATAGGAGTAGCATACACATGTGTGATTGTGAGCCTGGACACCTTGAAGTGTGAACATATGTGGGAATCTTGTGGAACTTTAAGAATTAGAATGTATGCCTTAATGAAATCATTAGGTCCCTTGATATCCATTTCTTCCATTCTTTGTTTCACCATAACCTTAGGCCCCATTGCAACCAAAGAAAAGACCTTCATGATCTTTAGGATTGTCCATTTTGTACAATTTGGTTGATGCATGTTCTTTCTAATTCATGGCTTGCAATTCCATTCATGAGATCACTTTTCAGGAAATTGCGTTTTAATGTTTATCATGTGCAATCAATTTGTTGCCATAACATGAACTCATATTGCACATGCACATATTTGAGTGAACCTAGGAGTCTTGGAGAAAAGAAGAGAGAATCCGGAGAGATTTAGTATCAAAGCGAATTACATTCTAAACTAATAGCACCTTTGCTTTGAAGCTTTGGCATTTTGAATGTAAGATCGCATTGCGTACAATTATGTCTAAGGTGGCACGTTTTTGATCATAACTATACACGCTCTTGCATGTTTAAATCCTCACCATGGCATAACTGTATTAATCTCTTCATTTTGGCTTCGCACATTGATCATTTGAAGTAAAAACCTTTGAAATATCTCTATGCATGTTTTTGGGGGTGTGCTTGTTATTATGTTTGCTCGAGGACTAGCAAAAGATTGGTTTGGGGGTATTTGATCAAGCCAAAATTGGTATGATTTTGGCCCTCATTTTCGTTTCTTTTTGCTTGATTCTCGGGCATTTCCCCGTGTTTAATGTTGTTAAATTGAGTGTTTCAGGTTTTATTAGGTTTCAGAAGCAATTGAGATGAAGGTGGAGGACTTGTGCAAAAATGTCTCACAAATGAGAAGAAACAGGGCATTTTCGCCACTTGGGCAAAGGAGGTCGCCACTTGAGCGCCATGGCGACAGAAGAGTTCCCAAAGGCATCAAAAGGTCGCCACTTGGGCGCCACTTGAGCGCCATGGCGACAGAAGGTCACAAAAACAATCAGGTGGGGTCGCCACTTGGGGTCGCTCTGGCGACCTCCCTTGCAAGTGGCGACCTAGTGCACTCAAGGCATGGTCGCCACTTATGGTCGCCAGAGCGACCTTGATGTACAAAGGGCGACCTCTTCACATTTCCAAGGTCGCCACTTATGGTCGCCAGAGCGACCTAGAGGATACAAGTGGCGACCTCTACACATTTTGGTCATGTTCGCCACTTGACAAAGAGCGAGAAAGATGGTTTTCAGAGCGACCTTTTCATCTAACCGTTTTACGCTCCATGGTCGCCATAGCGACCAAATAGCGACCAAGGCTCCACATCAGTGAATCAAGTCGTTACCAGTACATGTCCATGAGTGAGTATATATATGGAGCGTCTCTTCATTTTCAAAGGATCGAAAATCAGAGAGAAAATTCAGAGAACTCAACCTCAGATCTAGATCATCATCCATGGCACATTTTTCATCATCCTCCATTTCTCTCCTTGAACTCATCTAATCCATCCAACCCTCAACACAAAACCTTGATTACTTCACTACATCATTCCTCATCCCACCATTTCTCCACCAAAATCCTTAGTAACTTTCCACCAAAACACCCACATTCCAAGACATTTCCTCAACCTCCATTCCTTGCATCTAGGAGCATAGAGGAGAAGAAGGATTAAGCTTAAAGAAGGTGACCCAAGGGTTATTTCCTTATCATTTACTTCTTTTCATTTATTGCAATTATGTGTAACTAAACCCCTAATCTAGGGGATAGATTTGAGGAACAATTGGTTGTGGGTTTAGTCTAGCTTGTAATGAATCTCTTATGTGTTCTATTCATTCAATTTAATTAGATTTCATTCATTATAATTGACTTGTATATCACTTGTTGATTGCTATCTTGAGTGGAATAATTTGTTATATATTCACATGTGGATTGACAATCTTTGTGTGATTAAGAACCCATTGGATAGGATAGATTAGTGGTGGGTATATCAACCCCACTAATCTAAGCCTCTAAGTGGTTAACATAATGAGATTGGTACATTAATGATACTAGTAGATTACCCACATCCAAGTGTTAATCGATCTATTCCCTAGTTCTCTCATTAATTGATTTTATCACTATTCTTATCAAGGTGTTGAGTATTCTATTTTTCATAACATTTTTGTGTATTTTCATTTGAGTAGTTTAGCATTGGTGGCTTTAGAAACCACACATTTATCAAACACTATGATTTGTTTTATTGTTCTAAGATTAGTCAATTTATCTAATTAACACTCCATTCCCTGTGGAACGAACTTGCTCACTATTTTGCTATCAAATCACATTTTAAAAGGATTAAGTGGCTTTAAAAGAGTTTTCAAGAATCAACCCAAAAATCACTATTATTACTATTTTGTTGAGTACACAAACGACCTCATCATTTATTCAACCTATTAGAGATGCCCTCTATTATTTGTGGAAACATCCTTCTACAATGAAAGCATGGGCAATATATTGTAAACAAAATGGTAGGCGTATCGTTAGATTTCCTCGTGATATTCCAACACGTTGGAATTCTACTTATAAATTGATTACTATAAGTTATGATTATAGGGATTTATTAGTTACTTTTATGCAATATCATGTTAGTCACATTAATCTTTATCCAAGTCATTGAGATGTTTGAAACAAAGTTTGTAGTTTGTTAAAAGTCTTTAATAATGATACTAACAATTTATTTGGTGTTTATTATCCTATAACTAATTTATTTATTATTGAGAGTCTTAATATTACTGATACCTTTACTTATTGCGCATCCAACCCACAATTATTTGAGTCTATTACTGCTATGAAGGAAAAATGGTTACACTATTATAAGAAGTTTCCAAATATTTATTTGATTGACATGTATTTTGATCCACGTTGTAGATTAGAAAATTTGTCTGATTATCTAACTGCTTGTTATGAACAAGGTTTACAAATAGAGTATGATGTTGATGTGTTGTGATAAAGTTAAGACATTATTGTATGAGTTATATGTTGAATATCTTAGAGTTTATGGTTCATCACTGAACATAGATGTTCCACAAACTCAAAATGTATCTCATTCCTCATCATCCTTCGGATTTATGAGTTTAGGGTATAATCTGTTATCCAAAAAAAAAAAAAAAAACAACCAAAAAAATTACGAGGTTCTTCTTCATCAAGCTCCACCATGTATTTCGAGCTTAAATCTTATCTAGGTACCTCTTTTGAGTTTATATAAGACACTGAAACTAAAAAATTTGATATCCTACAATGGTGGAAAGAGTATGTAAGATACTTTCCAATCTTGGCTATGATAGCCAAACAAATTCTTTCAACACCAGTTTCGACGGTGGTGGTGGAACAACAGTTCATCGCTGGTGGAAATATTCTGGACGCAAGACGTTCACTTTTGAGTCCAAAATCAATACAGATGTAGGCTTGTGTTGATGATTGAACGAAGGCGCAAAATAGCCAAAAAGAAATCGATCGAGACAAACCTTACGATTTCTTTAAAGATGACCAACCTGAAAGTGGAACTGATGATCATGACAACGATTAGTCCACATCATCACTAAACCTACAATAAAAGGTAAGAGAATTACATGGTCTTTGATTCCTCTAAACCCCAAGAGGATACGTAGTCAACTTAATTGTGGTAACAATAAAGTGCAAGGCCAATTTACATTTTTCAGTTTTATTTTAATTTAATTTTTTAATTTGTCATTTATTTATTTCATTTTATTTTCGGGTGATCCAATAAAATGCATTTACAATTTTACATGTCTAATTTTTTTTTTATTAAATATGATTAAATATAAGAAAAAAAAAACCGGTTTCGAACCGTCGGAATAGGAACCAGCGTCAAGTCTACCTATATATACATATTAATTATACACACCATGTTTCTCTAGTCCGAACTTGCATGACGATTCACTACAACAAAACAAATGTTTAACAACATAAAATCCATGTTGTTAATGTGCTTAACAACATGCAAAGAAAATTGTCATTCAGTCCAATTATGACAACATTCATATGATGTTGTGAAATTTTATTGACAACATCACATGCATGTTGTCTAATGTGTATTTTTTTTTAAATAAATAAAATTATTTATCCGATTGCAAAATAAATCTAGAACTAAAATATAAAAAGAAGATTTTTACACAAGTAATAAAGACATGGCAATTAAATACTTCCAAATTGATTTCTCAAATCGTAAATAAAATAAATCATAGAGCTACAATTAAGTCATTGAAACTCTAAACTAAAAGAGGGCACAACCAATTGTATATATTCATAATACGTAAATAAATGGAGACTACAATTACAAATAAAATAAGCTTCACATAGACGCCGTCTGTCCCATCCAAGAAGTCAAAATATAAAAGGGCTGATGCAACATTTGCTTTTGGTGGACCAAACAAGTCCGCCAGTCCTGTTGGAGAATTTTCATCTAAGGACTCGTAATTCTGAAAATCATTTTCCAGGACTCTCAATTTGTGTTTCACAATCTAACAACATACTTTTCTGCAAGGGAGAAAGTTCAGAATATAAACGTATCAGAGCCCATGTTCATGCTCAACTTAAATGAAAGCTTTCATATAGTATGCATGGTTTTATAGGCAAACAATTCCATCTATTATTTTTCCTCACTAGGCCTACCGGTGATCATGAATCATAACTAGTAATTGATTTCGAGTTTCCTACCATAACACAACTATCAACAACATTACTAGCCATCACTCACTCACTCAGTTGAATTATATATGTGGAAGGTTGAAGCGAAGCTAGGCTAACGTTATGGTTGCAATAGAGAATAAAAAGGCAATATCCAGACGCTTAATATATTGCGCAAATGTTGCAGTGTACACTTGAGTCATTAACAATATAATTCTAAACACAAAATATTTAACAAGTACTTCACTATTATCAGATTGAATGTAATCTGCTGACCAGCCTAGTGAGAAGAAAAACATTATCAATTTATCAGGATAAGAGAGTCAACAGACTACTCCAAAAATATCATGGCTTACTGCTCAGCCGAGTTAAAGAAAAAGAAAATGAGTTGTGCTTACCGAACTGTCCACCATCGAATCCCCCATCATCACCATCAGCTGCAAAATCTGATGTATTATGTAAATTATATATATATATAAGGAACAAAATTTGAAAAGCTCAAGTTACTCTTTTGTTTTAATAGGGTCTTATACCAAATAATTTTTATTTTATTGAAGCCTTTTGTACCTAAAAGAACTGAGGAAAACAGAATACAAATCGCTTGCCCACTAGGGTTGAAGGAATTAGGCCATCTCCAATGCAACACTATGTTAGTGTAAAAACATTATCATAGTATAAAGAGTTGCTCCAATGCAACACTATATTCCAAATTCCAAGATAAATTTAGTGTTGTTGTGAATAGTGTTCCACTTAATTTAGAGGATCAGTACTATTCACACCAACACTAATTTTATTTATTTATTAAAATGTCAAATCAACACTAAATTGTTTTATTACAATTCCTAATTTAACACTCCCACACTTATTTATAATAATATTTATTTCAAAAATTATACAATTGAAAAGATTTCGCCTAGATCTTTAAAATGACATCAATATTAATATATAAATTTAAATTATTATTTTTACTTATTAATTATGCATTTAATTAATGGTAAACTTTAATTTATATTAACTTAATTTAGTGCAATTAAAGAAATGACAAAATACTTATAAAAAATTAATTAATCAATTTTGTTTAACTTAATAGAAATTAATTAATATTATATAAACTATAAAGTTTTATTGAGAGAATACTCTTGTAAAGATGTTCTTTTACACTAAATTGGTGTTGGGTGCATTGGAGTGGGAAAAAATTTAGTGTAAGAATATTCTCACAAGATTATCTTTTTACACTATCTTGATGTAATTGTTAGTGCTCTCCATTGGAGATGCTCTTATAACCAAAATTCCAAGATATATACAGATTTGATCATTTTAACATCCTATTGTCTTCTCTCCCGATAACGAAAAACATTCTAGAATCTTGTGGTCCTGTTAAAAGAGAATGACTCATTTAGGAATTATACAGACAATGCAACTAAAACAATGGCTCATGCGAACTTCAAATGCTTGGAATAGGCATTAATTCCACTCAGGTTGTGCAGCTTGATGATTCGTCTAAACAATGTTGTATGTATGTTATATAAGGATCCACAAATGAGCATTCTGGATTCACTTTGGGCTATTAAACCAAAAATAAAAAACAAAATGGAAAAAAAGAAAGAAAGAAGAGATAGATGATTGATAGGGACTTATGAATAGGCTGCATAACACAGCTTAAACAGTAGCAAATACTAAGTGAAAAGAGGCAACAAACTGATTGCATGGCATGAACGACCTTTTACATTGCAATAAGAAGATTCATTCTCAGCAATGTTGTATGAATAGAGATGCACAGACGCAGGGAAAAATGTGAATCTAACAAGAAAAGGGTGATGTAAAACGACCACTTCTTTTTTTTAAATACCTTGGTCCACATGTTAGCCAGTCATTTTATTCAATCACCATGGTCCACAAGTAAACATGTCAATGCAATAAGTATCGTTGTACCTGGGTCTTCATCACTCCACCCAGGAGAAGTACATCCAATTCTTGTTCTCTAGCCGATGAGGTTGAAGTTTTACTCTGCTGATTTGATTGCTGCGCCTCTGATTTAGGAATTATTTCAATTTTGTAGGTTCTTTTTTCACATCTTTTATTTGTTCTGAAGATTGGAGTTTAACCTCTTCCATGTATCGCTTCTCGTAGCTAAGGGAAAGCACAAGAAAGGACAAATCAACACACATAAAAAAGAAAAAGGAAAGAAAGAATTGAGCTGGAAGCCAAGTAAACAACATAGTAGAGTAAGGGATATTTCTAAAAGTACCATAGCTTCTCCAAACACATGTACAAGTATGAAAGCAAGCATTTACATCAATGTTATATGTCTGTGCAAATCAAGCTGTAAGCACAAAACATATGATAATATGCTATAATATCACATATTTAAGCACAAATTCAAAAAACGAACATTACAACTGAATGTTCATAGATTTTAACATAGGTAAATATAAGCCCTTTTGCTAATGTGCCAAATGTTATCCGCAATATATTAAGCAAAGTTTTATATCGTAGATTTTTCAAAATTAGAAATGTCTTTTTCCATCAATTATTTCGGGTTCAACACTGCTATCAATAAAAAAAAAAATTAATATCCGGTCATGTTACACTTACACCCAATATCCAGTCACTTGATAAAAAAATTTAATCAATTCGAGGCACACATTCGAAACGAACTTGTCCTTGTATTCAAGGCTTTCCAGCTATAGTTTATATCATCAATCAGCAAGAAACTTCAGGAAGCAAATAGCACATACGGCATCGACTAGCAAGTAAACATCGACTAAGGAATATAGAGCATCGAAAAACAAACTTTTAACAGTCAGAAAAAAACACTAGAAAGTGAACACCTAACTAGCTGTCCAGGAGAAAAAAATTTTAACCGATTAGATGAAAAATTGAAAATGATATTCAGTTGAATCAAACAATTGAAATTTGCCCTATTTCATTCTTTTTGTTCTACATTTTCCACAAACAAATGAGCGAAAAGATGGAACATTACCTGTAGCTTTGACGCCAATAAACCAAAGATAAGAAAGCATAATTGAAGGTTGTCTGAGTAAGAAACTTCACCTAAACAAAATCACACCGCAAAGATCAATAAGAAACTTCACTGATATACAAAAATCACCAAAGAAGGAAGCAGAACAAATCGATGTTAATATTTTTGAACAAAATTAGCATGCTAAAATTAAATTATCTCAATCGAATTTCAGCACTAGCACAAATCGAATCCGTAACTCTCAAATAATTCGAATTTCAATCAACCGAAAAATTGATATGAACTCACCTTCTGAGACCAAATCATGGTGGTTGTGGTAGTCGCAGTGCTCACGGTGGCTGTGGTGGTTGCAAAGCTCAAAGCATCTCCAATGGTAAGCAAATACTTCCCTCCCGGAAGGGCGGCCCAATTAATGAACGAGATTCATGAGTTCTCCCAATTTGAGACGGAATCTTTATATGAAGCTTGGGAGAGATACAAGGAGTTGCTAAGAAAATGTCCGTGTCATGGAATGCCGAAGTGGTCAATTGTGGAAAAATTCTATCGGGGTATGAACTTGGCCACTCGTCAATTTGTGGATGCGTCGCGGGTGGCTCTTTGATGAACAAGAATATGGATGCGGCATATGATTTGATAGAAGACATGTCCATAGCCAATTGCCATTGGGGAAGTGATAGGAAGACTCCAAAGAAAGCACCCGGTGTTTTGGACGTTGATCAAATGACCGCATTGTAAGCTCAAGTTGAGGCCTTGACAAGACAAATGAGCAAGATAGGAGCTAGCTCTAGTGTGGCCCAAGTCAAAATGGTGAGTTGTGATTTGTGTTTGGGAGCCCATGAAAGCGTGGATTGTCAAGTGGGGAACCCATTTGCTTCCGGATCCTCGGAGTAAGTTTCGTTTGTGAACTACAATAGAAACTTTGCCAACCAAAATGCCAACCACCAAAACCCTAACCCAAACAACAACCTATATTCCAACACCTACAACCCCGGATAGAGAAACCACCCCAATTTCTCATGGAGAGATAACCAACAACCCCCTCAACCACAAGCCAACTTTAAACCACCCGGATTTAACCAACCTCAACAAGCCGAGAGAAAGCTTATGGTCGAAGAAATGTTCTCTAAGTATATGGGCAAACTCGATGCTCGCATGGAGACTCAAGATTTGGCCTTGAGGAAACTAGACACCAAAGTTGATCAACTCGCACAACATTCACAAGCCTCAATTCAAAATCTTGATATGCAAGTGGGTCAATTGGCTAGGGGATCTCAAGCTCGCCAACAAGGGAAATTACCAAGTGACACGGAGATCAATCCCAAGGAGCAATGCAAGGCAATTTCTTTAAGGGGTGGTAAAATGGTTGAGCAATCGAAAGAAGTTGGCAAGAAGAAGGAAGAGGTGGTTGAAGAAGAAGTGGTTGAAGAGAAGGTTATTGAAGAGGAGGTTATTGAGGAGGAGATTGTTGAGAAGGACAATGTGGAGGATAGCCCACCCAAGACATCTTGTGATCCACCAACCCCACCACAAGTCAAGGCATATGTGCCTCCAATCCCATACCCCCAAAGGTTGAGGAAACACAAGGATACCCATCAATTTGCAAATTCTTGGAAGTGTTTAAGAAGCTCCACATCAATATACCATTCGCCGAAGCCCTAGCACAAATGCCCACTTATGTCAGGTTCTTGAAAGACTTACTCTCCAACAAATGGAAGCTTGAAGAGTTTGAAACGGTGGCACTAACGGAGGAATGTAGTGCTATTTTACAAAACAAGCTTCCTCCCAAGTTGAAGGACATAGGCAAATTTACAATACCATGCACCATTGGAACCTCGGAATTTAGCAAAGTCTTGATCGATTCGGGGGCAAGCATAAACTTGATGCCATACTCGGTGTTTAAAAAGCTAAATGTTGGAGAAATGAAGCCTACACATGTCACTCTCCAATTGGCGGACCGGTCAATCAAGTATCCTAGAGGTGTTATGGAGGATGTCCTAGTGAAGGTGGATAGTCTATACTTTCCAGTGGACTTCGTCATCTTGGAGATGGAGGAAGATGTAAAGATACCTCTTCTCCTAGGAAGGCCGTTTTTGAAGATGGCGGGTGCTTTAATTGATGTAAGGGATGAGAAGATGACTTTGAGAGTTGGTGATAAGCAAGTGGTGTTTGACATGTCTAAGGCAACCAAGAGACCGTCGAATGAGGGTGATTGTTATCGGGTGGATGTAATTGAGCCCATGATACAAGAGTACTTGAGAAAGGAGAGCCCCAAAGAACCACTTGAAGCATGTATAATGCATGGAGTAGTGGAGGAAGATGAGAATTTGGAAGTTGAAGAATGTGCCAAACAACTCAACTCCCTACCCTTGAGGACAATTAGGGGAAGATTGCACTTTGAAGAACTTGGTGTGGGAAAGCCAAAACTTCCACCATCTATTGAGAAACCTCCTACTCTTGAACTTAAGCAACTACCTCCCCATTTGAGGTATGCCTTCTTGGAGGAACCATCAAGCTTACCGGTAATTATCTCATCGTCTTTGAGTCGAGTGGAAGAAGAAAAGCTCTTGAGGGTTCTTCGTGGGTATAAAAAAGCAATATGGTGGTTGATCTCGGATATCAAAGGGATTAGCCCGTCCTTGTGTATGCATAAGATCTTGATGGAAGACTGTAAGGATTCCCGGTTTTTGATTCGCTTATTTCGTGGACAAACCACATATTGGAGTTGTATGTAAAGGGTAGCTTAGGTGATAGGTGATCATGCTCAATGGCTCTACTCAAGACCTCAAAGATGACAAGCACTCGAAAGGTACATCTCTAGTGCTTATTTTCTTATTGAAAAGATTTAGTTGCACACACTCACTAGTAATGTTTGCATATATATGTTTTTCTTTTGTGTGCATTCTCTTCAAATGTCACATTTCACACTAGCACTTTGATTGTTATATCTTGATGTGTGTTTATATGTATTGTAATTCGTTTCTTGAAAATGTTCGGAAACGTCCGCACATGCACGAAAGTGTGCTTGGTTTAGCCCAAAGATCGCCTTCGGAGAATGCCCTTGGCTTCTCCTTTGGTTTCACCATCAGTGGTGAAACGGCGGTTTGATCGGCGGCCATGATCGTCGAATCGAAACCGCTGAATAGACCTGATGCATTCATTATCTCGGTCTCAATTCGGCGGTTTGATCGGCGGTTTCGAAACCGCCGATTGAAACCGTCGTTCTAGGTATTTTAGGTTAGTTTCTTTTTGGGTTTTGATCGGCGGTTTCCCAAACCGTCGAATGTGGTCGCCGATTGATCCCTTGCCTCTCGGGTTCAATTCAGCGGTTCAATTATGCGGCCACGACAGCAGAATAAAACCGTCGAACTGTGATTTCAATGGCAAAATTGTCTTTTTACATGCCATGTTTTCTATGTCTATAAATATCACACTTTCTCATTTCTCTGACCAAGTTCTTGACTCTTAAGAACCCTAAACTTCATTGAGAGATTTTTGAGAGATATTTCATAGAGAACTCATTTTCTAAACACTCAAACCATATACATGTGCATCAAAGATCATCTAAGCATTTTCTAGCATAGTTAGTTTGCTTATTTGAATGGGTCTTGGTCATCACACTTCCCTTGGTATGTTCTTCACTTTTATCATTGATATTTAGTGTTTTATTTATCAAGGCATCTCTTTTATTATTTAAATGTTCTTAGATTAATATCTTATAATCAAAATAGAGATTGTTTGTGATGACATGATTAAGTGTTGTATTGTGATAGCTATTTAGGTTTTTATAATCTATATCTAGCTAAGCTATTTGACATGTCATTTAGCTATTGATATCTAGGATCGTTTTTATTGACATATTATCATCCTAGATAAGCATATAGAGTTACCTAGCTCTCATTGCATTTATTGAGTATGTTTAAATATTCACACATAGGTTGTATTATCTCTTCATTGAGAATTTAAGTCTTGTTGGCTAAGGTTGCTTAGGCCACAAGCAAAATGGACTAGAGCCACTTTTAAAGGCTCGAGTGGCAGAAGTGGGGGGTTATAGGCCGAAGTGTTAGACGAGGTCTACATAGGTTGTAAACTCCATTTCAATTAGTGGATTTCGAGGTTCGAGTGTGGCGAATTATACAGCTCGTGGTTTTTTCCAGTGGTTGGGTTTCCACGTAAATATCAAGTGTTATTTAAATTCTGCACCTTATTACACTTGCTATTATTATTAACTAGATTGGGGTATTTTTGTAATCACCTTAAGCGAAAATTGGGTAAAATTAGTTAAAATCTATTCACCACCCCCCCCCCCCTTCTAGATTAATATTTGAACACACCCGAGTTTAGTATTTGTATTTTCAAAGACAATTTCAAGCCCTCGGTGGAACACCAAAGAAGACTCAATCCCAACATGAAAGAGGTTGTGAAGACGGAGGTGTTGAAACTATTGAATGAGGGTGTCATTTATCCAATATCGGATAGCCCTTGGATTAGTCCGGTTCAAGTGATGCCTAAGAAAGGGAGGATGACAGTAATACCTAATGAGAAGAATGAATTGATCCCCATGAGGACCATTACCGGATGGAGAGTGTGCATCGATTATCGGAAGCTAAATAATGCCACCTGAAAGGACCACTTTCCACTTCCGTTCATAGATCAAATGTTGGAGAGGTTGGCCGGCCATGACTACTATTGCTTCCTTGACGGGTATTCCGGTTACAATCAAATCCATATTGATCCTGAAGACCAAGAAAAGACCACCTTCACTTGTCCTTATGGCACATTTGCATACCGAAGGATGCCATTCGGGTTGTGCAATGCACCGACCACATTTCAACGATGCATGATGGCAATATTTTCCGACATGGTGGAGAAATTCATAGAAGTCTTCATGGACGATTTCTCGATTTTTGGGCCTTCTTTTGATGGGTGCTTAGCAAATTTGGGTTTGGTGATCAAGAGGTGTGAGGAGACAAATTTGGTGCTAAATTGGGAAAAATGCCACTTCATGGTGAAGGAGGGCATTATACTTGGGCATAGGATCTCTTCTCAAGACATAAAAGTGGATAGAGCGAAAATAGATGTGATTGAAAAATTGCCACCTCCAACCTCTATCAAGGGCATTAGAAGCTTCCTTGGACATGCCGGGTTTTATAAATGCTTCATCAAGGACTTCTCCAAAATCACAAAACCCATTTGCCATTTGCTAGAGAAAGAAGTCCCCTTCAATTTTGATAGAGATTGCCTTATTGCTTTTGAGAGATTGAAGAAAGAGCTCACCTCCACTCCTATCATGTCCACACCCGATTGGGACATCCCATTCGAACTCATGTGTGATGCTAGTGACTACGCGGTAGGAGCCGTTTTGGGATAAAGAAGAGATAAGAGGCTCCATGTGATCTACTATGCAAGCCAAACTTTAAATGATGCTCAAGTGAATTATGCCACCACGGAAAAGGAACTTTTGGCCATTGTCTTTGCTTTTGATAAATTTCGATCTTACCTAGTAGGCTCAAAAGTGATTGTGTACATCGACCATGCGGCAATCAAATACTTGATGGCAAAAAAATATTCCAAGCCACGATTAATCCGGTGGATTCTCCTCTTGCAAGAATTCAATTTGGAGATTAAAGATAAGAAAGGATCCGAGAACCTTGTGGCTGATCACCTCTCAAGGCTAGAGCGGAATGAGAAGGAGGAAGAGCAAGTGGCCATAAGGGAACCATTCCCCGATGAGCAACTTTTTGAAGTGGATGAATTAATGACTCATTGGTTTGCCGATTTCGTGAATTTCCTAGCAAGTGAGATCATGCTTGTAGAGATGAATTTCCACCAAAATAAGAAGTTCCTTTCGGATGCAAAGTCTTACTTGTGGGATGAGCCATTCCTATTTCGGATTTGTGGTGATGGACTTGTTCGAAGATGTGTGACCGAAGAAGAGATGAGGGATATTCTCATGCATTGCCACTCTAAGGAGTGCGGAGGACATTTTGGAGCAATTAGAACCTTAAAGAAAGTCCTCCAATCGAGATTCTATTGGCATACACTTTTTCGAGATGTAAGAAGCTTTGTGGAAGCATGTGACCAGTGCCAAAGGACCTGCAATATTAGCAAAAGAGATGAGATGCCGCTCAACGTTATGCTTAAAGTGGAGTTGTTTGATGTGTGGGGCATTGATTTCATGGGACCATTCCCAAGCTCTTACGGAAACTAATACATCTTAGTGGTGGTGGACTACGTGTCTAAGTGGTTGGAAGCCATAGTCACACCAAAGAGTGACGCCAATGCGATTACAAAATTCCTAAAGAAGAACATCTTCACAAGGTTTGGTACTCCAAGAGCAATCATTAGTGATGAAGGCTCTCATTTTTGCAACAAAGTGTTTGAAGCTCTATTGAAGAAGTATGGTGTCAAGCACCGCATCACTACCTCGTACCACCCTCAAGCAAATGGTCAAGCGGAGGTGTCAAATCGAGAAATAAAAAGCATCCTAGAAAAGACAGTGGGAAGCCATAGGAAGGATTGGGCGAAGAAACTTGATGACGCTTTATAGGCTTATAGGACGGCCTTCAAAACCCTATTAGGCATGTCTCCTTATAGGCTTGTCTACGGGAAGGCATGCCACCTTCCGGTGGAGCTTGAACACAAGGCGTATTGGGCAATTAAAAAGTTGAACTTTGACATGCAAGCGGTGGGAGAGAAGAGGTTGCTTCAACTCAATGAGCTTGATGAAATCCGGCTTGAGGCATATGAGAATGCCCACATCTACAAGGAGAAGGCTAAAAAGTGGCATGATGGAAAAATTGCGAAGAAAGAGATTCAAGTGGGGAACCAAGTTCTCCTTTTCAACTCAAGACTCCATTTATTTCCTAGAAAACTCAAAAGCCGGTGGACGGTTCCTTTTACCGTCACCCAAGTGTTCCCGTACAAAAGTGTGGAAATTGAAAATGGAGCGAATGAGAAGTTCAAAGTAAATGGGCAAAGACTAAAGCTTTATTGGGAGAATGCATTGGAAGAGCCGAAGGAGAAGGTTCTTCTCCAAGAACCAACTTGATCCAATCATCCAAGGGAGGTACCTTCTTGTAAATATTAGTTAGATTAAATTGCTTTCATTTTATTTTATTTTATTTTTGTGTTTGAGTTTTCTTTTCCCTCCGAACTTGATTTGTGCTTTGTGATTTCCTTTTGGTAAATGTGGACACAATGTGGACATTGCGCAATTTAGGGTTGGGGGTATGGGAAACTCAAGTTTAGTTTAGTCTAATTGAGGATGTTTGTATTTATTTAATTATTTACTTATTTTATTTATTTTCTATTTTTTTTTTCAATTTTCCATTTTGAACCCATGCATGTAATCCTTTTGGTGAGTTTTTGTTATGTAGAGCTTAAAATTCCAATTGGATGCCTTAGGTGTCAAAAAGGGAGAAAAGAAGGGAATTTCCTAGAAAACCGCTCTACGTAGGGCGGTTTCTAGGCGACTTTCCAGCGGACAACCTCTGGACGAAAACCGTTGTACAGGTGCTCTTCACCCGCCCTACGTACAGAGGTCAAGGCAAATTTTGGATACCAGGTCACTTAATGAAACGCTGCGTTTTGGAGAAGTTCAACTAAACCGCTGTACAGGCGCTCTTCAACCATCCTACGTACAGCGGTTTCGCGTTATATCAGATATCAACTGCTTCTTCTTTGCACAATTTCAGACAACTTTCAAGTTTCAAATGTGATTTCTCTCAAGTCAAGCTTCAAACCGGTAAAAATTCTCCCCAAGCTCTTCTCTTTTCACTTCCTCACCCCCTCACATGTCTTCCCTATCATTCCCACTTCCATTACATACATTCTAGGGCACAATTTTGGGAGATTTTCACCCTAGGGTTTCAGTTTGGGGGGTTTTCCGAATTGGTTATAATCAAGGGGTTTTTGTGCATCTTTTGGTAGAAATTATGATGATCATTGCATGGGTTGCTTCATTTAGTTAATATTTTGCCCTTTTAAGTTGTTTTTGGAGCATTGTGGGTGAATTTGGTGTGAAATTTTGGGTTAAATTTCGTGATTTTCGGCACAGCAGTGGTTTTATAATTTTTGTTGGCACATTGGTGGCCCTTGGTAGTGGAGAAAATTGCTTGAATCATTTTAGAAGTGTTTGTGGTATTTTTGTGTGCTTTGGTGTGTTGGGAATATCCAAATTACAAAGGAAACTCTGTCCGTGTGTTGAAAAATGGGCAAAACCAAGCAAGCTAATCCAAAAGACGGCACTTCTAGAGGTACCAGGGCGTCACAGGGATTAGGTCCATGTGTATAGAACAGGGACTTTGTTGCTAGATTGAGGGCTCTTAGGGACCGAACCATTATCTTTGAGAGAGTCATTCAGCTGGACAGCCTCATTGACACCTCCATCCCTAGGATTGTGAGAGACCACAAATGGGAACACTTTGTGCAGAATCCAGATGTAGCTAACCTCACAGTAGTTAGGGAATTTCTAGCAAGCATGGTTCCGAGGTATTTTATGAGTGGAGAAGCTGTGATGGTGAGAGGGGTACCAGTTCAGGTCACTGAAGACAAAATCAACCATCTCTTTGGTACAGACCCAATTTCGCAGGATGAGGCGCCCTATGGTTTTATTGCATATAGTGGGAGTTCAGAGGAGTTAGCAAGGCTGCTGAAAGGGAATGAGGATGGAAGATGGGAGCTAGACCACCCGATTAGGCAGTCTAATTTGCCTAAGGATTTGGCGCTGATGAACATGTTCACTTATACTTCGTTGAGACCCGTATCTCACCACAGTTCTCTCGCCATCAAGAGAGCCGAGTTATTGGCTGGTTACCTTGTAGAGGGCAGCAAGATTGATATTGGGAGGATTATCAAGGCTGAGATTGGTGGGACTGGGGATGTGGAAATCAAAGGCAAGAGCAAGTCCGCTCAGATGATTATTTCATTTCCATGCCTTATTACAAAGTTGTGCCGATATGAGGGTGTAATGGAGCTTCCCAGTGATGAGATGGTAGTGGGCGACAAAGGGGATATAAATCAACGATCTTGGAAGGATTCAGCTAGTAAGACAAAGGGAAGGAAGAAGCCGAAGAGGGTGAGAGATGACACACAAGGTGATAAGGAGCAGGATCCCTACTCTGATCTTCCAGGAGAGGATATGGGCCCAGAAGCCAAAGAGGGTTTGAGAGATAGCTCCGTTTTGAGCCAGCTAAATTGGATTATCAAACACCTGAAGGCTAGTCAGGTTACTCATGATTGAATAGAGGCTACTCAGATCAGGTTAGAGAAGAAGATTGATGGCCTCACTCTACAGCAGTATGAGGACAGGCAGGACTATGAGGCCGAGGATGAGGATGAGGATATCAGGGCTGATGTGGCCGATGTGAGGACCCAGTTGGGATACCAGACCTATCAGAGGAGAGAGCGCCGTAGGAGGCCACCACCACCATCCTCCAGTCGGGGTTCTGCTAGTGAGGAATTTGTTCCGGATGACATGGGTCCTGAGGATACTGTCAGGAGGAGCCGTGGCAAGGAACCCATGCCTTAGGATTCTCCATCCTGGCTATCACTTTTCACCTTATTTGCTCTACTTGCTCCAGTTTTATTTTATTTTAGTACTTTAGTAGTCTTTTGATTTAGAACTTATTGTTACTTTTTGCATACTTATCTCGGATATCTATTTTTTCCATGGGTTGACTCTTTTATTTTGCTTTTATTGCTCTTTACATTTCTCTATATTTGCTTGTGTATTTATTTTTCCCGTTTGCTTGTAGTTTTAAGATGCGGAGTTGTTTTGTGCCTAGCTTTTAGGTTTGGTTTGTGTTAGGGTTACATTTTGGCTTCCCTCCTGCTTCTAAGCTAACATTGTCCAATTTATTTTTTTTTATATGCAAACATTGAGGACAATGTTTCGTTTAGGTTTGGGGGTGCGGCCAATTAGTGACCATCTTGGGTTTATGTATGGCTTGCATGATTGACTTGTGTGCTAAAAAAAATAAAAATAAAATAAAAATAAAAAATTTTGCTTTGCATGATTGCGTGGGCTTAGAGCCAAATTATATCAAATTTTCTACCATTTTTGAGTCAAAATCTTGAGCAGTAAGGGCTACTTGTTGAGATGCCTTTGGGTTGAGCTATTGTAGGCACTTTTGTATGCCATGTGTTATTAAGGGAGGCCGTGGTGGTCAAAGTTGCACCATATTGCTTGCACACATCCTACCGGACTCATTTTGTGTTTTAGTGAATGAAGTAGCGCGCTTGAGATGTCTAGATCATTAATGGAGACTACCGATGTGAGCTCATTGCCCAAATATTGCGTCCACAAGAGTGATTTTTATTTATATTCTCTAAACACTTATCTTGTAGATATTAGGCATAATAAAAAGGACATCTTTTCATTGCTTTGAGCATTAAAGAACAAATTTTTAGCATTCTTGCCTTATGTGTTTCCTTGTTGACTTGCTTTACTCATACCTTTAGAGATGATGTAGGCAATGTATGTTAGTCACTCAAAATGACCCAAATACATCCTTAAACCTTGTGTGTGTGCCTAAATGTCCAAAGAATGTAGACCTTCACACTAAACACAATAACCATATCCACCCATGTACATATACACTAAATTAAACCCAAACACTAGACCATCCCATAGCAATGATCATGAGAACATGAAAATTGAAGCCAAGAAGAAAATATATCCAAGTAGCGTGTGCTTGGGCCTTTACATCACTTTATCTCTAAAAAAATATATTAAAAAAAAGGTTGCCCACATTTTAAGCAACTACAAATTGTACAAAATTCTCATAGTTAATAAAAATGCCTAGACACTAAAAAGGGATTCCAAAGTGCGTCAAGTAGAAGTCTCATGATCATTAGCTCACCAATAATACTATATCCACCTAACTCCTCCATCACCATCCAACCATCAATCTCACTTGCGCTTAAAAAGAAGTCCTAATTGATCTTTAGGAAGAGTCTAGCTTGAAAACAAGGGTGTTCTTAATGCTTGATTTCGTTCTTGAGGTTCATTTGCATGAAAGCTTGAGCATTCTTGATAACACTTCATATGCATTTTAATTTTGAAAATTCTTTGTGCATAAACTCCAACTCACATATGTTTGATGAGTGAGCCTAGGTTCGGTGTGGTAAAATAATGAGATAACCCAAGAGAGGCTTAGAGTCAAAGCAAAATGTTATCTAATGACTCTTGTGTTCGATGCTTTTGATACTAAATTCACTAAGAAGTCCATAGTTGCAATCATTAGTGTTGTAGCACATTGGCTATCACACCTCTAGATTGCACTCAATGATATTGGCATGCTTGTGCCTACTTTACGGTTCTCCCATTGTCGCATCTCATCTTTAGTTGGATCGATAGAAAATACGTTTGTGAGTACCGTTTTGTAGGCCCTCACGAGACTTCACTCGTCCACTAGGGATCGCCTAGGGGTTTAAAAGGCTTGTGGCACATGCCAAGTGTCACTGTGTCACCTACGGAAGTGGTGTTTTCTTTTCTTTTGAAAATAAATATAAACGAGTCCTAATATAATCTAGAGGGGGGGTGAATAGATTTTAATCCCTTGTTACCAATATTTCGAGATTAATCAAGATTACAAAATAACCCCAACTAGTCAATAAATGAAATCATGTGTAGAGAATGCGGAAAGTAAATAACACATGATTTTTACGTGGAAACCCACACGGGGAAAAACCACGGGCTGTTTAGTGCGCCACACTAGAACCTCAATCCACTACTTGCAAATACGATTACAATCTAGGTTGACTGCATCACACCTAAGATTACTAATCCGTCTTTGCTACCCACGAGCCTTTAGAAGTGAACCTAGTTCATGCTTGCAAACTACCAACAAGGCAAATACAAGACTTGATTCTAAATGAAGAGATAAAACAACCTAGTGTGAATATGTGTAATATTCAAGATGCTCAAAATGCAAGGTTAGACATTTTAGCTTATCTAGGCATTGATGAACATGTTAGACATTCCTAGATATCATCTCACTAAGTGGCATGCATAAAACATAACAAAATAGACAAACAAAGTCCTATATGCAATATCTACCACAATACAACTCACAAAACACAATAACACAATCTTGAAACTAAGTCAAGTCATAAAGAAGCAATCTTGAAACTAGTCAAGTAATAAAAGAGCAATCTTGTAGAGAAAGAACATGTGAAGTGATGCAAAGATGTTCTAACTACAAGTCATGTAAGCAAAGATGAAAACCCTAAGAGAATCATACTAGAACATGCTAGATGATGAATGAATCATGCAAGAATGATGGGTTTTGATGTTTTGAGAGATAAAAAAGTGTTCTTGATACCTTAGCTTAGAAGCAACTCAAAAGACTCTCCAAAGTGTAATATTTTCTCTCTTAAAAAATAACCCAAGGCAAACAAGACATATATATAAGAGGCAGAGCAAAACGGCGTCGTTTGAAACAAAGACACGAAACGTCGCAGAGGACCGCTGCCATACCGCTGCCAAAGAGGCAGTGGTCGAGCAGCGGTCTTCACTGCCAAGGCCACCGCTGCTTATAAAATGGCAGCGGTCCGGGAGCGGTCTCCACTGTGCGCGAACCGCTGTCCTACCGCTGCGAAAAAAATCACAGCGGTCCTAGGAGCGGTCTGAGGTAAAAATTGACCTCTATAAAAGCCTTCAAGCAACTTCCAAGGCCAATAAACATGCCAAAGAATAAATACACAATGATAGAGTGATCATGCATGAAAACTAATATGCAACAACACAAAACACACAACAAAGAATATAGAATATAGAACATAAGATCATGAAATGTGTGTGTGTGTGCAACTAAATCTCTTCACATAAAGAGTCAAGATCAAAAGGTTACCTTCCATGAAGCTCTTGAAATCCACAATGAGGTCCTTAAGCAATTGAGAAGAAAAACTTCAATCCTAAGCTACCCTTACAAGATAAAACCCCATTGTGATTTTTATCAACGAAATAAGCCAATCAAAGAGTGAGGCACTTACATCTTTATTTTTATTTATTTTAGTTTTGTTTGTTTTGGTTTTGCTCGGGGACGAGCAAAAGATAGGTTTAGGGGTATTTGATAATGCTTATTTCTACACTTAGTGTAGCCCCATTTCCTATCCTTTTGCATCCGTTTTTCGGGTAAAAACCAAGTATTTAACATTTAAAATAAGCTTGTACAGGTTTCTTGGCCTCCAGAGGCATATTGACAAACAAAGAAGAAGTTTGGGGCAAATCTAGAATTGGAGATTTAGAAGGCAAAAACCACCCTTCACCCGCCTTACGTACAGCGGGTGAATAGCGGATTTACTCCAGAGGATCACCGTTTCACACTCACCCCCAAATGGCCCGACGAAGAGCGGATGTAAGACCAAAATCAGCAAAACAGTTGTACACCCGCCGTACATAGAGCGAGTGAACAGCGTGTAAGGATTCCCATTTGTTGATTGGCTTGTTTCGTGGACAAACCACATGTTGGGGTTGATGTAAGGGTAGCTTAGGTATTGGTGATCATCCATGGCCCTTTCAAGACCTCAAGAGAAGAAGCACCAAAGGTAAATTCTAGTGCTTACATGCTTTGAAGAGATCATAGTTGCACATACACACAACTCATGCATAAATCTTATTCTTGTATGTTGTGTGTTTTATATGAGTGCTTGCATGTTCTTGAACATCTCTTCTAGCATGTTTTATTTGATTGCATCTAGGTCATTAAAATGCCATAACATGTTTAGGCATTAGGATGCAAAGGCTTGAATTTTATTCATGCTTGTTTGAATTGATTGCATCTTGTTCTATGATAATGCCATGACATGATAGGCATTAGGATGCATTCAATTCCCACACTTGCACTTCATGTTTGATTAGCTTTAAGTGTGGTGTAATTCGTTTCCCGAAGGATGTTCGGAAACGTCCGCGCGTGCACGTTGGTGTGCATGTTTTAGCGCGATGATCGCCGGTGGAGTTGCCCTTGGCTTCTCCTTTGGATTCACCATATTTGGTGAACGGCGGTTGAGATCGGCGGCCTGGCCGTCGAATCGAAACCGCCGATCAAGACCTGGTTGATAAATGTCTCGGGTCCAAAACGGCGGTTAGATCGGCGGTTATGTAACCGCCGAATGAAAGCGCCGAATGAAATCCAGGCTCTCGGGTTTCAATTCGGCGGTTTAGTTCTGCGGCCCCGACCGCAGAATGAAACCGCCGATCGTGCGTTTTCAGGGGCAAAAATGACTTTTCACCTGCCCTGTTTTTGGTCTCTATAAATACATCCTTATCTCTGGTTCCCAATACCAAGTCTTTGATCCTAAGAACCCTAGAGAGATATTTAGAGAGACTTGAGAGGAAAAACTTAAAGATCACATCTTTATTCCTCTCAACCCATTTCCACATGCATAAATCATCATCTAAGCATCATCTAGGATCATCTAGTGTTTGTTAATGCATGGGTCTTCTTCAACACACATGGTATGATTTGTTGAACACTAATCTCATCTAATTTTAGTGTTTTTACTTATCAATTTTATCTCTTTTATTACTTGTATGTTCTTGAGTAATTTCTACATACATGATTGAGATTATGTGTTGATTGGGTTTATATTTTACATAGCTTTATTGATTAGGTTATTATTTCCTAAAAGCTATGCCATAAACATTCATGTGCATCAATGATCATATAAGCATTTTCTAGCATAGTTAGTTTGCTTATTTGAATGAGTATTTGAATGTTTGTGAGTTATTTTTGATAGCTAGGCTTTCACATGTTTATCTAACATCTAGCTAACTAATCTCATTTTGTAATTGAGATTGTTTTTTGATAGCTATTGTATCTAGGATTGGTTATCCTTTACATAGCTAAGCTATTATGCCATGTCATATAGCTATTTTCATATCTAGGATTGCATTTATTGTCATCTTATAATCCTAGGTAAGCATCTAGAGTACCCTAGCTCTTATTGCATATTTGGATATCATTGCATATTCACATAGGGTGTTGATCTCTTCGGAGAGGTAAGTCTTGTGTGATAGACCGGGATTAGGTCGTACACCGGGATTAGGTGGTCACATAAGCAAATTGGACTAGGTCCACTGTAAAAGGCCTGCTGGGTAGATTAGGAGTTGCTCACGCCAAGAGTAGTGTATCAGGGGATATCACTAGGGATTGAACCAAGAGTGGCAAGTGGTAGTGTCCATAGCCTGAGGTTATCTAGGGTGAGTGTCCGAGAATCACTTGAGGGTGTAAATTCCTTTTCATATAGTGGATTCGAGGTTCGAGTGTGGCGCACTATAATAGCCCGTGGTTTTTCCCTGTTGAGGGTTTCCACGTAAAAATCAAGTGTCGTTTATATTTCCGCACCTTTTTACACTTGATTATTGCTTTGTGAATTGGGTTATATTTGTAATATTGACTAATCCGAAAATTTGGTAATAACGGATTAAAAACCCTTTCACAAACCCTCTTGTCATTTTTTAAAAGACACCCACGCTCGTACATAGTAATATGTGTACATTTTCACAGCGGTTTCACTCCAATGAGCCACCGCTTCTTACTCCCCTAAAAACCGCCCTTCAGCAAAACAAGAGGAACCATTGTACACCCGCCCTACGAAAAGCAGGTGAACAGCGGTTAGGCCAATTTCTAGGAAGTTTGCCTAGGGTTTTGTGCCCCAATTCCAAACGTATAAATACCCCCATTTCTTTTCATTTCACCTGACCTCTACCACGACCCTTGAGCTCCAAAACTCTCTCATATCACTCCAAACCTTCCAAGAACACATCTTTCACCCAAATCTGTCACTAAATCACTCAACACTTCTATCAAATCACCATCTAAACATAAATCCCACCTCACCATCTCATTTCCTCACCTAAATCTACCATAAAAATCCTACCTTGGAGCAAAAGAAGTCAAGGAGAGAAGAAGTTTAGCACAACCAAGCAAGAGAGGAGGAGTTCTTCACATTAGTTTACTCTAATCCTTTCTCTCTTTACATTTATTTGTTTTTACTCATGGCTTGTTTCCATTTCACATCTTTTGTAGTTATTTCTTGTATCATGAACTAAATCCATCTTGGCTAAGGCCAAGATGAGATCTTTTCCATGAATTATTAATAAAGGCCATCACTTTATCTCTATTACTTGTGTTGTGTACATTTATTTTATGCTCTTAATGATTATTGAATGTCTAGCTAGCATTTAGTAATTATTTGGTTGTTGTGTGAAGTACCGAGAGGAGAAGCACACAACGTGCTCGATGAAATGGGTGATAGAGGTTGGTAAGATAGAAATATGCGATGCTAGCCTTTAGGATTCATTTTTGTGCCATAAAACTTAATGAATTTGTATGTAGTTCAGATAACCATTGAGAAATAGGTTGTTGGTGCATATAAATATTATCTCTATCACTTGAGAGAGGTTAGAGATTAATTAAGGGTTTCACGAATCTACACACACACTTGCATACTTTATTCCAAAGATGTGCCTAAATTGATGAGAATTGGATAGGTGGATTCGTGGTCTTAGCCTAATTTCTCATACATATTACAATCACTTGCTTGTGTTTGTCTTTGCTTTGTTTACTTGTATTGCTCACTTTCATTATTTGCATTTTAGTTGTAGTCTATTTTAGTTAGTTTTGAGTAGTATAATTCCATCATTAAATATTTGCTTGTCTAAATAGTGGTTTATCAATCAATTGTGATATTCAATCCATCAATCCTTGTAGGACGAATTCTATTCATCATTGTACTACTCCCTCGGCTCCGTACTATTGCAGATGCTCGTTCAAGAGTGGTCAGATAGCTCATTTATTACTTGACTAGTCTCAAGATTGCATCTTTATGACTTGACTAGTTTCAAGATAGCATTAATTGTGTTTTGTGAGTTGTATTGTGGTAGTTAGTGCATATAAGACTTTGTTTGTCTATTTTTGTTATGTTATATGCATGCCATCTAGGAGAATGATATCTAGGAATGTCTAACATGTTCATCCATGCCTAGATAAGCTAAAATGTCTAATCTTGCATTTTTAGCATCTTGAATATTGCACATATTCATACTAGGTTGTTTTATCTCTTCAATTAGAGTCAAGTCTTGTATTTGCCTTTTGGTAGTTTGCAAGCATGAACTAGATTCACTTCTAAAGGCCCGTGGGTAGCAAAGACAGATTAGTAATCTTAAGTGTGATGCAGTCAACCTAGATTGTTATTGTATTTGCAAGTAATGGATTGAGGTTCTACTGTGGCATACAAAACAGCCCGTGGTTTTTCCCCGTATGGGTTTCCACGAAAAATCATGTGTTATTTACTTTCTGCATTCTCTACACTTGATTTTATTTGTTGACTAGTTGGGGTTGATTTTGTAATCTTGATTAATCTCGAAAATTGGTAAAAAGGGATTAAAATCTATTCACCCCCATCTAGATTATATTAGGAGTCGTCATATATTTATTTTCAATTGATATCGTAGTGGGTTCCTTAACATAACTAGGAGATCCCTTGCTCTTGTTAGCGTCCTTTGCATTTGTTTGCATTTTTTTTTTTTTTGCTTTTTTTGTGTTTTGCTTGTTTGTGTGCATTCACATCATTCTCACCCAAACACTATGAGTGGAAATGGTATTGGAGGCAAGGGTGCCTCTAACACAAGATCTCCCTTGCTCACCGGAGTCAATTACGCATCATGGAAGGGCAAAATGGAAGCATATGTGTGCCAAATTCATGATCGGGCATGGATGGCGATTGAAGATGGGTACACGCCACCTATGATGACTCCTACAGGAGGTGGAGAGGAAGTCCCCAAGCCGAAGGGACAATGGACCCCCTAAAAGTTTGAGGCTTCGAAATGGAAAAACAAAGTCATGCACGCAATTCTATGTGCCATGGATGACAACCAATACAAACTCATCCAAACTACAAGGATAGCAAAGGAAGCTTGGGATATATTGGAGACGGCTCATGAAGGAACCAAGGTGGTAAAGGACTCCAAGCTTCAAGTCCTCCAAACACAATTTAAGACCATAAGGATGGAGGAGGATAAGTGCTTCAATGACTTCCAAGTGAAGCTTATAGATATAGTGAACCAAGGTCACCAACTTGGTGATCCCTACTCAGATAGAAGAATCAAGCAAAAGATCATGAGGTCGCTTCACTAGAGATTTGAATCTAAGGTGACGACGTTGGAAGAGAATAGTGATTACTCAAAGATGAAGCAAAGTGAAGTTATTGGAAGGCTTTTGGCCTATGAATCTAGGAAGGGTCCTACATCTACACCTCCTAAGAAGCAAAATAGTCTTGCTTTAAAGAGCATCAAGGTAGAAAAGGATGAAGAAGACTCGGATGAAGAAATTGCTTTGATGGCAAAGAAGTTCAAGCAATTTATGAGGTTTGAGAAGAAAGGGTTTGGCTCCAAGGGAAAGTTTGTGAAGAAGAAGGCTCTTTTCAAGAAAATGGAGCAAACTCAAGAGAAGGACAACAAGAAGGGTGTCCAATGCTATGAGTGTAGTGAATTTGGACACATTGCTCCCGAATGTGCTAACTTGAAGAAAAAGATAGGAAAAGCCATGGCAGTGACGTGGAGTGATAGTGATGACCTAGAAGAGGAAGATAAGTCTTTGGATGATGATGAAGACCAAGTTGCCAACTTCATTGCTTTCTCATCTTCTCACAATAGCAATGAGGTTGTGAGTGACAAAGAAGAAGAAGAGGACAAGCAAGAAGAAAGTGACTCAAATGGTGAAAGCAACTCTTCTAGCTCCAATTTTGAGTTTGATGAAGAAATAGACTATGATGACTTCATGAGATTCTTTCATAACTCAAGATCAAAGAAGAAGAAGGAGATACAAAAGTTGAAAGAGGAGAAACTTGAATTGACTTCCAAGGTAACTCATTTGAGCAAGGAAATGAGTAAAGCTAAAGAGATGGAAGAAGGTTTAAAGATGGAGCTAGTCTTGGTCAAGAAGAATGAAGAGAGCTTGAGGAAAGAGCTCATGGAAGCAAGAGAGTTGATTGCGAATATGACTTTCGGAACCGAGAAGATTGACAAGATGCTTTCTTGTGGGAAGAGTCCTTGTGACAAAAAGGGGTTAGGATATGTGGAAGAAATGGAAGCCACACCTTTGAAGAAGACAACATTTGTCAAGAGCAAAGAAGTTGAAAGTGCCCAAACCCTACAACAATCAACTAAGTGGGTTGAAGTTGGTGAATCCTCCAAGCAAGCACAAGCACAAGCACAAGCACATGCAAGGATTCCAACAAGAGCTCCACCTCAAGCTAGACCCCCACAACCAAGACCTCCACAACAAAGGATCCCACAAGCTCAACATGGGGTCTTTCATGCTCAATCGAGGAGACATGCCAACCTTGCTCAACCACAAAGGAGAGAGTTGCCTCAACACCCAAGAGTAACTCAAAATAGAAAGAGGCCACAAATGCTTGCACAAGGCTATGGTATGAATTCTTATTTTCTCCTACTTGCCATTTTTGTGGAATTGAAGGCCACATTAGGCCTAATTGTTTTAAGTATATTAAATTGTGTAGAAGAGAAAGCATGATTGAGAAAAATATGCTTAGAAGAGCCACAATGCATGCTCCTATGAAATTTAGAGATAATGGACCAATGACTCCTAGGAATAACTATGTTTCATATAGGTTGAATAGAAATGATGAATATTATTGCTATATGACCCAAGTTGCCTTTAAAGCCAATGCCTCCAACACTTGGTACCTTGATAGTGGGTGTTCTAGGCACATGACCGGAAACAAGAGTTTCTTTAAAACTCTTGTAATGGAGGATGGTGGATTCGTCACCTTTGGTGATGGATCTAAGAAAAAAGTTATAGGGAAAGGTAATATATCTATTCCCGGTTTGCCCTCCTTGCCCAATGCTCTTTATGTAGATGGCTTGCAAGCCAATCTTATTAGCATATCACACTTGAGTGATGAAGGGCTTTCGGTTATGTTTGGCAAAATTGATTGCTCTATTCTTAAGGAAAATAGGCAAGTTTTGTTGAAGGGCAAGAGATCAAGTGACAATTGCTATTGTCTTGAGTCAAATCTCATCTCTTGTAACTTGTCCACTAGTGAGCAAGTTGAAGTGTGGCACCAAAGACTTGGCCATATAAACTATAGGGACTTAAAAGTCCTTGATAGATTGAATGTTGTTAGAGGCCTTCCTAAGCTTGGGAAAAAGATTGAGGGTGTTTGTAGACCTTGCCAACAAGGCAAGCAAACCAATAGTGTCCACAAGAAACACAAATACCTTTCCACCAAAGAACCATTGGAGCTTCTCCATATGGACCTTATGGGTCCTATTCAAACCGAAAGCTTAGGTGGTAGAAGGTACATACTTGTGGTTGTTGATGACTTCTCTAGATTTACATGGACTTACTTCCTTAGGGAAAAGTCCGAAGTCTTTGAGAAATTTAAAATGCTTTGTGTTAAAATTCAAAATGAGAAAACTTTTCACATAAAAAGCATTAAGAAAATTAGAAGTGATCATGGGAAAGAGTTTGAAAATGCTAGCTTTGAGAATTTTTGCTATAGCTTAGGCATTTCCCATGAATTTTCGGCCCCTAGGACTCCTCAACAAAATGGTGTTTGAAACAAATTACGGTGTGTTCAATATTAATCTAGAGGGGGGGTGAATAGATTTTATCTGATTTTACCCAATTTTCGTTAATAGGCAAGATTACGAAAATACTCCTAATAGTCAATACAAATATAGCAAGTGTAATATAGTGCGGAAATGAAATGACACTTGATATTTACGTGGAAACCCTCACGGGAAAAACCACGGGCTATTAAGTGAGCCACCTCGAACCTCGAATCCATTAAATGTGAGAAAGATTACAACCTAATCCCTGAAGTAATCACACACCTACCTAATCCCGGTATGAGTGAACCTAGTCCAATTGCTTGTGGTTTATGCAACCTAATCTCGGAAGCTACACAAGTCTTACTTCTCAAAGAAGAGATAACAAGCCTATGTGAATATATGAATACTCAAAATGCAATAAGAGCAAGGCAACCCTATATGCTTATCTAGGATGATGATATATCAATGAAATCAATCCTAGATATCAAAAGCTAAATGACATATCATAAAGCTTAACTAATCAAGATTAAGCAAACCTAGATAGTTATCACAATACAACACTCAATCATATTCATCACAAACAATCTCTATCTTGTATCTAGCATGTGAACATAAAGCATACAAGGAAATAAAGAGATGGCTTGACAAGGAAGAAACTAAAATTAGATGAAGTTAGTCAAAATCTTACCTAACAAGTTGTGATAATGCAAAACTAACCATGGATGATCCTAGATGAACTTGATGAATCAAAATGAATGCTTTGAGTGTTTAAAGGTGAGTTCTTGATGGATTTTCTCTCAAGTGTTTCTCTTTTAAGTTTAGGGTTCTTAAAAGTCAAGAAGCTCCAACTTTAGAAACAAATAAGATGGTCTATTTATAGGCATCAAGAACAGGGCACATGAAAAGACAAGTTTGCCCCTGTACTGCACGATCGGCGGTTTAATTCGGTGGCCAGGTCACCGATTATGACCGCCGAATTCGTCCCGAGAGAAACAGGGGAGAAACGGTGGTTTCATTCGGCGGTTTTGAAACCGTCAAGTAAACCGCAGAACCAAACCCGAGAATAATAAATGCATCAGGTATGAACGGTGGTTTCAAATCGACGGTCGAGGCCGCCGATCTAACCGCAAAATCAGACCAGAGACCTCTGGTCCAAAACGGCGGTTTCATTCGGCGGCTAGGGCCGCCGATCTAACCGCCGATTCACCAAAAGTGGTGAATCCAAGGAGAAAGCCAAGGCAATCACCAAGAGCGGTCTTCACGCAAAACCAAGCACACTTATGTGCAAGCGCGGACGTTTCCGAACATCTATGGAAAACGAATTACAAGACACAACCACACAACAAGACACAATTCATAAAAGTGTATGTGTGAAAGTGACATGTGAAGAGAATGCACACATACAAGAATATGTTAAGTGAGTGTGTGCTACTAAATCTCTTCAATGGAAAATAAGCACTAGAGATATACTTTTGGAGTGCTTGTTACCTTGAGGTCTTGAAACGGGCCTTTGAGCATGATCCTTAACCACCTAAGCTACCCTTACAAAACAAACCCCAACATGTGGTTTGTCCACGAAATAAACCAATCAATATGAGAATCCTTACAGTGTTGTTGAGAGGAAGAATAGAGTCCTCCAAGAGATGGCCCGTGTGATGTTGCTTAGCAACAAAGTCCCTAGAAATCTTTGGGCCGAAGCCATTAATACAGCTTGCTACATACGGAATAGAGTATTCCTTAAGCCCGGGACTAAACAAACATCCTATGAGTTATGGAAGGGTAGAAAACCCAATGTTAGTTATTTCCATATTTTTAGAAGTAAGTGTTATATACTTAATGACTGTGATCAACTTGGGAAGTTTGATGCCAAGAGTGATGAGGGTATTTTTATTGGATATGCACTAAATAGTAAGGCCTATAGGGTTTTTAATCTAAAGACTTGAAGTGTGATGGAATCATCAAATGTTATCTTTGATGATTGTAGGCCCAAACATGATGACCATGAGGAGGATGTTTGTGAGATTGATGACCTTCCCTTGAAGGAGTGTGGTGAGACTTCAAGTGATGTGAAGTCAAACCAAAATGAAGAGGATGATTTACCTCTTAATAGATGTTAGGTTTTAGTTTGTGTTGGTATATATTCCATATCAAAATGTTGTTCATCTTATATTATTTAGTGGTCATATTCATGATGATTCAAAGCTTCAAAGAAAGACTCGACTACAATGCTTGCAAGATGGTGGCTTGATAAGGGGAATTAGCTTCATTGCTCATCAAAGGTATAATTGACCTCATTCCTCTTACAAGGCATAGGCACACACACACAAATCATCCATAAGTGTCCCTGCATCATTGTGCACCATTTATATAACACATTCATATGTTTTTATATGCTCATGCATTAAACTCAAATGCTCATACATCGTAGATTTGCATGTTCTAAGACTATGTCTAGGAAATGGCATTCATATATGAATTTGTGTTTGTTTGTTTGTTTGTGTTTATTTATGTTTTGGACTTGTAAATGATCTTATTTGATTCCTTATTAAGTCCCGGTCATTTCGGTTACTCATATATTAAGTTTCGAGTTCAAACGATGTAGCTACGCTACTTTTCGTTCTCATTCGTTGAGTTGTGTTCGTCGTCATTTTCCAAGATGAATTCTCAATATTTTGTCAAAGTTTCATAGTCTTTGTTGTGCGTGAGGGAGTCATGATTTGTAATCCAAAAACGGATTCAAAATCGGAGTTTGGAGGCCTGAATACGGTCAAAGAACGTGCGAGGTGCACAAGAGAAGCAACCATGGCCGTTGGCCATGGCAAGGCCACCCTGTGTGGAGGCCGTGTGCCACACGGGCCAACCAGCCCTCTGGTCATGTGTGGCCCACACGTCCCACACGGCTTATGGGTGATGTGGCCTTCTCTGATTGGCCGAAATCTCTATTCTCTCTCCGTCCTTTTAAATACCTCCATCTCCCTCCATTTGTTTTCAAGAAGAAAAGTTTGAAATCCCGTCAGAATTTTCTCTCCAATTTTCTCAACTTCCAAACACCATAACTTTCTCATACGAAGTCGGAATTGAGTGATTCAAGTTGGAGATTATTTGTAATCGAGTCCTCTACCTTTTCCAAGTGATCTTGCAGCTTTTTGATTGATTTTCGGAGTGATCTACTCAGAAAACCGAACCAGCTCGTGAAATCAAGGTAGTGTTCATATCTTGGTGATTTCATCTTTTTAAACCTTCAATTTGCTTGGGGTTTCTTCTTCTATATGTATGTGTATGTATGGTGAATGCTATTGAGAAAGATACCTTCATAATCAATCTAATTGAAAAGTCTAATTAGAGACACATGTGAACTAGATTCTTGGATTCTTTGTTTTTCACATGATTGAAAGTTGTATTGTGATTAGATTGACATCTAGGATTATTTGAGACTTGATTGAATCATTTTATGATTAATAATCCTTGAAATGTGTTTTGATCCTTTGATTGATGATATCTAAGATTAGAGCCTTTGTATGTGTTTTTAGAGACTTATAGGATTCAATTGATTTATCATTATATCCTTACTCTAAATCTTTGGCTAAAATACTTATTGAATACATTTTGTGTTTTTAGCATTTTTATGTGTGTTTATAACATCTTGAATTTGTGCTTCATGTATATGAATTAGTCAAGTGTTATATTATGTGAATGAATCTAGGAGTTTTATGTGTTAGTTGATTTCACATGCTCTAGGTTTTCATTCATGTTTTGCATCTAGATTTATATTGCTTGTGTTTTCACATCTATAGATCTAGTTGTTCCATAGAATGTATTGATCACATGTTTTATGATGTTTTGATTGTTTGTATCATTTGCATTCACATGATCACATTAAGAAGTCCTTGTAAAAGGCATGAAGTCTTGGTTAGAGTCGGGATGACTCGGATAACCAAGCAAGAAGTCTTGTCTAGAATCGTGAGGACTTGGATAGACAAGCAAGGAGTCATGGCTAGAGTCGGGAGGACTTGGATAGAGAGTTGGCTTATATGTTGGTAGGCCCGGGTGTTTGGCTAGACATAGAGTCCGATAGAGCAGGGTACATGGGATATGTATGCACTCTTGAGGAATTTCTAATCTACCAACGATGTTGGCTAGGTATGATTTCCAATATGTGGTGGTTTCACATCATTGAGGGATTTTGTATCTTCCAATGGGGTTTGGGTAGACATAGACTCCACATGGGTTGGTGATCTAGGATTGGTCACTTTGTGGAATTTCTAATTTACTTTCCAATATATATAGTACCCGATGGTTGTAATTCAACCCGTGGATGTTTCCTCCTTGGAGGTTTTACCACGTTAAAAAATCCCTAGTGTTAATTCTTTCTATCTCTATCTCTTATATTTGTTTTTGTGTATGTTATTATCTTGTGACATATTATTCACTTGTGAAGTATATTGGAACAAGATATTGTATAGTGTGATTTATTAGTCTATCCTTTCGATTACAATTGTAATTACATTTCTTTTGTATATTGATTAGTTTTTGAACTTTGTATCTTGCAATATTCTATATCAAGTTGTATAGTTTTACTTAGTGATCTTTCATTGTAATATTCATAATACAACTTATAGAATGTGCTCTTTATTGAATATACTTGTATATGAGATATATTGTTTCTTGGTATATGTTTTGTAGACTAAGGGTGGTGAATTGAGCATACTTGTGCAAATTGTTTTTTTCTAATAACAATCTTGTTCAAGGTTTATTATATGCTCATCAAGGTTTTGACACAAGTCACGAAAGAGTTTTTAAAACTAGTGTGTCAACCTATTCACCCCCCCCCCCCCCCCCCCCCCTCCTAGGTTGTTTAGTATAACCTTGTAGGCATTTTCAATAGTGTTCCTCTTTTGGACTCTAATGAACCCGATCCTTGGGTTAAGAAACTCCATGATAAAGATGATATCATTGGAGAGATTAGAGAGTGTGTTAGGACTAGACGTCAAATAGCTAATCAAATTAGCTACACTTGCTACACCTCTCAAAGAGAACCCAAAAAGGTGGATGAGGCCTTGAATGATGAATATTGGGTTCTTGCCAAGCAAGAAGAGCTAAACCAATTTAAGAGAAATGAGGTTTGGACTCTTATTCCTAGACCTAAAAACACCAATATCATAGGCACTAAATGTGTGTTTAGGAACAAATCCGATGAGGATGGCAACATTGTGCGAAACAAGGCAAGGCTTGTTGCACAAGGGTACTCTCAAATTGAGGGTATTGACTTTGAGGAGACTTTTGCTCCTGTTGCCCGCTTAGAGTCCATTAGGCTTCTCTTGTCCATTTCTTGTGTGTACAAGTTCAAATTACACCAAATGGATGTCAAGAGTGCCTTCCTCAATGGCTTCTTGCATGAGGAAGTGTTTGTTGAGCACCTCAAGGGGTTTGTGGGTCCACACCACCTCTCTCATGTTTATCGCCTCAAGAAGACTTTATATGGGTTGAAACAAGCACCGAAGGCTTGGTATAAGTGCCTCACTCTCTATCTTCCTCAATGGCTTCTTGCATGAGGAAGTGTTTGTTGAGCACCTCAAGGGGTTTGTGGGTCCACACCACCTCTCTCATGTTTATCGCCTCAAGAAGGCTTTATATGGGTTGAAACAAGCACCGAAGGCTTAGTATAAGTGCCTCACTCTCTATCTTGTTGACAATGGCTACTCTAGAGGTAGTGTTGACAAGACCTTGTTCATCAAGTGCACTAAAGATGAGCTATTCATAGCTCAAATTTATGTTGATGACATTGTGCTTGGTTCCACCAACAACTTAAAAGTTCAACAATTTGTTGATGTCATGTCTCATGAGTTTGAAATGAACATGGTTGATGAACTAAATTACTTCCTAGGCTTGCAAATTAAGCAAATGCATGATGGGATCTTCATATCCCAAGCTAAATATGCTAAGAGTCTAGTGAAGAAGTTTGGCCTTGAGAATGCCAAACATTGTGACACACCCATAAGCACCACCTTGAAACTAAGCAAAGATGCTAGTGGAAAGGATGTGGAGCAAAGTCTATATCGTGGCATGATAGGAAGCTTGCTTTACTTAACCGCAAGTAGGCCCGATATAGCATTTAGTGTGGGTGTGTGTGCTAGGTACCAAGCTAATCCCAAGGAATCTCACCTTGTTGCGGTAAAGAGGATCATTCGATTTGTGAATGGTACCTCAAACCATGGGATTTGGTACTCCTTTGACACTAATCCAAGTCTTGTTGGATTTAGTGATGTCGATTGGGCGGGAAATTATGATGATAGGAAAAGTACATCGGGCAGTTGCTTTTTCCTTGGGAATAATTTGGTTTCTTGGTTTTGTAAGAAACAAAACTCAATTACCCTATCCACAGCCGAGGCGGAATACATTGCCGCTGGTAGTGCTTGCACTCAATTGATATGGATGAAACAAATGCTAGCCGACTATGGCTTGAAGCAAGGTACTCTTACTTTATTTTCTGATAATATGAGTGCCATTAACATTTCAAAAAATCTCGTCCAACATTCTAGGACCAAGCACATTGACATTAGACACCACTTCATTAGAGAGCTACTTGAGAGCAAAACCATTGCATTGGAACATGTGGGAACAAATGACCAACTAGAGGATTTGTTTACAAAACCCTTAAACACTCTTAGATTTGGGAACCTTAGCAAGTCTATTGGGATTTGTCACTTGAGTTGAAGTGGTTTGTCTTGACCCTATATGGGGAGCTCAAGCAAAGAGAGCAAAGTTGCATGAACATGCATTGTGCTACATTGATATATTTTATGCTTCTTACTTAATTGTTTGAGATAATTGGTTGTACATACTTATATGTATTTTTCTTAATAAGTGTGATTCTTTGCCTTGCTTGCAATCCATGTCATATTTATGCTCAAACATACATTTTTGGAATAGGAAATGTACTTTGGAAGTACTTTATGAATGACCTTTAATTGATTCCTATGACATGATGATTTTTTTTGTTGACATGCTTATAAGTGAAAAGTATGATATGCTTAATTGCTTTATCTTGTATGAAAAATTTGTGTGCAAAAGTAAATGATCGGTCATTTATTGTATATGTTTTTTATCCCCATTCCTCCAATCAATTGCTTGTTTCTCGAGTCTTTTAGAGTTTTAATTTGTGTGTTTGAGCATTTTCAGGTTGTTGGATCCAAGTATTGTATTTGAAGTATTTCAGAGAAAAAAGGGCAATTTGGCCAATTACCGCGGCCCAGGCAAACATACATCAAACGGAACATCTTGCGTCAAAGTCCAAAGGTGCATCATCCAATTTACCGCCCCCTAAGCATATACCTACCTTGCTATCCTACCTAGCGGTCAATTCCAGAAGTGTCGCCTTATATTTTCCGTGGGGTAGGCAACTTACCTACCCAGCGGTAGCCCGTCAATGCAGATGACCCATATTGCAGGCCCCATAACTCTCAGCTCCGATTGAAATGTGTGTCCTGTCACCTATGGATTTGAAGCCCCGGAAGTCTAGTGTCCAACCCAATTTACAGCTTGTCAATCTGAATTTTCTAGAAGAAGTTATGCCCGTTTTAGTGCCCGAAGGTCAAATCAGTCAGTTATTAAATCCGCAAATACTTTCGGGATTTGTTTCGCAAGTTGTCGGAACGGGAAATATTACCTTCTTGGACATGTGTGAGAGTCTTGGAAAGCAATTAGACATCTAATCCTTATCCTCCTTCAATAAGTAATCAATTTGGATGGATTAGGAAAGAAATAGAATCCCAAAAAGGTAGAGTTCTAAAGGGGAAGTGATTTCCTTGTTGTTAAAGACTTGGCTTAGCATCTACACCTATTTAAGCCCCTTTGAACCCTAATTTCGGGAGAGCCATCCAAGGGAGGTCCCCAGCCACCAAAGGGGCCATCCCCCTTCACCATCATCCATCTTTACACATCGGGGGTTTGCAAGACGAAGAAGACTCATCATTGAAGATTTGAAGAATTCATTGAAGGCCTCAATGGGTTTTATCTTTTCTATCTCTTGTCTTTTTATTTCATCTATGTGTAACTAACTCCATACTAGGGATTCAATGTGAACCTCTATGAATACTCTTTGTTAGAATTGACTATATTTTCTTAATTCAAGTTTCGATTCATTCAATTTATGATTTCCTCTTGTCGATGCATGGTTAGTGCTCGACTTGAATCTAGGGTTTGATATGTTAAAGGTTGAGATGCGGGTGGGTTTCACCATTCTCAACCGATATGCAATTGAATGAATGAATTTTATCGTAGCAGGATATCGCATGTAATTTTTGGTTCTCTTGTTCTTATGCTTAATGGATTCTCAATCATAGTTTATACGTAGGTTTTGCTAATGACTGTGATTGAGAATACTTGATTGTGTGTTTTGTAGGTTTTAGGTCATAGTTTATACGCAGGTTTTGCTAATGACTGTGATTGAGAATACTTGGTGTATGGTTGATGTATTTTCTGCTTTAGTTTACAAGCGGGTTTTTCTAATGACTGCAGTAGAGAGTACTTGATTTATTCCAGGAGCACATAGCACTAATTATACATAATTTGAACCCTTAACTTGATTAACATTCTTTGTAAAAGTCAATTCGAAGCATTGAGTAAACGTAGTTGGGGAGCATTGATGACCTAGTTCTCTCACCTCTTAATCACATTCACATATTCTTGTTAACTGCTTTCTTAGTTTAATATAGTCTTAAATCAATCAAATCAATCTCAAATCTCAAATCTCTTGGTTACTGTTAATTGTTTAGCTTTAATTAGAATTAGTTTTAGTCGATAAATCACTTTTCCTCGTGGGAACGATCCCTACTTGTCGCTATACTTATCTCACAATTCGTGCACTTGCGAGTTAGGTTTTTATAACAAGATTTTACACATCAGTAAACTTTGAGACTTCAATCAATAAGGATCTTTGTATCCATAGTCTCTCCCTCTTTATTTGTAGAACAAGGCTACTATCATACAGGCATCTCACCTGGAAAAATCAAATATGGCGCAAAGTCGCTCATGTCTTGTTTTGCTTATAAGGTTGGATATAGTTGCTTGTTAAAATTCGAAATGTTTAAACTCTATATCCTTATCTTTATCCATGACAAAGGGTGAAATTGGTTTGAATTCCTTTAGGAAACCCTTGTTGTTTGCTTTGCCAAATACCATTGCTTTTGAACTTAAATGCAACATGTCTTGCATGCAAAGCATCCTTGTCACACGTTTTTTCTTATAATAAAACTCCTTGAATCTCTCTTACTTAATTGAGTTGCATAAAATTGCTTATATGAATATGCATATGTGTTTGTGCTACAAGCTCTCATTGTTAATACTTACCTATTATGAGAGATTCCCTTTGCCTATCTCATGACAAAAAGGGGGAGTAAGGTTGGGGGGAGAAATTTTCATTTTGGCATTGCATTTAGGGAGAGTTGAGAGAGAGAGAGTTACCCTTGTTGGGAGTTGCATTGCATTGTATGATTACATTAATTAATTGTATTTTTTTTTTGGCAATTTGCAATTTATTTTGTTCAAGCACCTCTCACACACTTGTTCTTGTAAAGTATATTTCTTGTTGATTGTGTGTAGGTTGAAATTTTCTACAAGCTTGGAAATGACTTGAAGATGTTCAAGACTTAGACTAGGGCTTATTTGTAATGTAGAAAATTTTGTTGACCTACCATTTTTTGTTTTTGTGAGGTTGCTTGTGAGTGTTGATTTTGTCACGAAATAGCCAAAGGGGGAGATTGTAAGTGCCTCACCTTTTAATTGGCTTATTTCGTTGACAAAATCACAATGGGGTTCAATCTTGTAAGGGTAGCTTAGGATTGAAGATTTTCTTCTCAAATGCTTAAGGACCTCATTGTGGATTTCAAGAGCTTTATGGAAGGTAGCTACTTGATCTTGACTCTCATTTGAAGAAATTTAGTTGCACACACACACTCTCTAGCATGCATGTGTGATATTTATTTCTTATATGTTTGTATTTCACACAAATCACACTTGCACATCTTTCTTGTGTATTGCTAGCCTTAGGTGTGTGTGCTAGTGCCCTGACCTATGCTGACCCGCGCATTGCGCTGGTCCTTAGGTGCTGCACCAGCGCAACCTTGGCAGAGGTTTACCGCTAGTGCTGCGCTGGTCGTCAGGCGCAACCTCACCAGCGCAACTCTCCCAGAAATGTGCCGCTGGTCTTGCGCTTGTGAGTTGTGCTGGTTATCCAGCGCAAGGTGCGCGTAAAGGTTGTGCACTGGTGTGGGTGCGCTGGTCGACCAGCGCACCTGATGGGAAACTGAAGCGTTTTTTCCCAAAACGACCTCATTTCACTTGGATCTCATATATATATGTCTTATTTGCCTTGGCTCATTTTTAGAGCAAAAATTACATCTTTTTGAGAGCTTCTAAGTGTCTTCAAAGCCAAGGTATCATGATCACTTTTTTATTACTCAAAACACAAAAACCCATCATACTTGTATGCTTCATTCAATCTAGCATGTTCTAGTTTGATTCTCATAGGGGTTTCATATTTGCTCACATGACATGTAGCTAGAACATCACTTGCATCATTTCACATGTTCTTTATCTACAAGATAGCTCATTTATTACTTGACTAGTCTCAAGATTGCATCTTTATGACTTGACTAGTTTCAAGATAGCATTAATTGTGTTTTGTGAGTTGTATTGTGGTAGTTAGTGCATATAGGACTTTGTTTGTCTATTTTTGTTATGTTATATGCATGCCATCTAGGAGAATGATATCTAGGAATGTCTAACATGTTCATCCATGCCTAGATAAGCTAAAATGTCTAACCTTGCATTTTTAGCATCTTGAATATTGCACATATTCACACTAGGTTGTTTTATCTCTTCAATTAGAGTCAAGTCTTGTATTTTCCTTTTGGTAGTTTGCAAGCATGAACTAGATTCACTTCTAAAGGCCCGTGGGTAGTAAAGACGGATTAGTAATCTTAAGTGTGATGCGGTCAACCTAGATTGTAATCGTATTTGCAAGTAGTGGATTGAGGTTCTAGTGTGGCGCACAAAACAGCCCATGGTTTTTCCCCGTGTGGATTTCCACATAAAGATGATCCGAACTTATGGCACCAGAGGTTTAAGCACATGAGTAATCAGGGGCTAAAGTGTCTACATTCGAAAGGTAAGTTGCCTGATTTGAAGAGTGTTGAGGTTGATTTCTGTGAGAGCTACGTGTTAGGAAAGCAAAAGCGAGTGAGCTTCAAGAAGACTAGAAGGGTACCGACAAAAGAGAAGCTGGAACTAGTGCACACCGATGTTTGGGGTCTAGCTTCAGTCTCGTCAACCGAAGGTAAACAGTATTTCGTCACATTTATTGATGACCACTCCAGGAAGGTATGGGTTTATCTTCTAAAACACAAGCCTGAGGTGCTTGATGCTTTCAAGAGATGGAAAGCTAGGGTTGAGAATAAGACAGGGTTAAAGATCAAAAAGCTGCAATCAGACAATGGTGGCGAATATAAAGACAATGAGTTCAAGAGGTTTTGCTATCTAAGCTGGATAAAACTCAGTAGAACGATTCCTAGAGCACAGCAAAATGGGATAGCAAAACGGATGAACTGATTATTGACTGAGAGAGCCAGAAGCATGAGGTTACATTCAGGGTTATCAAAATAGTTCTGGGCAGAGGCAATCAATACAGCAACATATTTGATCAACAGAAGACCATCAAAGCCTTTGGACCTCATTATATCGAAAAGATATGGACCAAGAAGGAGGTAAAACTTTCTCATCTTAAAGTATTTAGGTGTGTTTCTTATGTACATATAAGTGATCATGCGAGGAATAAGCTAAACGCTAAGTCAGTGAAGTGTACTTTGGTGGGCTATGGAAAAGATGAATTTGGTTACAAGCTGTGGGATGACCAAAACCGCATGATGATCAGAAGTAGAGATGTTGTCTTCAATGAAAGGGTTATGTACAAAGATAGAAACACACAGGTGTCTAAGCCAAAAGAGCCAGAGTACTTTGGGCCGAATGATGTGTCAGAGAACAGGATCATGGAACCAATTAATCAAAATGATGAAGAACAAGGTATGTCATTCCAGGTTATAGATCATATCCCATATAGAGACGTTTCAACGACATAGTCTTAGAGTGCAGTGAGAAGATCAACTCGAACTCCTATACCAAATAGGAAGTACTTGCAATACATGTTGTTGACAAATGCAGGGGAACCTGAGTGCTATGATGAAGCATATTAAGGAGAAGATGCGAACAAGTGGGAGCTTGCAATGAAGGATGAGATGAAGTCGTTGATTTCTAATCAAACTTGGGAGTTAGCCAAGTTGCCTGAAAGAAAGAAAGCCCTACAAAATAATTGAATGTTTCGGATCAAAGAGGAACATGATGGTTCCAAGAGGTACAAGGCACGACTAGTGGTCAAAGGCTTCCAACAAATAGAAGGTATTGATTACTCTGAAATTTTTTCTCCTGATGTTAAACTAACTACGATCCAGTTAGTGTTAAGTATTGTCGCACTAAAGGGGTTATATCTTGAGCAGTTAGATGTGAGGGCTATCTTTCTTCATGGAGATTTAGAGGAAGAGATATACATGAAGCAACCGGAGGGGTTTACAGAAAAAGGCAAGGAAGAGTTGGTGTGTAGATTGATGAAAAACTTGTATGGTTTAAAACAAGCTCCCCGACAGTGGTTCAAGAAGTTTGATGGGCTTCTGTAAGGCAATGGCTATTTGAGATGCAATGTTGACCACTGTTGTTACTTCAAAAAAATAAAGTCAAGTTTTATTATTCTGCTACTTGCACAAGACCTGATATTTCCCATGCAGTGGGAGTTGTGAGCCAATACATATCAAATCCAGGCTAGCCTTACTAGGAGGCCGTGAAGTGGATTCTAAGATACCTGAGAGCTATGACAAAGAGATGTCTAACCTTCAAAAGAGATGAACTCAAACTGGAAGGTTATGTGGATTCAAATTTTGCTGGGGAGGTGGATCATAGAAGGAGTACCACTGGATATGTGTTCACAATAGCTAGTACCGCAATTAGTTGGATGTCCTAGTTGCAGAAGATAGTGACAATCTCTACAACTGAAGCGGAGTATGTGGTTGTAACAGAATCAAGAAAGGAGCTGATATGGTTACAAAGTTTATTAGCTAAGTTGGAATTTGATCAAGTGATGAATGTGTTACATAGTGATAGTCAGAGTGCAATACTAATGTAGAACAAGTGGCCGATGCGTACATGATGAAAAGGGAACATCCTAAATTCAAGGGCAATCGAATTCCAGTAGTCCGGGCATCAAAGTCGGAATGATACGAAACTCGCACAGTTGATGCGTTTCGGTGAGACTGACAATAATCAATAGATTTCTATTGTGGCATACCCTTTTTTAGCCGAATTTAGTCGTTTAGGCCCCGAAATTGCCGTTTTTGTTATTTTAGGAAAGTTTCGTTTTAGCCATAACTTTTGTTTTCCAAGTCCGAATCGACTTCCATCAATTCTGGCTTGCTTATGATTCCTAACAATTTTTATTTCCGTAATTATCTCAATTTTGCTATTTTTGGTAATTTCTAGTAATTAGTCCCGTTTCTTGTCCAACAAGGATTAGGGTTAGTTTTTTTTTTGCTTTAAATATGTTTGTAAGCCTTTTTGGTCAAGGAATTCATTTATCAACAAATTTCAGATTTTTCTTGAGAGTTTCTCTCATTTTCTGGTGGATTCCAGAGTTATTTCATAATATTGACGTTGGTCGTATTCTTTTAGTGTTTTCCGCTGTGTCAAATACACTTGGCCAAGAATTCGACATTCCATTCTAGGACCAAGCATATAGATCTTCGCTACCATTTCATTCGTTCATTAATCGAAGAAGATGTGTTAAAGCTTGTGAAGATAACAGGTAGAAAGAATCCGACTGACATGTTAACTAAGTCAGTCACTACAAAGAAACTGGATCTCTGCACAACTTCAGTGGGTCTTCAAGAGTGAAGGCATGGGGAATGAACGCACTGTAACTATCCACTAAGTCATCGAGGAAGAAGGCAAAAGGCCCATTCAAGTTTCAATTCTTCAAATGGGAGATTGTTGGGTTTGTAAAGCCTGAAACCAGCCTTAAGAATCGTTTATCAACATTAGGCGCGGCGCGTACTGCCAGGCGGACAGGGAGCACCAACCGTGGCACACACAGCGATGGTTTCCAGAGGAGACATAGTGCATCAGGTGCAGCACCTATAGCGGTAAACTCTAGAGGTGTCACGCCTCACATACCACGGCACAGACACAAGGCATCCACGACGGTCTAGACCACAGTAATGACAGGAATCGCACAAATCAGGAAAATTGTGCAGAAAGGAAAGCAATCTTTTAGGGTCTCGGCTTACCCTAGTGTTCCCATATAAATACTACTATTATGTAAAACCCTAAGTATGTTGAAAAAGAATGGTATAGAGATTGAGAGCAAATTGTAGAGAGACTTGAGAGAGAGACAAAGAGATTGTAATCAACTATAAGAGTAGTGGATTGAGTGCGGTGCGCTCCGTGGATGTAGGAAAATTGTTGAACCACGTAAAATCTTTGGTTTCGTTCTTTCTTCTTTATTGCTTTCATATTATCTGTGTTGTGCGTTCTGCTTTAGATTTGTGTGTGACCCCCTTCTTTCTCAACAACATCAGCAACCACTATTGTCTTCTACTTTATTTTATTTAACAATTCTAAAGTATATTTAAGGAGACCAATAATAAATTGATATGTCATTAAAAACATATATTTTACAAGTGAAGCATTGGAGACCACTTTTTTATTTGGATGTCTATCAAGTTTACTTACATGCTACATATAAAGCAATTGGCTTGACAATGTTGACATATCACTATTTTTTTTCAAATGCAAACCACATTATCATTGGAGATGCTCTCACAGTGATTGAGGGAGAGAGAGGAAATTAGAATCGTAAGAAAAGGTTTAAATTTTTTTTTTTTAATATATATATATATATATAACTCGTATTAAGTAATAAAATTTGGCTTTTTAAAATTGTTAGAAGGTAGCTCAAGTTGGGCTTTTAAAATTGGGTATTTGAATAATTGAATGCTGTCAACTTTCATATTGCCCAAGTTGTTATTAGACCTCTAAATTTGATAATAAAAACGTTCTAATCAAATTTGAAAATTGTCATTGAGCATATTTAATGACTTTCATTTTTGCACGTTGTTATGCCCTTGTTCAGAGCTGGCCCTTCTGTGTTGTTAGAGGGGCGGCCACCTTGGGCCCCATTTTTAAAGGGCCAAATTTCCATGTTTGGAGTATTAGTTTAAGGGCCCATTTTCATGTTTACATATTTTGAATATTAGTTTAAGGGTTTATTTTTGTTTTTTATTTTTTCGTTTTTAAATTATAAAAGGCCCAAATATTTGTTTTGGGTATTGGTCCAAATGTTTGGGATCAAAGAGAAGCTGAAAAGTTAAAACAATACAAAAAATATATTAAAATTGGGCCCAGTACAAACAAAGTCCAAAGATATTGGTATATCACATAGAGGTCCAATAGGGTTTCTTCACTTTCTTGTTCCCAAATTCTCTTTCTCATTTCTTTTAACCTCCTAGCTCTCAATAAGTCAACAACTCAACACTCCATTTTGGCCTTGTTGTTAAAGACATATTTTGGTACAATGATTTGTGAGCAACCGAATGAAATTTTATAATTTTTTTTAGGAAAAATCTCACCAGCATTCTTGTTGTTTAAATAATTATTAATTTAAAATCTACTGTTTATTATAAATATGTTCTTTTTATTTTATTTGACTAAAAAAAAATTATTGTTTTCTGTTGGATTAAAATAGTCTCTCTAAACTTTTTCCAATTTAGTTTTACGGAGCTGGCTATGGTTTATATACCAAAATTGGTAAAAACAAAGTGCAGCAACCGGTTGAAACCGTTTACTGCACAAATTTGTTTATTTATATATTTACTATATAGCTCTCAGACGAGCTAGGACATGAGTAGAGGTTCTCAATGTGATTCCGTAACTAGTTGGTGTGCCTGAATATAATAATCAAAAGAATTTGTGTTTATACACATACACCCGATTTGGATTATACCGATTGAATACAATCAAATACAATCAAGTAGAATTGGATTCTAATGTAAGGAAAAAAGTGGATTATATTATTTAAATAATTAGTGTCGTATATAAATGCAATACAATAAATAGCGTATATAAAGTGATAGCTCTTTGTTGGGTCTTTTGTCAATGAATAGACTGATGAGTATACATATTTCTAAGGCTAGATAGATCATAAAAACGTTCTAATCTACGTTAGTTTCTTCACCTTCGCAGCAAAATGAAAAATGAAGTATGGTATGCGGGCGGCTTCATTCCATTCCTTCTTCCATCATTCCCAGGCCAAGGGAGAGGTACAGGACAGTAGGACACGGGGCTAGTGGTTAATGAAAGGAAAGCGAGAAGGGAGAACCGGCAAGTAGGGAACAGAACCCAGGGGGAACCAGTCCACTCCTTTGCCTTTCACTCCCATTCTTCTGCATGCAAGGGGTTATATCTCCATCCATCAGCTTCAACGAGCGGCCATTAATCGTAGGGATTTCAATTGTTAAAATAAGGGATCCCTTATAAGAGAACCACTATTACTGAGTGGTTCTCTCATAAGGGATCCATTATTTTAATTCTGGTAAGGACTTTGATGAAATCACGTCAATTTCTATGAATTTTGATTTGAATTTTTTTGTGGATGATATGTTCAATGAAATCTAACTATGAATAAAATTTAAGAATTTTTTAAGCACTACAACTATTTTTCTTGAATTTTCGTATATTTCACCCGTTTTCCGATGTCTTCATATTTAACAAAATTGGGATAAATAGTTGTAGTGCTTGAAAAATTCTTAATTTTTTTTAATTGATAGATTTCATTGAGCTTATCATCCACACAAAAAATTCAGATAAAAATTTATAGATTTCGACGTGATTTCATTAAGGTCCTTACCAAAATTAAAATAAGGGATCCCTTATGAGAGAACCGCTATTACTATAATTATATTATGTTAAATATTAATAAATAAATAAATCATTTGAAATAGATGAAAAATTAGAAATGTTATTAATATTATATTATATTTAATAATATTAAAATTGTCTATGTTTTATATCTCTGTTCTTTAGTTTATTGCTTTGTTTTGAGTTAAACTCTTGCATTTTATGTTTCATTTCTTAGTTCTCAGCTATTTAAATCCTAGGAGATAATTGGGAGCAAATTGGAAGATTTTCGATCAAGCCTGAGAAAACAGCATTTACTGATGGGTCAACTTCAAGAATTAAACTGTATCATCTCAAAAGGAATTGGGTTTCAAGCCTTATATGGTTGGAAAGGTACAGAAGTTAGCTTTCCATAGAATTTCATGGTTCACAATTTCGAGTTTTCGAGAGGGAGTTATGAATATTTTACTACACAATGGTAAGCCTAGAATTTCTACGCGGGATTTTGGAAATAAAGCATTACAGGCAGCCTGTTCAGGAATGAAGGTCTTAGTCGAATTTGTTATGTTTTGGAAGATTAATGAAGGCCTAAAATTCACTTTGATTCAGTTTTAGTTGATCCTAAACTCTCTATGTTGGGATTAGTTGAGAATGGATTAAAATTCCTAAAGTTAGAAGGATTGTATTTCCTATTTTGAGTTACCTTGAATTAGCCTTATTGGAGGTTGATTAGGGAACTAAAAGAAGATTTAATTCATGCCTATTTAAGAGGAATTACAGCTGAAAAATCAGACATACATAAGCAGAAGCAAGTTGAAGAGTTCTAAGGCGACATTCCATCGATTTTCCGGGTTCTATCATTATTTTCTTCTATGTTTTCTCTTAGGCTTGTACTCATGAATATGAGGAACTAATTCTTTTTGCTAGGGCTACGATGTAGTCTAGCCATGATTATTTAATTTATTTGGTTAATGTTAATTTCGAGTTTTCTTCCCTATTGAGTATCTTTTGCTGCGCTTTAATTATGTTTGCTTGAATTTGAATGTTTGATCACCATCTATTTTTAAGTAACTTGATGCAAGTAAGAGTAGATGTCGTACTTTACTTGAGTTTTGCTTCTTGCAATTGATACCATGAATGTTTAATTGTAGATGTCATGCAATTATGATTTATGTGATGATTTTAACAATTTCCATGGAACTTAATAGGTTTTACGAATTCAATTCATCTAGATGTCATAGAGGATTAATTTGTAGGAATACTTTTAGTGTAACCAGATGCCTACATGACCATTAAATATATTTGGGAAAATTGATCATCAATAAGGTGGAGTAATTCGAATTAACATGCCAAAGGAATGAAGTATGATTGGTTACAGTGAAATCAGATGCTCTAGTGTTTCGCCTATTTGATTTTTGACTTTGCTTTGCTATGAACTTTTATCATTTTTCTTTAATTTTCTGTTCTTATTCAATAATTCACAAATCAATTCTCATTCATTAAAGTTTTCAACTTAAGGCTTAGTTTTAGTTTAATTGGTAAGAATTGTAGGATTAAATCAATCTCTGTGGGAACGATATATGTGCTTTGCTAGCTATACTATCTTTTGATTTGTACACTTGCAAGCAATTAGAATTTGGAGATAAATTGTTAATCGTATTTTTTTCAGACATTGAGACATCCGCTTTTTTATTCAAATTTTCCATTTGTGCTACCAAAGAGGTAACGGCATTAATCTCATGTACTCCGGCTCTTCTCAACACCACTCTTGCTGCACCCCATTGTTGAGTGTTAGTGGCTAATATGTTGATGAGTTGAGATGCCTCATCAACTGTTTTTATCATGAATGCTCCTTCACTACCTGAATCTATCATTCTCTTGGTATCATTATTCAAACCTTTGTAGAATGATTGTAGCTACAGCCATTTCGGAAGTCCATGATGTGGGCATTTCAATAACATCTCCTTAAATCGCTTCCAACTTTCATAAAAGACTTTAGTATCATGTTGGGTAAAAATCATGATGTCATTCCTTAGATGAACCATCTTCGAAGGAGGAAAATATTTTTGCAGAAATTTATTTGCCACATCAGTCCAAGTAGTGATGGAATTCGGTGGAATATATGAAGCCATGATTTCGCCTTATCCTTCATTGAGAATGGGAACAATCGCAATTTAATGGCTTCCTCCGTTACTCCATTGATCTTCACAGTTTCACATATCTCAAGAAACTCTTTGACATGCAAATTAGGATCCTCGGTTGAATTTCCATAAAAGGATGGCAACATTTGGATGAAAGACAGCTTCAACTGAAAATGGTTAGCTGTGATTGGAGGTCAAACAATGCATGATGGTGAAGTGGTGACAAAGGGAGCCGAATAATCCATTAGAGTCAAGTTTGGATTTGGCTCCTGAAGCGCCATATGGTCCATTCGCTCCTCAGGTGCAAGGTATGTCCTTCTTAGTTGTTGGATTATCCTCTCAATCTCAAGATCGTATGGTACACGCTCGAGACTTCGTGAACAATGACTGTGCATATATTCCTAAAAAAAATTACCTAAAAGAAAAAAAAAATTAAAAAGAAAATAATAGAAAATAAAAGAAAAGTGTTAACGGGAAAATATCAGAGGGGTCGAATTCCAATTAACATAAATGTATGCACTATCAAGACAAAAGAATAGTATTGTTTTATTGATAAATGATACACAATTTGAATGATACAATGAGAGTTTATTGGGGTGGGGGTCTAGGTATGGAGTTTCAAACACAATAGGCAATGGCGATCTCGTGCTAGTCGATAAGTGGAAAAACTATAATCAAATGGAGATCAAAAAATCTGATCCCTCTTTTTTGAGAGTTTTGTAAATTTTATAGGTCTCTTTTCTTGCTACTCACTCCATTAATTAGTCAATCAATTTAGCAATCAAAGGGACGTTGATGATGGTTTCATTTAGGCGCAGGAATGATCCCAAATAAAGTGATCTATTTCCTTTCTTGGGGTGAAATTAACAGAGTTGACTAATCCCATTTAAAATGGAGTTTACAGGTGGTGGGAAAAGTCAACTTTTCTTGTATTCAAATGCTGGCGCTTGCTATCCTTCTTGTAGCATGGTTCTGGTCCTTTGGTGTGCCGGTCCTTCTTTCCTTGATAGCCCTCTTTTCGGATATATCATAATCCTTGCTGCTTGGTAGACCAGTCGTAGGAAGGAATCATGGTACCAAGGTATAGCACGTCATGGATTGTGGTACTAGTATTCCCCGAGTATCAAGGAACCGGGATGGTGTGGTAGCAAGGTCCTCTAGACCCTGACTTCAATGTTTCCTGTTACCTGGGGATCTAGGTGACCCTAATCTCAATCCCCGATTCACAGATGGCGTACCAGGGTATACTGGTCTTGGCTTCTTCCCGAGTAACTGGATGTTTCATGCAATGTCCTTCTACTTCACATGGTCTTGGCAAGGATAAAAAATTCTTCTTTTGACCCCTACCTTTTTATACGGTTAACAAAAAGAAAAAGAAAAAGAAAAGTAAAAATTAAAATTGAAGTTAACAAAATTAAGACAAGTTGTAAATACAATCACGGTTAAATTGCCTAAAGCTAACCTAGAGGGGGGAGGGTGAATAGGTTTTAAAGCCTTTTTCATTCCCTTGGAACAAACAAAAGTTTGTCCCTAGCCTCTAGATAGCTTGTATCACACTTCAATAAGCACAAACAAGTACGCATAGACTATTGATAAGCATATTCAATTTACAAGATCAAACATAGTCTATGAATTGCATGAAGAGATTTATACTAAAACATAAATCATCAAATATTTGTATTATATTGTATATGGCACAAATAATCAAATACAATTAAAAGAGACAATGTTAACCAAAGATCTTGCATTACAAAGATATTATCAATATGAGTATAAGTAAGATTAATTTGATTCACATAAACAAATATCAAAGAGATAAGGAAAGAGAAATTTGACACATGATTTTTTACGTGGTAAACCTCCGAAGAGGAAACGTCCACGAGTTGAATCCACAACCATCTACAAAATGTTTTTCACTAGTTAAATAAGAGTACACTCTCAAAAGTGACCAACTCACATGTATCAATATCTATTGGATATCCCTTCTACCTAATCCCACTAGAGAGAAACTTGCCTACTTTCTAATCGAGACAAATCGCATGCCTTCAGAAAGTATCCATACTCAAACTTACCTAAGCCGCATGCTTCTTGCCAAGACTTCCTAATTGCTCGGACTTACCAAAGCCAAAAGGTCCTTGCCAAGACTTCCTAATTGCTCGGACTTACCGAAGCCACATGCTCCTTGCCAAGACATCCTAGTTGCTTAGACTTACAGAAGCCACATGCTTCTTGCCAAGTCTCCACGCTTATCTATCTGGAGCCACATGCTCCTAGACAAGACTTCCCTTGCTCAACATTGAAGAATCCACCCCAATATGAGACTTCCACCTTTTACAAGGCAAGTGATCTAAGTGATGCAAATGATGCAAGCACAACCATCATAGGACATATGATCAATATGAACTATGGAAACTAGAATTAGACAATAAGCACACAATGTATGATGTTCTAGTTTATAATCCAAAACATGCAATCACACAAGATGATGCATGAACATATGAAATATATGGATTATATACACTTTATGAAGAACTAGACTTAGTCAATAAGGATCACAACAAAAATAGTCTAGGTCTTACACACATGAAAACCAAAATCTAGATATGCCAAATCACCAAGCATACTTAAATCCTATATTTGATTCATGTAACTAAAGCTTGAAATAAACATATGTTCATGAAGCACATATTCAAGACTTTAGAACAAAAACAAAAATGCTATAGAAATGAGATTAGATCAACAAACTTCTCCATAAATCAATTAGAGTATATATTCATAAATCAATCAAGTGAATCAAATCAATGCTCTAAACATACGACAACTTGTGCTATTTTCAAATATGTTCAATCAAAGAAACATAGCACAACTAGGAATTATTAATCATTAGAATATTCATAATCAATGCACAAATAATCCTAGATTCAAATCTAATCACAATACAACTCACAAGCATGTGAAAACATAGGTTTAAAAAAAAAATCTAACTCACATTCAAGATTCTAATTAAGCTCAAATTAGCTTTTAATTGAAGCTCACAAACCTAATAACATTTGATCAAGAACATACACATATATAGGAAGAAATCCCAAGGTAATTGAAGAACATTTAAGCTCAAGAACACAAAAGATTTGACAATTACCTTAAAACAAAATGTGCAGTCCGAAAATGGTGTTGAACCAAATGAAAGCTTGATCAAATATCCTCAAGGTTTATTGGGGTTTGTAGAGATTCTCCAACTTGAATCACTCAAATCGGATGAAAGATGAGAGAGATATAGTGTTTGGAAGTTGAGAAAATCTTGGAGAAAATTCTGCACTTTTTCTCTTTGAAAAATGGTTAAAATGAATAAGTGAGAGAAAGAGTGAATATTTAAAGGAGAAAGGGAGGGAAAGTGAAAGAGTGTGTGGACCACAAGAGGAGGGCATCCTCTTGCCTTCCCATGGAGGCACGTGGCCACCACAGGAAGGCTGAGGGCCTTCCTTCCCGTGGTGGCCACGCGGCCTTCCTTCCTGTGGTGGCCACGCGCCTCCATGGGAAGGCCTCTCTTGATGGCCTTCTCTTCTTCACTTCTCTCATCACGCTTCCCTCGCGTTCTTCGAACGTCCTTCGACCTCCAAACTCAGAATTCGAATCCGTTTCCAGATTATGAACCATAACTCACTAACACACGAGGACGACTATGAAACTTTGACAAATAGATATGAACTCGACTCGATACATCACGACGAAGACAATGCATTATGAGAGAACGTAAAGTTTCGTAACTTTCTAGTTTGAACTCAAAAACTATTGTATGAGTAACCGAAATGATCGGAACTCAAAAAGAAATCATGTGAGAACATATTCAAGTCCAAAACACTAAAATACAAATAAATAAATACAAGGTCACACAAGTATGCAATTTCCCAGAGATAGTCCTAGTACATGCATTTCTACAATGTCTGACAATTTAAGATCAATGCATGAGCATACTTCAACATGTGTGAATGTGTTATATCAATTGAGCGCAATGATGCAAGGACACATATGAATAAATTGTGTGTGTGTACGCCTAAGCCTTGTAAGAGGAAAAAATGTCTTATTACCTTTGTAATCAATAATGCTTTCCTCACACGAAAGCTTCACTTTGCTTGAAACGTTGTCCATCTTCTTTGAAGCTTGATAAATCGTACAACTTTGACAACTAATCAATACAAAGGAAATAACGTTTTGATGTAGAATAATGCCAACTAGACTCAAAATCCTAACAATCTCCCCCTTTGACAAATTCTATGTCAAAACACCTATTCAAAATTCTAAACATTACAAAAGAAGATTGGTCTCAAAAACTCACCCTTACATTACAATGAGTTATCAACCTAGACTAATCTTCAATAAGACTTGAACTTCTTCACATGAGCTTCTCTTGATATCACCTAAAATGGGCTTGAAAGCACAAGAATATACAAGAGAACATATGGCAAATATATACTTAACAAGAATATGACATTTAAGTTCAAATGGAATATTATGGCAATTAAGAACAAAGAGTACATGTATTCTCCCCTTTAATACATGCATACTCACAAATATATATATATATATATATCCCAAACCATTTAAAATAACCTAATCAAGTTATTACATGCCATAAGAAGTTCAAAATACAAAAAGATACCAAAAGAAGATAGATATAAGAATATCATATTTCTCCCCCTTTTTGACATAATATGAAGCCATAAAGAAACAAGAAATGATACCTTGAGATCACATAGGCTTTGTTAGCCACTAGTGCCACCAAAGAACGTTGTTCGGTTTGATGATCTCGCATAACATTTGGAATTGGAAGCCTTACTTGAAGAGTTGCCTTCCTCCAAGCACTTGACTTTTGCCTTTAACTTCACTATCTCATTCCTCGATTCCACAAGCTCTTCCTTCAATTGAATGGCCCAATCTGGAAGTTAAGACGAGCTTGACACATTGCTTAACTCTTGAATTTCTTCAAAAATCTTCAATTACCACCCTTCTCCTTGTATGACATGTATGCCACACGATTTTCACAAAATTTCTCCAATGGTGGGAGAAGCACATCCTTGTCAACTCTCTTGACTCCATATGCCATACATAAATGAGTAATAAACCCCGGAAAAGGAAGTTTCTTATCTACTCTATGTGTGCAAGCCGCACTCTCAATATGTTCTATAATAATCTCTCCTAGGTTTAATGGATTGTTTTTAACCAAGGCATACACTATCTTGACCTTCTCCTTATTCAACTTAGTTGCATTACTTGAAGGAACAAGATTTGCACAAACAAACAAATGCCAAAAGGTACTAACTTTGGTCAATTCATTTTGATTAATATAAACCTGCTTTCCCCACTCAAACTTGTTGTCATCACATAGAGTTCTTCCCATTTCATTAAGATCATCAATAATTTCCACATCAAGTAATTCCGAAGATATGTCACATGAAAGACCATAGAACTTATTGATATGATCCAAAGACACTCTAAAGGCAACACCTCTAATGTTCACCAAAGCATTTTCATGGAATGTTCCTTGCTTGAATTCATGGTAGAATTCTCTAACCATATTTTCATTTACTCCACCAAGCATATCAACCCATGAATTCCAATGCCTATCAACAATTGATTTGTGAACATAAGATCCTTCACAATCACACAAATCTATCTCTCTACCAAGAATGAGCTTTTTGGTTCCCATCAAACCTAAAGAACTCACCTTATTAGGTTTGGATTTCTTAGAGGATGGTTTTGTGGATTTTGGATTTCCTATGGGTTTAGTTGGATTTTCAACACTAAATACCTTTGATCTCCCCATATCTTGTGAAGGTGCGAACTAACACAAAAACAAACCAAAAACATGAGTGGAAACATTCAAAACAAATTAGTTACCAAATATACAAAGGCAAATAATTATTACGAGAAATCAATTTGCATATCATGGAATAAAATTGCATCTTTGAGATTTATCATAACAAACAAAATGCCAACAAATATAAACTTGAAAACATGTGAACATATCATAAAAGATAACAAAAGTCTAGCATATAATGCTCCCCCTTGATAAATGCCCTATCTAAGATCAAGATAGAATATTATTCACAAAAATATCCACACAATCACACCTTCAAGCAATTTTAATATATTTAAATAATCTCCACAAACTATGAGAATTACACCAATATTTTCAATCTCCCTCATATTTCTTCAAAAATTGCAAGAGTATCAAAATTCCAAATAAGCAAAAGTGAGTGTGTGAAGATTTTGTTTCAAGTATATGAAAAGAAGTAATTTGATAATCAAACATGCAAACAATATCAACATCTATTCATCTTAAGACTTTCCATAAAATGGTCAAACCAATTATCATCCGGAATTTTTGCTTTTAAAGAGAATAGATTTCAACATATGAGCGTGTGTGTGCATGTGGCTCGTTATTCCATTTCTATTTGACAACCCGAGCAATCTTGATTATTCAACTATACTTCATTAAGCCTTTTTGTTTTATTTTAGGCTTGAATCAAAGATTTTATTTATTTATTTATTCATTTTTCAACACTTCTTTGATTTTTCTAACATAAACAAATACTCCTCATGATGGTTTTCACTCATCATAATGGTATAGCCATTTCATACATTGGGTGACTGCACAACCAAGGTGTGTAGCCCTTTTCATGAAGGTGCTCGTTGAGTTCTATGTAGTTACCGAAGCAAAATGGATACCAACCATAGGTCATCTTTAAACATACTAGTCATAGGACTTCAAGATGTATCCACTACTTACATATATCAAACTCAACTTACTCAACTAAGCATACAAAAGAAGTAACGTGCATTTTTGAAAACCAAGTTTTATGGCTTACAAGCACAAGATCTAAAAGCAATAGAAAGAGACTTACTTAAGATCATTACTTCTCAAGAGAGTAGCTAATCAAAGAATATGAAGCCCATATTTTTCAAAACATGCCACTCAACAATCATATAAACAAATCACACATCATGATCAAGACCTTTGTGAACAATATCACTAAAAGATCTTTAGAAAGCAAATGTCAATGAGAACCATACAAATGCTAAACTAGTTCTCTAATATGACATGCTTCATGTTGTAGAGCGAAAAATGAGTTAAGAGATGAAACACAAAGAAAGCAAGCATTTGGGTGTAGAAATACCTTAGCAAGCTTTTTCATCAAATGTAAAGTCTTTGCCCTTTTTATGAGCTCTCTTGGCTTGTTTATCCTCTTGACAACAAGTTGTTGGTGTGTCGACCCAAGAGAATAAAGACTTAACATTTCAACTCAAACACAAATAAAAATGACTTTCTCTAAAAGTCTTAACATAGTCATCACCATATAGATTTCATGATATACAACTTCTAAAAAGTTAATCAACAAATTTCGACTATCATAGCAAATATGTGAGATAGCTAAGTTCATGTCAAGTTATAGAGATACAAAGCTAGCTAGCTAAGTTTCTTAACAACTTGACTCTAATCTTCAAGCTAACTCACATATGCAACTTACTCTAATGGTAAGAGCACTCACCCTTGACCAACTTGGTCTTGGGTGAACCTACACAAATATTATCAAGATCTTTCTTGACAACAATGTTGAATCTAGAATAAAGACCTTCTACCACTTGATCCACAAGAATACATTGATACTCTTCTTTTCAACATTATTAGCAACACAAGCTTTGTCAACTTTAACAAGGTTCACATTATTCACATTCCGGACATTTTTAACATACTTTGAAACAATTTCATGCTTTCTATACTCTAAAGCCCTAGCATGCTTAAAATGAGGTCCAATCTCTTTATCCCTAGATGCATTTCTTAATTTATAATATTCAATGTATTTAAAGCACTTGGGCTTGATATGGCCTACGGTATTGCAAAAATGGCATATGGGAATGAAAGAAAAGATTTTACCTTTCGGACTTGAAAAAACACAAATGGGAGTTTCTAAGGGTACCTTGTTCTTCAATTTGCTCTTGGTATTAAAACATCTCTTCTTAGGAGCTTTCTTATCAACAATGACTTTTTCCTCGCTTGTAAGAAGTGATGCTTCTATGAGCTTCTCCTCAACTACAAAGCCACTTGAGTCTTCTCGAGTTAAGCTAAAGATGATCATATCCTTCTCAAGAACAATCCCTTCAACTTCTCTAAGTTTCTTGGCAGGACCACTCTTTTCAACCAAGAGCCTTCGAGTTGCTGTCACAAACTTATCCACTTGTATCTTGATCAACTCATCCTTCTCTTCAACCTCTCTTAAAGCTATTTCCAATTTCTTTTTAAGGCTTTTCAACTTAGCCAAAAGATTAAGATAGGTTGGATTTGAACTTGAGCACTCTTGATGATTTGGATCAACTTCCTTGTCCAAAGAAACTTGATATTCTTCCTCTAGAGTTGAGTGAGAGGTCGTAAAAGCAACAAAGTTGCTAACCAACTCTTTTTCACTAGAAGACTCATCACTAGAGCTCTTCTCATCACTAGAGTCTTCATCATCACTCCAAGTGGCCACCATTGCTTTCTCTTTCTTGTCCTTCTTAGCAAAAGTATGTTGACACTCGGAAGCAAAATGACCAAGGCCATGGCACTTGAAGCATTCTACCTTGCTCTTGCTTTTGACATGTCCATTCTTGTGGTTCCTTGGAGTGTGTGGCTTCTTGACTTCCTTAGAGAGCTTACCACTTGGTTTGGCTCCTCTCCTTATAAACTTCCTAAACTTCCTAACCAATAAAGTCATCTCCTCATCATCGTCATCGTCATCGTCTTCAATATATTTGTTGACGGGTTTAAGAGCTAATCCTTTGTTCTTGGCTTTCGGTTTTAAGCTTGCCTTATAAGTTTGAAGAGACCTTAGAAACTCGTCGATGCTCATAACATCTACATCCTTGCTCTCTTCAATGGATGTGACATTTGCCTTGAACCTATTAGGTAGAGATCTTAGGATCATCCAATTGAGCCACTCTCCGGAGATTTGAGTGCAAAGAGCTTGACATTGGTTGGCTATGTCTAGTAGTTATATTGAAAGTCGTCGAACTTGTCTTCCTCACACATTTGCAACATCTCAAATTGAGTAGTGAGCATTTGAAGCCTTGACTTCTTGACCGCCTTAGTTCCCTCATTGGTGACTAGGAGAGCATCACATACCTCCTAAGCAGTCTCTAGGTTTTGGATGTGGGAAAATTGTCTACTATCCATACCTCCAAAGCTAGCATTCATCGCCCAATGATGCCACTTCGCCAATTAAACTCATTAGTAGACCACTCACTTCAAGGTTTGGAAACAATGGTTCCATCCTTAAGACACTTGTTGAGAGAATGATAACCTTCTTCCACGATCATCCAAGCTTTCTCATCAATAGAGTAGTTGTAAGACTTCATCCTTAGTTTCCAAAAACCGTAGTTATGACCCTTAAAAAGAGGAGGCCTAGAGTTGGAAGCCCCTTCGGTCATAGTGACATCTTGTAGAACATTACTTCAAAATCCTTACAATTCAAACGTGAGTATAATCCGGATCATGTTAATTGCCTTCTAACGACCCCCTCTAATACCAATTGTAAATACAATCACAGTTAAATTGCCTAAAGTTAACCTAGAGTAAGGGTGAATATGTTTTAAAGCCTTTTTCAATCCCTTGGAACAAACAAAAGTTTGTCCATCTAGATAGCTTGTATCACACTTCAATAAATACAAACAAGTACACATAGACTATTGATAAGCATATTCAATTTGCAAGATCAAACATAGTCTATGAATTGCATGAAGAGATTTATACTAAAACATAAATCATCAAGTATTTGTATTCTATTGTATATGGCACAAATAGTCAAATACAGTTAAAAGAAACAATGTTAATCAAAGATCTTGTATTACAAAGATATTATCAATATGAGTACAAGTAGGATCAATTTGATTCACATAAACAAATATCAAAGAGATAAGGAAAGAGAAACTTGACACATGATTTTTTGCATGGTAAACCTCCGAAGAGGAAACGTCCACGAGTTGAACTCACAACCACTGGCAAAATGTTTTTCACTAGTTAAATAAGAGTACACCCTCAAAAGTGACTAACTCACATGTATCACTATCTATTGGATATCCCTCCTACCTAATCCCACTAGAGAGAAACTTGCATATTTTTTAATCGAGACAAATCGCATGCCTCTAGAAAGTATCCTTGCTCAGACTTACCGAAGCTGCATGCATCTTGCCAAGACTTCCCAATTGCTCGAACTTACTAAAACCACATGCTTCTTGCCAAGACTTCCTAATTGCTCATACTTACCTTAACCACATGCTCATTGCCAAGATTTCCTAATTGCTCAGACTTATTGAAGCCACATGCTTCTTGCCAAGTCTTCCACGCTTATCTATCTGGAGCCACATGGTCCTAGACTTAATATTGAAGAATCCACCCTAATATGAGACTTCTAACTTTTACAAGGCAAGTGATCTAAATGCAAATGATGCAAGCACAACCATCATAGGACATATGATTAATATGAACTATGCAAACTAAAATTAGACAATGAGCACACAAAGTATGATGTTCTAGTTTATAATCCAAAACATGCAATCACACAAGATGATGCATGAACATATGAAATGTATGAATTATGTACACTTCATGAAGAACTAGACTTAGTCAACAAGGATCACAACAAAAATAGTCTAGGTCTTATACACATGAAAACCGAAATCTAGATATGCTAAATCTCCAAACAAACTTAAATCCTAGATTTGATTCATGCAACTAAAGCTTGAAATAAACACATGTTCATGAAGCAAATATTCAAGACTTTAGAACAAAAACAAAAATGCTATAGAAATGAGATTAGATCAACAAACTTCTCTAGAAATCAATTAGAGCATATATTCATAAATCAATCAAGTGAATCAAATCAATGCTCTAAACATACGACAACTTGTGCTATTTTCAAATATGTTCAATCAAAGAAACATAGCACAACTAGGAATTATTAATCATTAGAATATTCATAATCAATGCACAAATAATCCTAGATTCAAAGCTAATCACAATACAACTGACAAGCATGTGAAAACATAGGTTTTAGAAAAAACCTTGTAAGTGCCTCATTTTTTATTGGCTTATTTCATGAAAAACCACATTGGGATTGGTATGTAACGGGTAGCTTAGGTTATTGTGTTTGGCAAGCTTCCGGACTTCCCAACGTGACTTCAAGAGCAAGAGTGAAAGGTAATCACTTGACTCGCCTCTTGAAGAGATTTAGTTGCACACACACACATTTTCATATTGCATTTTTTATAATTGCATTTGTATTTATCTTAATTGTGTGCTTGTATGCTTTATCATCACACTTATGCATTTTCTTATCTTGCATATTTGTTGTGTGTCACATGCTTGGTGATTATTCATGATTCCATCTCTCTCCATGCATGTTATTTTCTCACATCTCACTTGCACTTCTTTGTTAGATCTAAGTGTGGTTTAGTGTGATGTAATTCGTTTTCGTTTGATAGACCGAAAACGTCTGCGCATGCACGATGGTGTGCTTGTCTTAGGGATGAGTGACCACTTAAGAAGATCCAATTCTTCTCATAGTCTTGAATTGCATGCTTTTCCCTTGAAGGTTGAAAATTGCATGTCTTTTCTAGAGGTTGATATTGCCTCTGACCACTGCCATGACCACTGTGATTCACAGTGATAGGCACAGCGCTCTCACGGACAGTGTGCACCGCTCTCGTGACTGCTCCCATGACCACTCTCATAACCGCTGTGGCTTTCACATAGGTACCGAGAGCAGTCGACAGCTGGTTCATTTTTTAAAACATCTTTTCACTTTTCACACACATCTCTATATATACATCTTATTCTCTTCTTCCTCTTTGAGCCAACACATACACTTGAAACCCTAGAGAGAGAAAGAGAGATTTTAAGTGAGAGAAAGCTCGAAGATCACTTTTTTACTCAACCAAACACTTTCCCATAAGCATCTAGCATCATCCTAACATAATTCAAGCATGGGTCTTCTTGTTTTCTTTGACTAGGTAATCTCTACATGTTCTAGAACTTCTTGTTTCATCATTATGACATGTTTGCCTAGATTGAGCATTTAGTTTGTGATTAAATGCATGACTCTTTAATTAATTTTGATTATAACATGTTTGAGTCTTAGTTTATTGGTTGAGATGTGTTGTTTGTGATAGCTAGCATTTAGGACTATTTTGCCCTCTAGCTAAGTCTATATACATTGCATTTAAACATTAATGTGTAGGACTCCTTGATTGCATTTGTTAATTGCATGTTTTTGGTCCTTACCATGATTATTGACAACTTGTGTTGATTTGATTTTGTTTGTTGACAATTAGGTTGATAGAAATCTATACAACTAATTGAGACCTCATGTATGTACATGTAGTCTTTATTGATAACTAGGATGTTGATTTGCATTATAACTTCTAGTTAAGCATATAGTGTTTAGTCTAGCACTCATTGCATTTGTGCATCATTGCGATATACACTTAGACTTTTAATTCTCTTTAAGAGTCAAAGTCTTATGGCTTTTAGGTGAAGTTGCACAAGCATTGTACTAGCTCCTCTGTAAAAGGCCTGCGGGTAGATTAGAAGATGCTCATGCCAATAGTAGTGGATCGTGGAGATCACTTGAGGGTGTAACCTTCTCTTCATATAGAGGTTGTCTAGAGTTGGTCTAGGTTCGTTATAAAAGGCATGCAGGTAGTAGTGGTAGGTTAGTAACTGAGAATGGTTGAGGTCAACCTAGGTTCACTACAATAGATTGGGTCTTTTACAGCTCGTAAAGAACGCCGTAAATGACTATTTACAGCGTTCAGCTACAAGCCGCATTAGATGATGTCGTGAATGATATCCCTCAAATACAGTGTAGAAAATGAGCCGTTAATATGTTTTAAAACGCCGTAATTGTATTACAACCCCTTTTACTGCACACAAAGAACGCTGTAAATGACTATTTATAGTGTTCAACAGTATGTCATGAATGATATCTCTCAAATACGGCGTTCTTCAAATGCGCGCCATCAATATGTTTTAAAAAAACTCAGTTATGGCGTTCAGCTATATGTCGTGAATGATATCCCTTAAATACGGCGTACTAAACGCGCCGTTAATATGTTTTAAAAAAAATAGTATTTACGACCCTGCAACCACCCACCCACCCACACCCACACAGACCCAGCCACACCAGCTCATCACAATTAATTGGTGTTCTCATGGTGTATTGAACCTAGTGGTGGCACCGGTTCGATTTCGGTTTGAAACCGTCGGTTTTGGTTTTGGGATTTTGGTTTTGTGGCTACCCAAAACCAAAACCAAAACCGAAACCGAAACTGGAATCACCGGTTTGGTACCAGTTTCAAACCGCCGGTTTGGCAGTTTCCATTTCGGTTTTTTTTTTTTTTTTCAATTTTTTTTCCCAAATCCCAATCAATATTAATTCTTCCCAATCATAATTTCAATGAACAAATTTTAAAATAAAAATACATTTACAAACATTTTCCATTGAAGTATTTAAGTAGTTCACAATGTTTAGAAGAAAAGAAATTGACATTTATTAATAAATAAAAACTTTACAATTTCACAAAAAATAAAATAAAATTAGAAATTGGCATTGAAAGCTTGAATTCAAATATACAATATTACAATGTAATAAAGTTAAAATTTAAAAAAAAAAAAAAAAAATACCAGCCTTGCACTTCATTTTTTACCACAATTATGCTGCCTACGTATCCTCCATCAATGTAGAGGAATCAAAGGTCATGTAGTTCTTTTACCTTTAATTAGTTGCTTGGTGTTGGAGGTTGGAAGTTGGATCAGAATCTATTCACTGCCTTCTGTTCCCGTGGTTTGTTCATCTTCGAAGAAGTCGTTCACTATCTCCGGCTGGAGTTCTTGTTGTCTATATTTTGCCTTTGTCCAATCATCAACACACGCCTGGATTTAAGTGATTGTGGAGACATAGATGATCGTCTTAGGTCCAAAATATTTCCACCTGCACTAAATTCTTGTTCCACAGCAACTGTAGAAACCAGCGTTCCAAGAATTTGTTTGGCAATAATAACCAAAATTGGATAATCCTGTTGATGACTTTTCCACCAAGCCTAGAGACTAAATTCTTCATCTTTAAGTTTATGAGTGTCTTGTAAATACCAATCAACCTCAGTTTCCGTTGAGGATGAAGAAGATGTTCGTAATTTTTTGGTTCTTTGGGAAAACAGTCGATCCCCTAAACCCCTTAATTGAAATTTTGCAGAATTACTAGTACCACCAGATGTGGGTTGAGGTTGTGAAACCGGCACATTCAAAGACGGACCATACATTCTAAGATATTCATCATATAATTCATAAAGCAATTTCTTAATGGAATCATAATACTGAAGAACAGCAACTTCTAAATCTAAACATTTGTAATAATTAGCTAAATAATCCTGCAAACATTCAAATTTAAAGCGTGGATCTAAACACGGTGCAAGCAAGTAAATATTTAGAATCTGCCCATAATACTGTAACCATTTTCTCTTTATTACAGCAACACATGGACTCAATTGAACATCAAAATCACAATCATTGAATGCACCAACAATGTTAACACTTTGAATAAGAAATAAATGAGTAGTGAGATAGTAAACACCAGATAAAGCGGTGGTAGCATCATTAAAATCACGTAACAATTCAAGAATTTTTATACATACATCTCAATGGTTCAATTGAAGAGAAATTGAAGGAACATTATAAGTAATAAAAGAAACTAATAAATCCCTATATTCAACACTTTCACTAAGCAACTTATAAGTTGAATTCCAACGAGTGGTAATATCTCGAGAAATTTTTTGGGATCATATTATTCTGAGAGCAATATTTTAACCATTGTTTCTAGATTTTGTTATGCCTCCAGATATAGTTAATACTATCTCTAATTGGTCTAATAAAAGTAGAAAGCTCTGATAATCCAGCTTAAACACACAAATTTAAAACATGACATGCACAACGTTGATGAAATAATTTACCCCCAAAATAGGGATTGCACAAATCCTGTAATATAGGAATAGATGCGGTATTGCTTGCAGCATTATCAAAGCCAATAGCAAAAATTTTGTTTATGATATTATACTCTTGAAAAATGATTTTAAGGAGTTGAAAAATATTTTGAGTTGAATGCGAGTCATCAAAAACACGAAATGCAAGAATTTTTTTTGCATGTCCTAGTCATTGTCCATATAATGACATGTGACACCCAAATATGAATGACTACCAAAATTGTCGGTCCATATGTCGGCACATACGGAAACATGACCTTGAAATTCAGAAAAAAAAAAATGTTTTCAATTTGTTTTTTTCTCTTCTGTAAATGTCATTTAGTGTACGTGTGAGAGTGGATCTAGGAACACGTTGCATTGCAGGATTTAATGCATTTTGACAATAATTAACGAAACTTACTTTCTCACTAAAACCAAAAGGTAAGTGTTCAGTTGCAACCATTAATGCTAATTGTTCTCTATTTTTTTTTTTTAGATGTGTAATGAAATAATTGATTAGAAGGGGTTGCGTACCTGGAGATTTGGGATTGGTTACTCACCACCGTGTATTCAGACAAGTGATTTTTTTTAATATGGGTCCAGAACGTGCCATATCCGAAGTTTCTTCCAACCTTGTATAATCTGGTGCAGTAATTGCACTGGATTTGGAAATCATTATCTAACTTAGTTTTCTTCATATGCACTCTGAAGAGTTCAGACTTCATCGGCTTTTCTTCTTCACCTTCACCTGTAAAAAAAAATCATCCGAAGAGGCTGGGGGGTTAGATAGATTTTCATTACTATTTGGGGTATTTTGAGCAGGGTCAAGTCCATCGAACTCAGGAATTATTCGAGAGGGATTAGGAGTAGAAAGGGGATCGGATCCAAACCAATCTTGAAGGAACTGGTGAAAAGTCACATCGTCGTAATTGACAGCATCACCAATATCTTCCAACAAATTTTGCATTGGACCCTTTCCTTTGTTCACATTTCTTGCACTATCTCCCCCACTTGCCATTGAAAAATTAATAATAATAAAATATAGAGTAAAAAAAATATTGTTGGAATAAGAGTGGTAAGCAAGTAAAAAATATATATATATATATATGATTGAAAAAAATATATTGTTGGAATAAGAGTCGTAAGCAAGTAAAATATATATATATATATATGAGAGAGAAAATTATATTGTTGAAATAAATATTGTAAATCAATTTGATGATTGAAAAAATAGTAGATAGTAAAAAATATAAGAAATAATTTATATATGAATGAGAATTAAATAAAATTGTAGAATGTAGAGAGAATTGAGAATTTGAGATTGAGAGAAGTTGAGAGAATGAGAGTGGTGTGAAGAATAATGAAGTGTGGGGGGGTATTTATAGTATAGTAGAAAGGGGTGGCTTTGCAAATAAGATAAATGAAGGGGTGAAAAAAAATAAAATTTGGCCGTTGGCATTGAATCAGCCAGTCAGAACGGTCATTTTTTTTACGCGTTGCCACGTGGCAGTGTCTGATTGGTGGATTTTTTTTATTATTATTATTTTGTGCCAGTCAAAACGGTCAATTTTTTTTTAAAGACGCTGCAACGTGACAGCATCTGATTGGTGGAATATATATATTTTTTATACTGAGCCAGTCAGATGTCACAATGGTAAATTTTTTTAAAGATTGGTGGGTTTTTTTTTATTTTTTATTTTACTCAGCCAATCAAAACGGTAAGTTTTTTTAATAAAACGCTGCCACGTGGTAGCGTCTGATTAGTGGATTTTTGTTTTTTGTTTTTTTATTTTTATAAATCGGTGGTTTAAACCGCTGGTTTCGACCGGTTTGGAGGAATTCCAAACCGAAACCGAAACCGAAACCAGAACCATCGATTTCCAAATCGGCGGTTTTGGTTCCGATTTTCGGTTTCAGTTTCAGTTTCGGTTTCTGTTTGGTCCATCCGGTTCAGGTTAAACCGCAGATATAACCGACGGTGTACCGGAACCGTGGTCACCACTAATTGAACCTGGCATTCATGAGTGATCAACCAAGCCTTATCCACCTTGCTACTGTTTTGAATGTGCTAATAAAAGCATAATTTTTATATATAACCTCTACTTTTTATTAACTTTTTATTGATTTTTTTCAATCAAAATTTTATTTGTAGATCGATTCCATTAATTTAAATTTTATTTTTATATGATAAACAAATTGATATTAAAAAACATTTATTATAACATTTAATTAAACTATTTTGTTAAAATCATATATTGTCAGATCAAAGGGTCAATCGTTAATTGTACTCGGAATTAGACATGACCCAAGTTCCGATTCTCAATTCGGAACCAGCGGTTTTGATTTTCGATTTGGAACCAGCAGTTTCGATTTTCGATTCGGAACCAATTGTTTCAGTTCCAACGGTTCGGTTCTTTTTTTAAAATAATAGAAAACCTCTCAAGATTAATAGTTATTGATTCTTATGAAGAACTTATTGGGAAAAAACAAAATTCATCATGATAGATAACCACTTTGGACGAACAAAATGATCCATATATTGCATCATTTTAGGAAAGACACGCAATAGGTAAGCCGTAAATAATCCATTTTTACGACGTTCCTCAAATGCACGTCGTCTTTGAGAAATGATGTGTCATTATTACGACTTGCACACTGAATGCAGTAAATAGTCATTCACTTGTTTCTGAAAAATGTATACATCCATGAGTTGTATGTATTACAAGACTCTCAAATAAGACACGCAACAGGTAAGCCGTAAATAATCTCTTTTTTAGGGCGTTCGTCAAATGCATGTCATCTTTGAGAAATTATGTATCACTATTACGACTTTCACTAAATGCCGTCAATAGTTATTCACTTGTTTCTGAAAAATGTATACACGGCATGAGTAGTATGTCTTAAAAGACTTTCTAATAAGACAAGTAATAGGTAAGCCGTAAATAATCTTTTTTTATGGCGTTCTTCAAATGCACACCATCTTTGAGAAATTATGTATTACGGCCTTCTTCAAATGAGCGCCGTAAATAATCTCTTTTTTACCTCGTTCCTCAAATGTGCGTTGTCTTTGAGAAATTATATATCACTATTACGACCTGCACTGAATGCCGTAAATAGTCATTCACTTGTTTCTGAAAAATATATACACGGCATGAGTAGTATGTCTTAAAAGACTTTCAAATAAGACATGCAATAGGTAAGCCATAAATAATCTCTTTTTTACGACGTTCCTCATATGCACGCCGGTAAATAATCTCTTTTTGACGGCGTTCTTCAAATGTGCGCCGTCTTTGAGAAATTATGCATCACAATTATGAGGTGCACTAAACATAAGTCATGAATGATAACATTTACGACGCGCTATTTATGTGTGCCGTAAAACTCAAGCCGTAAAAGACCCAATCTGTTGTAGTGGTTGTAAACATTATTACATATAGTGGATTCAAGGATCGTGTGTGGCACACATATCAGCCCGTGGTTTTTCCTTGTTGGAGGTTTCCATATAAAAATCAAGTGTTCTTTAATTTCCACAATTTATGCTTGATTTTATTGTTTGTTAAATTGGGTTTATTTTTTAATATTGACTTTCAAGATTCTAATTAAGCTCAAATTAGCTTTTAATTGAAGCTCACAAACCTAATAACATTTGATCAAGAACATACAGATATATAGAAAGAAATCCCAAGGTAATTGAAGAACATTTAAGCTCAAGAACACAAAAGATTTGACAATTACCTTAGAAAAAAAGGTGCAGTCCGAAAATGGTGTTGAAACAAATGAAAGCTTGATCAAATGACCTCAAGGTTGCTTAGGGTTTGTAGAGAACTCCAATACAAATATTCTTCAACTTGAATCACTCAAATCGGATGAAAGATGAGAGATATGGTGTTTCGAAGTTGAGAAAATCTTAGAGAAAATTCTGCACTTTTTTTCTTTGAAAAATGGTTTTAAATGAATAAGTAAGAGAAAGGTCAAAGGAGAAAGGGAGGGAACGTGAAAGAGTGTAGGGGCCACAAAAGGAGGGCATCCTCTTGCCTTCCCGTGGAGGCGCGTGGCCACCACGAGAAGCTTCCCATGGTGGCCATGCGCCTCCACAGGAAGGCATCTCTTGATGGCCTTCTCTTCTTCACTTCTCTCCTCGTGCTTCCCTCGCGTTCTTCGACCATCCTTCAACCTCCGAACTCAGAATTCAAATCCGTTTCCGGATTACGAACCGAACTCACTAACACACGAGGACGGCTATGAAACGTTGACAAACAGATAGGAACTCGACTCGATACAAGACAATGAAGACAACGCATTGTGAGAGAACGTAAAGTTTCATAAATTCCTAGTTTGAACTCGAAAACTAATGTATGAGTAACTGAAATGACTTCTCTCCCCACGTTTTCCTCGCGTTTTTCAACCGTCCTTCAACCGTCCTTCAACCTCCGAACTCAGAATTTGAATCCATTTCTAGATTATGAACCGAACTCAATAACACACGAGGACAGCTACAAAACTTTGACAAATGGATATGAACTTGACTCGATACAAGACGACGAAGACAACGCATTGTGAGAGAACGTAAAGTTTCATAACTTCCTAGTTTGAACTCGAAAACTAATGTATAAGTAACCGAAATGACCGAAACTCAATAAGGAATCATGTGAGAACATATTCAAGTCTAAAACGCTAAAATACAAACAAATAAACACAAGGTCACACAAGTATGAAATTTGCTAGAGATAGTCCTAGTTCATGCATTTCTACAATGTTTGATAATTTAAGATCAATGCATGACTTGGGCCGAACTCTAAGGGGCCGTTTGGTATGGGGGCATCTTGGTATGGGAATGGGAATCTCAGAGTATTCCCATGTTTGGTAGCAGGTTTGCGTTTTTTGATTCCCGGGAAAGTGAATCCCATGGGAATCATATTACCCTCCAATGGGGTAATGTGAATCCTACCCCAATATGTGGGTTTCAGATGCCCCTCCATCTGAATCTGAAACCCACCGTTGGACCCACCTCATTAAAAAAAAAAAAAATTCTTCTTCTTCTTCACGTAGATCACAATATCACACCTCTTCTTCTTCTTCAATTTTCAATCACACAACCCCTAGATCAAATCTTCTCCTCTTCAATTCATCCCTAAATCCTAATCTTGTCCAATCGATCAATTTTTCAAAAACCCAAACCCAAACCCAAATCGATCAATTTTCAATCACACCATATGGGTTTGCTCGATGATGACGACGCTGACGACGAGCTTCAATGGCTACTCTGCCATTCACGTGGCGGACCAAGCGGTGGTTGATGAATTGAAAGCTATTTCAGACGATGGAATCAGCTCAGTGGAATCTCGAGTCAGCTACCAGAGTCATCGAGCCAGGCATGATCTTTACAAAAACAAGTCATAGATACTTCGTTTTTGAATCTTTTGTCTGCAAAACCGTGTTTAAAGGTTTCAATCTCCCGAATTTTTCACCACCCAGTGAATCTCAGTCCTTCAATAGACTCTCAGGTGACCAGTACTTCAATGGGTTCACGAAACTCAAATCAGTGAACATAAAACACATTCTTGCATAGAAACCCAACGCTCAGCTCTCATGGCTACTCCGCCTCCCATGGTGATCGGAAAATAAAAATTTGGGTTTGAACAAATCTGTGGATTTCAAGAGAAATCCGGGTATGAACAAATATGTGGATTTCAAGAGTGGAGAGTTTGAACAAATATGGGTTTCAAGAGAAACCCAGATTAGTATTTTTTTTTTTTTTTTTTTGAAAGTTAATTTCTATTATGCCATCGTGGAGATTCATCATCCATTCAACAATTAATATAAAAAAAAATTATCTTTTTGATTTTCAGTTTTATCTTTCTTTCTTTTTTTTTTGAAACATTTTTTAATTTATCTTATTTATGTTTATATTTTAATCAACTTTGAAATTAGTTTTGGCATTTTTTATATTTAAAGATAAAATGATTCCCATTTACAACCAAACACAGGTATCTAGCATTCCTAGGAATCCAACATAATATTCTCATGTGCAACCAAACAAATATATACAACATTCCCAGGAATCACATTATTGGGTTTCACTTTCCCAGGAATCACATTATTTTGATTACTCATACCAAACGGCCCATAAGGTTTTTATCGAACCTTCTAAAGATTCAAAATTCACCCTCCAAGCCCCGAGCCACAACTATGGGTGATGCTATCCCTAAAGCAAGGTCACGTGAAGAAGGGCAAAACCAAGGCAACTTGTAGGAGGTGGTTGATCAATTAATGTTAGAGCAGCAGACATGAACAGGGAAAGATAAGGAACCAACGGTCGAGATCCCCTCCCAGTCGCATCTCACCAACGGTCATATCTCATCTCACATATGCCCTAACCAATGTTAACTACCCCATTCACAAATAGGGAAGCTGTTTTTTTTTTTCCATCAAAAAAGATGTAGTAGGTCTCTAGGCAAAGAAAGGAAAGCTTGGTAGAGGGCGCCTGACAAGTGCAACGCATTAGATGCTGACGTTGTCTCCAGCTGAGCGGAACAGTGAAAGCGACAAGTCTCGCTAGCTAATAGCGTTTCCAGCCAACCAAAGCGATGTGAATCGCCATTGAATCTTCATATCTATGCCACTAAAGCACCTGAAACACTGTATGGCATATATGGAGCAATCATAACCCTCCATGATGTGTGCCACCCACTAGCCTAGTCCGTTGAAGGGGTGAGGATTCCTTGGTTGACCTTAGACCTAAAAGCCAGGACCCTCACATACTCACTGAAGCGCTTAATCAGCATGGAGATACATGTGGAGCAATCACAGCCCTTCAAGCCATGCCACATGTACACCCGGTTCGAAAGGACAGCAAGGATCAGGCCAAGCCTTTCCCACCTAATGGGATATCCCCCACTTACCACCAGTACCATCCTGTAAATACCCCAACTCAAAGAGAGTAAAAGGTTCACAATTTTTAGCACCTAAAGAAAGAAAGAGTGACATATAGAGTGTTAATCCTACTTGGCTACTTCTCTACTAGACTCAACACCAAATTCCTCCTATCCCAGATTCAAGAAAGAATTACTCACATATGTAAGCCTGTGAGGCATGTGATATCGATTCTACTTGGCTACTTGTTATAAGCTCTCTGAAACCATATTTTCAATCAATATAATATCTCCTACATATATCAACCCACTTATGTTTATTCTTAACTAAAAGCACTTAATTACCCTGGTTTTCCTCCTTTCTCTAGAGGTACCAACCCGATAGGCTAACTAAAGCCCTCATAACTAGGATTACCTGGTCCGATTAATCCAACCAGGACAGTTGGGGCTGCTTCACCCCAAATCATAAAAAACACACCGAGCCTTGGTATCCACCCCCTAAGACTAGGTCCAATTGATGCAAGGGACTTGTACCTCATGGATGACTATTGTCTGGATTGTCACACCTGATTTTCATGATAACAAAACTCTTCCACCAACAGCTCAATCACTTCTACTCTCAAGCATTTGTCGACTTGTGAGTGATTCTTGGTAGCTTTAAATGAATCGAACATCGCTTGTTTATCACTTACTCTCAATGTAATCTTATCTTCCTTAAGATCAACCAAAGCTCCAATGCTCTTCAAAAATGGTCTCCCAAGAATTAAGGGTATCTCAACGACTTCTTCTATGTCTAGGATCACAAAGTCAGCTGGAAAATAAAAGTTCCCCTCTTTCACCAAAACATCTTCAATCACTCCCCTTAGATACTTAACCAATTTATCCGCAAGTTTTAGTACCATATGAGTTGGCTTTACTTATCCCATACCTAAGTTTTCAAACACCAAGTAAGGCATCAAATTGATGCTTGCTCCCAAGTCACATAACTCTTTCATAAATTATGAGTTCCTTATAGTACATTGAATGGTAAAGCTTTCAAGATCCTTTAACTTTGGTGGGAGCTTATTTTGGAAGATGTCACTACATTCTTCCGTGAGAGTTATTGTCTCAAAATCTTCCAAATTGGTCTTGTTTAATATAATCTCTTTCAAAAACTTCACATATGTAGGCACTTGAGTCAAAGCTTTGGCTAATGGGATATTGATTGGTAGCTTCTTGGACATCTCTAAAAACTTTGTAAAGTTCTAAGAATCCTTATGCTTTCTTAGGCGCTGTGAGTATGGAATAGGCGACACGTAAGCCTTGACATGTGATGGTGGGAGAAGGCCGAAAAAGGTGTTGGGTAGATCATCTTCTTTCTTCGATTCTTCTTTTTGGGGTTGGGATGTAGAACCTTCATCTTCCTTCACAACTTCTTCCATTTGGACAAATCCTTCAAGTAGCTCCACTTTATTTCCACTCCTCAATGATATTGCATTACAATGCTCCTTAGGATTGGTTTTCGTGTTGGTGCTTCTTGGTAAAGTTCCTTGTTTACCTTGAGCTCCCTTTCCTAATTGACCAATTTACATTTCTAGGTTCTCATTTGCCGACTGAGAATGTTATGCAACTTGATCAATCTTAGTATCCAATTTCTTTAAGGAATTGTCTTGAAACTCCATTCAATTGTATATATTTGTCATGAATTTTGAGAACAAGTCTTCCAAAATGGCTTTTCATTCCACTTGATTGTTGATGAATTGGTTTTGGAAACTTGGTTGTTGATGTTGAAATCCAGGTGGTCTAATATTTTCTTCTTGTTGTTGAGGTTAGGGGCTATCTCTCCATGAAAAAAATGAGATGATTCCTCTATCCCAGGTTGTAAATATTTGAGTATGGATTGTTTTGTGGGTTGGCTTGGTGATTGTTTGGATTCTTATTGAAATTGACATATGCGGCTTGCTTGGATGATCTTGAAGCAAACCGATTTCCCACTTGGCATTCTGTACTTGCATAAGTTCCTGCACATAGATCACAACTTGGTGGTGCTTGGATGGCATTTACACTTGCATTCCATTTACTTACTTGCTTAGATAATGCCTCCATTTGTGCCTTTAGAGATCCGACTTCATCTACTTTGAGAATCCCAACTTCCTTTCTTGGAAATTGCCTCTCGTTGGACCAAAGGTTGCTATTTGATGCCATCTCCTCTATAAGATCATATGCTGCTTCTATTGTCTTGTTTATAATGACACCAACAGTTGCGGCATCCATAAGGCATCAAGTAGAATGAGTTATTCCTTGATAGAAAGTTTGCATTATTGATCACTTGGGTAGCTTATTGTTCAGGCACTTACTCAACATTTCTCCCAAGCTTCATAGAGCAACTCTGTCTCAATTTGTGCTAATGAAGTGATGTTGCTCCTCAATTGGATTGCCTTTCCTGATGGGAAATACTTGTTTAGGAAGGCTTGAGAAAGTTCTTCCCATGTAGTGATCGAACCAGGAGGTAGTGATTTCAACCATGCCTTTGCTTTATCTTGAAGAGAAAATGGGAATAGCCTCAATCAAATGGCATAATCCGATAACCTGTTCTACTTGAATGTGTCACAAATCTATCTAAAACTATCCAAATGTGTGTTTGGGTCATCATTCACTAAGCCACCAAATTGCATCATTGTTGTGATCATTTGAATGATACGCGGCTTGATTTCGAAGTTGTTTGCAATGACCGTCGGCCTTCTATTGGAGGACATGCTCTGATCCACCCTTGGCATTGCAAAATCCCGCAACGCCTTTTTATTCTCATCATCGTGTCTAGCTTGAACCAATCCCTGATTTGGATTCTTGGCGGCTTGATTTCTAGCTTCTTTTCTCTTTTGATGAGCTAACTTTTCTATCTTCGGGTCAAGAATCTCGAAACCACAAATCATTGCTCTTTGTATGTCGGTGCATACAAGGGACAACCTATCTGAAAGAAATAAACAAAAACAAAAATAAAAGTCCAAATTAGTCATACCCTACTTAGTATCGATATAAACAAAGTGCACAATCCCCGACATCGGCGTCAAAAATTGAACACATACAAAATGCAACTTGCAATCGTACGAGGCTGATGTATGTAGCACAATGGAAATAAGATTCGTTCCCACGAGGATTGGGTGTTAATTACCGAAATTGATTAGTGTGACTACTATTTGGACAACAAAATATGATAATGATTGTTGCTTTAACTACTAAAATATTTACTAATTTAAAATCACTAAGCAATTAAACTAAGGCAAGTCACACAAGAGAATATGATTGTAGTATTACATATGAGATAGCTAAAGCTTAGACTCCACCATCCAATTCTATTTGTAGTTTAGACTATGCAAACAAATGTTGTATACCCATGTTAACCCCCAATTAGCCTCTATTCACTCTCGAGCAACAAAGACAACACCAACCTACACTTATAACCTATCTTTCGATGGTTACAAGGAATGCACATGAATTCATTAAGAGCTATGACACACGTAAATGGGTCATGCAAGCTAGCCTCACATATCTATACCTTACTAGACATGCATTGGACATTTTTCGAGCACGTTGTATGCATCACCTCTCGGTCCATAACACAACAACCAAATATCATTCAAATGATGGCTAACCACTCAAAAGCATTAAGTATACAAAATTACCGTACAATGAACACAATCACAATCATATAGATATGAAGTCTTTATTTAATAGTCATGGAATAGGTTTCATCTTGGCCTTAGCTCAAGATATTTAGCTCATAATACAAGTAAAATTGTAAAAGCCATCCAAGATGTGAAATATGCACTACACATGGCTACTACAATAATAAAAGAGAAAGAGATATGAAAGAAACAATTTTGGAGTGCTTCCTCTTCCTCTAGCTTGGAATCTTTTTCTTTTGCTTCCCTCCTCCGACTCCTTTGCTCCAAGATGGTTGTTTGATGATGGATCTAGGTGGATGGTTGGGGGTTTTGTGTTGGATTTAGTGATATGGTGAAGATTTGATGGATGGGTTTTGATGAATTGGTAGAGAGGTGTGTCGAAAAATGGTGTCTTGGAAGTTTTTGGAACTCAAAACTTTTGGAGAGGTTTTCAAAACGAGAGAAGATGGGATATTTATAGGTGTACAAAATTAGAGCATGAATCCCATAGATAATGTTGAGCTGGCATGCCTAAATCGTGATACAGTTCAACATAACGTACCGCACCTAACTTCTAGAGTCTTTTTGCTGTTGATGTGCAGTACACTTCAACGCACGTACCACAGCAAATCTACATAATATTTTCACGGTTGATGCGCGGTATGCTTCAACGGACGCGCATGGCCTTCTTCAATCTTCAAAGTCTTCAATTAAGCCCCAAAATCTTCAAACTTTGCACAAACACCCTTGGAAAGCTTTAATAACTTGCACAAGCTTATTTAGTAGTTAAATACTCTGTTTTACCAGAGAAACGAGCACAAAATAGTAGGAAATGGGGACTACACCAAGTGTAGGGAAACTATAATTCTCTTTATCCATTATTGCATAATAAGACTTAGTAAATAACACATATCACTTATCACATATCCGAGTCGAAGTTACCTATCAGCAACTAATGTATACAGGGAAAGTGCAAGTGAGGAATTCTTTTTTCAACACACAAAACACTCATGCCCGAAGGTAAGAACCAGACCCTCGTCGTGATCATTGACAAGTCCTCACACATGTACTAATATGTCGACACACGAATGTGAATACTCTTTAGTCCCTAGAGTACCCTAGAGACACTTCCCACATACAACACACATAACAAATCACATATCACATAGGGTTCCACATAAAGTCACAAAAGTGCCTACTAGCAACAACAAATTAAAGTAACCTAGCGAAAACATATTATATGGTACCATATATTCACATTTCAAAATGCATACTTATCACATTTCAAAGCATTTTAAACACATTTTGAAAACATACACAAATAAATTTCATATACATATAACATTGTGATTCCATTTTTGAAAATGGGTCTAGTATACTTCCCTCTTTGCAAACCAAATAAAAACAATCGCCCACGAAGCTAACAATCCAATCCTTAGCCTAAAATCACATAATCATATGAATATCATAGTCTAAATAATGTCTAGGATTGGAATAAGGGCTGCCATAATGTTTCACGAACCAAAATCATAATACTTGAACTAACCAGTGCTGTTTTGAAAACTGAACAGTGTCCAATGTAGGATTTTTAATTTATTACACATATACTGGAAAATTATAAGATTTTGTAAAGACAATTTACACAAACATAGATATTGATATAAAAATATTCAAAATTTAATAAAATCTTTAAGTACCTTAAAATAATTTCGAAGTATTCTGGTCTGTCTGATAATGGATAATTTCGAACACTGCTCACCATTTGAATTTTTAAAAATTATAAAAATATCAAATTGATATGAAATATTCACAATAATGTAAATAACACATAAGGTTCAAAAATAAAAGTTTCAAAGTGAAATACTTCACATACGGATTTTTAAAGCAATTATACTTTTGGATTCTAATAATGGACAGATTTTAGTACCGATTTCGAAAATTCATAACTAACTCAATAAAACCCTGAAAATTGTAAAATAAATTCAGAAACACTTTTTACATGTGGGTAAATATCTGTACCGAATTTAATAATTTTTTAAAAATGTATAACTTAATGGAAACGATTTTCAACATTCAACTATGTTACAAAAACTGTTATTTTCAGCACCACTGATTCAAACTCAAAAATTCATAAAATCCTTTAAATTTATAATTTTAAAATGAAACAAATTTCTATAGCAACCTTAGATAGTCTAGTTCAGGAGAAAATCTTCCATGGATCCGTCTCTTATGTGATGTGTGTGAGACGGATCCAATGAAATTATGACATGTGGCATAACACTTAAATCAATTTGATTTATATTCTTTGGTTCAATTATATTATGACATGTGTACAAAATTTTAACTTCATTCTTTTTCTCACGCCACCTATTCAGTTATCTCTTCCTAAGAAAAACTTGATTTATCTGATCTGCGGACTGATCAATTGTATAATGCCACGTGGTACAAATAAAAAAGGATATGGATCCCAATTATTTTCTATTATCTTATTTATTTTTTTCAAAAATAAATCTGTATGATCCCATCCCTCAGTTCTTCTCCTCATCAGATATTCAGATACTCATCTGCATATTCCATTAACTTCTATTTTTTCTTCTCAATCCTTGAGATTAAAAAGATTTCAATAGTAACTTCTCTTCCAATTTTTTTTTCTTTTAATGAACGATTAATATCATTTTATATTTTAAAAACATATGGTAAAAAATTTATATCTTTTCAATGCAGAAGACACCAAACACCAAATTTTTAGTTCACAAACACAAACAATTTATTACTAATTCGTTATTAACTAATAATTTATACTCTTTTATTTCATTTTTAAAAATGAAAAATAATTATGTATTTTTTTTCATGATTACATGAAGTTGAGATGTGAGAGCAAGAGCAAAAAGAAAAATCAAAAAACAAAAGACAAACCGTAAGTAGAATAATTTGGACAAGAATTTGAGAAGAAAATGAATATCAAAATCTGGAAAGAAAAAAAAAATGATTTGGGAAAAAGATGATTGTGGGCTTGTGGCGTGTGTTGGGAGGGAAGAAACGAAGAGAAAAATAAGAAGAAATCAAAGTATATATTATTTGTAAAATAAAGAGAAAAATAAGATGAAAGAGAAGTTTATAAGAAATTGTGAAATGAATGTCTATGAGAAAGAGGAACTGTCTGGAAAAATAAAAAGGGAAAATTTGGGACCTTGAGGAAGGCAAGCGATCTGGGAAAAAAAAGAAAAGGAAAGTGAGGAATAAATTGGGTCAAATTGATTCGGTGAGAAGATATGTACAAGTGGGGAGAGAAGAAAAGTAAAACTTTTTTCTTAATTACTTAGCCACTTGTCACTGTGTGATTGGTGAAAAAATAAATAAATATAAGTTTTATAATTGTGACAGATGTCACTCTTTTATTGGATCCGTCTCACACACATCAGATATGAGACGGACTCATAGAAGATTTTCTCTGAGTGCATTTTTGCTCACCCACAGTAACTAGGGTGAACCATTACCACCCACTCCAGGTGTTGACATGTGTCCCAAAGTTAATTCAAAGTTTATGACACATATCAACACCTGGAATGAGTGGTAATGGTTCACCCTAATTAGTGTGGGTGAGCAAAAATACACTCATTTTCCCCTAGTTCAGACCCACAAATCCCAAATCATCAAAATAACTCAAATAAATTAAATATAATTTTGGGAATACACACTAATCAGCCATAAATACATTGATAACAGAAAATAGAAACCAAATAATCACTCTAATACTCTTCTAGGGTTCCTACTCAATCAAAACCCTTATTTTGATTTCACTAAACGTTTAAGTAAATAATGAAACCCATAAAAAGAATAAGATACACACCTTTAAATCTTTTTTTTTTTCTTCTTCTTGCTTGAAAACCGTTTTCTCTTTGAAAATATGGGAGTTTTTTTTTTTCTCAAATGCCGTTCACCGTACAGCTATTAGGGTTTCTTTATTTTCTTTTGATCGTAAAATAGATGAAATAGTCTTATATAAAAGGAACATACGAGATTTTAAGGAGAAAAATAACAAAGTTTGAAAAAGATGTGACTCCTTATCAAAATCGGAATTCCTCTTTTTTTATTTATTATCATTTAAAGGAAAGAGTTATATTAGGAATAAAAAATGTAATTTTTATTTTAAAACTTTAACCCCCATAAAATCATATAAATTACAAAAACAAAAAGTATTTTTAAAACCTAAATGTTTAGGGAAATAAATAAACTAAAAATCAGAACTAGGGTCATACAAAAACTATCTAAACTTCTCTCATCTCCTTAGTCTCATCGATTTTTGAGATAGTGGAATACGTGACAAGCTTCCAAGTTTAACTTTAGTAAATGAGCTTTGGATATTTTATCAACGTCATATCGATCGGTATATTTCTATGATGTCTTTGAGTGGTGTTGTTGAAGCACATGATTTGGCTTCTATGGTTCTAAAGAAATCTAATATCGGTAGTTAGAAAAAGATTAAGAAGATATCTTTCTCTGTCTTTTAATGTCATTATTTACTGTGATTTTAAGTTTACAATTTAAAATTTTGACTTCAACACCTCAAATACGCATGTACTTTTAATTCAAAAGTTATAAATACATTCAAATCTCAATCGTGTAAATTCTATAAAAATTTTATTAAATAGTTTTAAACAGTATATGGATCAATATTAACATAAAAAATATTATATCAACTATTATTAATTTTCTAAGATCCACTTAATATGACTAGTTTACGGGTTCAATGGTTTTGAAGATTCAATAAATATCGCATGAATCTCAATTAGGGGCAGAATTGGGCCTGGCTAGGGTGGGCTACAGCCCACCCTAGTTTTTTTTATAAAAAAAATTAAGTTTTTTCAATAGTTCTATATACATCTCATTCAGTTCTAAGTACACCCAGCCCAATTCCAATTCTATCTTAACTTCTATATTTTTCCTTATCTTAATAAAAACCCAATAACTTAAAATTTATGCATCAAACCCATTCAAACCCATCGGATTTCCATAACCAAGTGAAAAATCAAATTGGAAATTTTAACCCTTTAATAACTCAAAAATCAAATGGGAAATTTTAGGGTATGTAATAGAATATGTATTTGAGGGTAGTGTTCATTATGTCCCATGACTAGGTTTTTTTTTTTTTTTTTTAATTAATAAAAATTCTCTCGTATCATCAACATTTGCAACAAAATTGATTTTTTTTTATATAGTATAAATTTTTATCTATATGAAATTGTCCACAGCCCACCCATAAAAAAAATTTTGATTTCACCCCTGATCTCAATAATTGAGATGTTTATAGGAAGTCACCAAAAAAAAAATTCATCGATTCTTTATTAGAAACTATTCCACTTCCATAAATTGAAACCATGTGATTTTCCTATATATAATATATCTATAGCTTTACAATATCCATACGCCAGTCATGGCAACAGCCTCCACAATAAAGTTCAACATTAAAGTTGAATCCGTAAGGAAACTCTTAGGTTCAAATGTTAGACTTTTCCATTTCTATATATTTATTATAAATATTAATATTTAATATGAAGTGTTTATGGGCTTGTTTGGCATACCGTATTGGATTGTATAGGACTGTATTATCATTAATATAAATCAGTATTTGATGATGCATTGTATTATATCAGATTAAGCTATTCATATATGATTTTATTATATTATAAAAATATAATATATTTTTTAAAAATAGTTAATAATTAATTTTAAATATCCTTACCATGAATAAATCAATAAATATTTTTATTTTAATTGAAACAAAAAATTTAAATAACTAATATTTTTACAAATAAAATAAATATTTCCTATATAATTTTGAAATTTTAAAAAAATATTAACAACATAACACATATTTCTTCAATATTCCATATTTGTTGAAAAATAGAGAGAAATTAAAAGTGTTTTTTTCTAATACAATACAACTTAATACCACAAAATATAATGTATTAGCTAATACGGTGTTTGTTGTATTAGGCAATTAAAATGTACTAAAACATTACACTACAGTGTTTGCCCCAAACACTGTATTGTATTGTTTTAATACATTTTAAATGGATAGTACAATACAATACAAGCCAACAAACATGGCTTATATTCATAAGGAGAAATTACACTGGCACCCTTGAGGTTTGGGCTAGTTGCACCAAGATAGTGAAATAGGGTTATTCCACAAAGAGACCCTTGAACTTAACAGTAGTTAAGTATTATGTTAAGTTGACCCATTTGGACTTATCAAAAGCCAAAAATGCCCTTATGTAAAAAAAAAAAAAATTAAAAAATTAAAAAAAGAGGTCTTGTCCCTCACAAACTCTTCTCTCCATCCCTAGCTGCCACCTCTTTTATCGTCTTTCCAATTTCCATCACAAGGTCATCTGCAACTACAACTGTGCAACACCACCTACAAAACTTGATAACAATTTTCCCACAAATTTCTCCTGTCTTTTAGCCAATTTATCTTGGCATTTTACAAAAACAAGATCAAATCACCTCCTACAAATCCATCAAAACTTGATAACAAATTTCCCAAAACAATTATTTCGAAAACAAAATCCCAAACCGATTTAAACCAATCACCTCTCCGGTCTCCAATAAAGTTTTATCCTAGACATAGTAAGAATTTTTTTTTTTTTTTTTTTTTAAAGCAATATTTATTCAACCAAAGCAGAGCAACAAAACACAACAACAAAGGACAAGCCAAACAACCCCACAACGAAACAGAAAATGGTAAGAATTTTTTTAAAATACAAGTTAAACATCAAAATTTATTGATCTAAAATTTGCAAATTATTTTACGCAAAGATTGGTTTCTAGGTGAGTGACAATAAAATACTTCATTTATGCTCTCTTTGTCCTCAATTGAATTCTTCTTTCTTCGATATATTAAAACTTGTCGAAATCTTTCTTCATTCAAGTATTGCTAAAGCAAGAGAGACTAAGAGAGTAACTGCAAGTATTGCTAGTTTGGCCTGCTTTAGAAGTTCTTGGGATGCTCAAATAACTTTGCTCATTACCTACAACACACAGGCTTCATTAGCAAAAATTTCCTTGCTTATTCTCTAACTGATCATGAGTTCAGCTTGCAAATAATAATTCATGATTTCTGATAAATACCCATCATCTAAATCAAATTCATTATCATTTATGGGAGTGCTGGCACTTCCTTCTTCAAAGTCCCTTCCACAAATCACCAATTTTTATTTTCATTTCTCTTACTTAAAATAATAACGTAAATGACCACAATACCCCTACAGTGTTAATTAATGAATCGGCGTTAACTCCAAGGGTCTCTTTGTAGAGTATATAACAACATTTCACAATAAAAGGGTAACCAGGCCAAACCTCAATGAGGTCGATGCAATTTGCCCTTTTCATAATAAATATAATTATATAACCCTTATTTATTATAGGAAAGTGATAACATGTGCCCTTATGACACATGATAACAACCACTTTATTTCCATTAAAGGAAATAAAATTAAAGCACGAAACATTGAACAATAAATGTAATTCTTTTATTTATTTTAATGGAAATAAAGTGGTTGTTATTATGTGCCTTTAAGACACATGTTTGTGAAGGTGAAGAATCTAACGAGCATGCTGAGTATCAACTAGGAAATGGAATAAAGTTAGTTACACTCTATTATGTTAGTTAACGAAAGTCAGTAACAACCGAGTAATGACTCAGCTGGTGATATGTTTTAGTCAACGTTAGTTTGTTAGAAAACCATCCAGCTCATGTAAATCGTGTGTTCAAGAATCTCCTGGTAACTATGAATACCAGGATTGTTGATCGTCTTCATTAATACCAAAATATATTGAAAAGTCCTTTTCAAAGACTCTACTCTCTACTCCATTAATGGAGATTTACAAAGCTTTAGCTTCTTCTTCTTTCTAAAGCATTTCATTGAATAGCTTAGTGTTTCAATCAAACACTTTCATTGTTCTTTCATGGTATCAGAGCAGCTTTGACTAACGTCATGACTTCTCCTTCTCAATCACCAATCCAGAATCAAAATCACACCTCTCAGAGCTTAGATTGATTTCACAAAATACAGCTACATCTATGGAGTTTACAACACTCTTAAAAAGTCTTAATTTCAATCTTCACATTAAACTTACAAAGTCTAACTACCTGTATTGGAAAACACAGATTCTTCCGATTATTCAAGCTCAGGAGCTTAAAGATCATCTGCTCGGTTTAAATCAACCTTCAAGAAAGTTTTTCAATGTTGAAGTTACAACATAATCTGGAGAAAAGCTAGTAGAACAGCGCATAAGTAAAGAATTCTCTAACTGGAAGAGGATTGACAAACTGCTCATGAGTTGGATCTACTCTACTGTTAGTGAAAACATCATTGGTCAAGTTATAGGATCTCAAACTTCCTTTGAGGTTTGGGGTCGACTAGAGAGAACTTATTCTCAACAATCTATGGCGAAAATACTCTAGCTTAAAAATCAACTTGGATCTTAGAAGAAAGGTGCAGATTCTATAAGTGATTATGTACTTAAGATCAAGAACATAGGTGATTCCTTACTAGCAGCTGGTGAGGATGTTCGAGATCGTGATCTGGTTATGTGCCTCATGAATGGTGTCGGTCATGATTACGATACAATTGTTTCAGTGATCACTACTCAACAAAGATTTATAAGTTTTGAAGATGCTTCTTATTTGTTACTGACTCATGAACAAAGATTAGAGCATATTGATTCACCAACACAAGTTGAAGGAGGACAAATCTCAACCAATTACAACTCCAACTACAATCAGGAAAGAATGAGAGATGGTAACATACAAAGTAACAAAGGAGAACAAAGAGGCAGAGGCGGGAACAACAACAATCGTTTTGGTGGAAGAGGAATGATACACTGTCAGGTATGCAATAAACCTAGCCACAGTGCTCTCAAATGCTATCACTGTTTCGATCAAAGATTTCAGGGACCTCCTCAACAGCAAAATCAAGGTTTTCAGGGATCTCCTCAACAACAAAGTCAAGCCTTCTTCAACCAACATCAAGGTTTCGGTCTGACACAAGGATACAATGGCCAATTCCTGTCTGGTTCACCTCAAAATACCTTCAATACAAGCATAACAGATTCACATGTGAAATATACTCAAAGCTCAACATATCTTGCGACTCCAGAATTTGTCATTGACCCATCTTGGTATTTGGATAGTGGCACAACAAACCACATTACCTCAGACATCAACAATCTCTCCATAAGGTCAAACTACAAAGGTACTGACAAACTTATTGTAGGCAATGGTCATAAGTTGGATATCTCTTATATTGGTGATACTCTTGTTCAGTCTCAACCATTCAAGAGATTGCATCTCAAGAACATTTTACATGTTCCACAAATCACCAAAAACTTACTAAGCATATCTAAGTTCACATTTGATAACAAAGCTACGACTGAATTTTATATTGATAAGTGTGCGATAAAAGACATCAAAACGAGGAAGGTTTTGCTTCAAGGAATACTTAGGGATGGACTTTACTGCTTGGAGCTTGTTGGGGCACCTCAAGCTCACTTCTCTAGTTTAAATCATGGGAGGCACGAAGAGTCGCAAGCTACTGCAGAATGCTATCAAGCTTATGTAGACTGTCTTTCTAGTTCTAATAAAACAGGCCTTGGACCAGTGTATAAATCCAAGTCATGGTTTGCCAACTTGGCTGCTGTGAATGCCAATGTTTGGCATGCCAAATTGGGACACCCGACTCCCCTGATCTTGCAAAAGATGCTGTCTAAAATTCACTTTAATAACAAGTTTCATGTTCCCCATTTGTGTGATTCATGCAAGCTTGGTAAACTCCATAGGTTACCATTTTCTAGACATGATATCACCGCACAGGCACCCCTTGAGTTAATTTACTCAGATATTTGGGGTCCAGCCCCATTGCTGTCCACTGAAGGGTATCGTTACTATATTTCATTTATTGATGCTCATACAAGGTTTACATGGTTATTTCCTTTGAAACTCAAGTCAAAAGCTTTTGAGGTTTTTATTAAGTCCCAAAAGAGTGTAGAGTTGCAATTTGCAAGGAAAATCAAGTTCTTGCATACTGATATGGGAGGTGAGTATATTGCTTTTGCATCCTACTTGGCCAAGCAAGTCATACAAACTTATTTTTCATGTGCTCATACCCATCAGCAAAATGAGGTTGCTGAGAGGAAGCACTGACATGTTATGGAAACTGGATTAACTCTTCTTGCTCACTCCAACATGCCCTTGAAATTCTGGTATGAAGTTTTCTCCACAGCAACATTCCTTATCAACAACATGCCTCTAGCCATTTTCGATTTCGTTACTCCTTTTGAGAGACTTTATAGAAAAACACCAAACTGTAACTTTTTTAGAACTTTTGGGTGCACTTGCTTTCGATTTTTAAGAGATTACTCCAAGACAAAATTCAATTTTCACTCAGCAAAGTGTGTGTTTATTGGACATAGTCAATTGCACAAGGGTTATTAATGCTTACATCCATCTGGAAAGGTCTATGTCTCTAGGCATGTGGAGTTCAATGAGATAGAGTTCCCTTTTACTTCCTTGTTTCCAACAAATACATCACATGATGCAGACAGATCAGGTCCCAACTTGCCTTTGTCTCTTGTGCAAGGCACTTTATCAGGTTTACAGCAAAGAGTTTATACAAATAGGCATGGTTCTGACCACTCATTTACAGGTCCTCATCTGTCACCTTCTTCACAGTCTCCTACACAGTTGTCACAAGCATCCACCAGTCCTTCAAACATTAGCAATCCTTTACCTACTATCTCGGCTGTTGTGAATGCTCATATACCAGCTGATGAGACTAATCCTACTCTTCTTCCTTAATCGGCTTCCTTACACCCTATGAAAAATAGGTCCAAACATGGAATTTTCAAGCCAAAAGTATTCACCTCCAGCTGTTATCTAGCTGAACCAAGCCCAACTTTAGCCAAGGTTGCTTTAAAAGATCCAAAATGGTGCAAAGCAATGAATGAGGAGTTCTAGGAATTACAAAGAAACAAAATGTGGTCTCTAGTTCCTCTCAAGTCAGACATGAATGTTGTTAGGTGTAAGTGGGTCTTCTAGACGAAATACAAGTAAGATGGGAGTGTATTAAAGTATAAGGCGTGACTGGTAGTGAAGGGGTTCCATCAAACTCTTGGCTTGGATTTTCTTGACACATTTAGTCCAGTTGTAAAGGCATCCACCGTTAGAGTTGTTGTTTTTTTTATATAGCTATCTATTATGGTTGGCAAATAGAGCAAATCGACATCAATAATGCCTTTCTAAATGGTGATTTATCGGAGTTGGTATTCATGTCTCAGCTTGAGGGCTTTACTGATCCTTCACAACAAGTTGCATAAGTCCTTATATGGTCTTAAGCAAGCTCTTAGGAGCTGGTTTACAAAGCTTAGATCGGCTCTCCTATCGGGGGGTTTCAGGAATTCTACATCAGACACTTCTCTTTTTACCAAGTTCAATGGGTTGGATTCCTTGATTGTCCTTTTATATGTTGATGACATACTAGTGACTAGTAACAATTCGAGTCTGATATAGAAGATTATTGCAACTCTTCACCACTCATTTGCTTTGAAAACCCTTGGACCAGTGAATTTCTTTCTTGGTTTTGAGGCGTATCGAGATTCCTCTGGTCTTTACCTTACTTAGGCCAAGTATTTGTCTGATCTTCTCAAGAAGACAAACATGGTTGATGCTCATCCTAGTGCTACACCTATAGCTGCTGGCACTAAATTGTCCTTAACTGATGGCCTAGCTTTCAGTGATCCCACTTTGTATAGAAGCACAATCGGTGCTTTACAATATCTAACCAGCACTCACCCCTGACATTTCCTTTATTGTGAACAAGTTCAATCAGTTTTTGGTGGCTCCAACAATGGTTCACTGACAAGCATGTAAGAGAGTTCTCAGATATCTCAAAGGAACTCCCTTTCTTGGTCTCCATTTCAAACCAGCCAAATCTCTTTCTCTTGAGGCTTTTGTGGATGCAGACTGGGCTAGTTGCATTGATGATCATAGGTATACGAGTGGAAATTGTGTTTTGCTTGGTGGAAATCTTGTGTCTTAGAGCTCTAGAAAGTAGCGTGTGGTCGCTCACTCAAGTACTGAAGCGGAATACAAATCAATGGCACAAGTCACCACTAATGTTCTTTGGCTTCGCTCCCTATTGACTGAGCTTCGTATTCCTTTTTCCAACAGTTCTGTTGTCTGGTGTGACAATATAGGAGCCAATTCTCTTACTTAAAATCCTTTTTTTTCCATCAAAGAACGAAACATATTGACATAGACTCACATTTCATTCGTGAAAAGGTTCTCTCTGGTGAAATTGATACAAGATATGTTCCCACAGAACATCAAATTGCGGATATCTTCACCAAGAGCTTTACCACAGATCATTTTTGATTTCTTTGCTCCAAACTGAACCTTGTGGACTCTCCTCAATTCTGTTTGCAAAGGGATGTGAAGGTGAAGAATCCAACAAGCATGTTGAGTATCAACTAGGAAATGGAATAAAGTTAGTTACACTCTGTTATGTTAGTTAATAAGTTAGTAACAACCAACTCAGTAATGACTTAGCTGGTGATATGTTTTAGTCAACGTTAGTTTGTTAGAAAACCAAACAGCTCATGTAAATCGTGTGTTCAAGAATCTTCTGGTAACTATAAATACTAGGATTGTTGATTGTCTTCATTAATACAAAAATATATTGAAAAGTCTTTTTCAGAGACTCTGCTCTCTACTCCATTAATGAAGATTTACAAAGCTTTAGCTTCTTCTTCTCTCTGAAGCATTTCATCAAATAGCTTAGTGTTTCAATCAAACACTTTCATTGTTCTTTCAATGTTAACACTACCTTTTATTATAAATATAAATAGCTTCTTCCCATTGGAAGCTAGCAGCACGTTTCCAATATTTATTATAAATATAAATATATTACCCGTATTTATTATAGATAGAAACATATAATATGAAGTGTCATTGTTATTTATTATTATTAGAAGTGTTCGTATATATTAAAAAATAAAAATATAGATATATTGAAAAGTAATATAAATATATATTTATTATAAATATGTAATATGTAATATGAACTATGAAGTATCCCGCTATCCCTATTATATATTATAAAAAGTACATAATATTTAAATTTAAATTTCTTTAGAACTGTTTGACAAATAAATCGTTGCTGGAATAGGTTTAATATTTTTTTAGTACACTACTTATTTTAAATAATTATTTTGAAACATAGCATGTGCATCACAATTACAATAGCACTGATGGGACCTACAAAAATAAGACAATACATGTACCGTACAGATAAACCCCTCACCATGCCACCACTCCTAATTATAGTATGTAGGCAATAAATTATGATATTGTTAGTATAAATTAATTAATAAATATCTTCCATATTTTATTGTCCATGAAATTAGGAGATAAAATCTATATATTTTCTTTTCTTAATTTTAATTTCCAATGCAAAAAATAAAAATAAAAAAATAAAAAAATCATTAAAATACTCATAGTTTGTTTCTTAGTAATTATTCAATTTAACCTTTCACATTATCTTTATCACTCTTTAAGATTTTAGGTTGGTAATCGTAAATTAATAAAAAACAAATATTCAAGTTGACGGTAAACGAATATACTAATATTTAAAAAAAATCAATGTATAGTCTCATATGTAAATTGTAATAGTACAACAAATAAATTAATAAATAAAATAGACACGGCTTTATGAATCAAAATGGAACCTGACACTCTTTTAAATTTATAAAATCGTCTATAATCAAATATATACCAAGTTGCTATGCAATTTCCCTTTCAATATATATGATCAAAGAGTTTGTAAGAAATTCATCTTCCATCTTATTATGAAACCTAATATTGATAGTACCCATAGTTGGAAACGATATCTAAGTAGTTGCAGTTGAAAACATTTAAATAACAAACTGTATAATAAATGTAACAAAATCATATTAATAACCTAAAATATTTATTATTTTGTAATCTAATACCTGAAATTATTCGGATAGATAATAAGATGAATTTAGTTACAACAGTAGGAATAAAATTGCTTAAGTGAAAAACAAGAAATTTTTATTAAGAGTAATGCTATTTTGCCCAAATTTAGTGTCCAAGTGATATAATAACACTTTTGTCCATTCATTTAAATCATGCGAATCTAAAACAATTTAAATGAATGGATTAGAGTATTGCCACATTATTTGGGCACCAAATTTGGACATCAAATTTGGGCAAAGTATCATTACTCTTTTATTAATTTACGATTGCCAACCTAAAATCTTAAAGAGTGATAAAGATAATGTGAAAGGTCAAATTGAATAATTACTAATAAACAAACTATTTAAAGTAAATAATTGTGTCAACATAAGATGAGTATTTTAATGATTTTTATTTTATTTTATTTTTTTTTGGCATTGGAAATTAAAATTAAGAAAAGAAAATAGATTAATTTTATCTCTTAATTTCAAGGACAATAAAATATGGAAGATATTTATTAATTAATGTATACTAACAATATCATAATTTATTGCCTATATACTATAATTATTGCTACTTTTTCATGTTCTAAATTGTTTAATGTTAAAGTTTCAAAATAAATCGTTTAATCTTACTTTTATATTATTTTAATCAATTATTTAAAATAATAATTAATTATTATTTATTTATTTTTTGAGTAATATATTTGTTTGACAGAATATTATTTTAATATTTTAAGTTAAGGATATAAATAATAAATTCCTTCAAAAAAAAATCTAGAGATTTAATAAACTTCCAAACGGTCAACTCAAATCGATCTAACGGGCGTTATAATTTTAAAAAGGTTTTCTATAATAATATTAATACTCCGAGTCATGAACAGTGACGTGACTGGATTGATGTGACGTGAGACACGTCACATCTGAACACATGTGCAGATATGTGCTTAGTGTGACACTGTGACATTTCAATACATATTCAAAACACATGTGCAGATATGTGCTTAGATATGTGCTTGAGTGACATTTCAAAACGTATTCAAAACATACCCTCTTGTCACGTCAAGAATTATTCTCTGGTTATGTCACTCCAAAACAGTGCACGCGATTCGAGTCTCATGTAAAATGCGCGAGCCTTGAGCTGGTCCACGTGAGAGAATTCTTGGCAGCTCACTTTTCACTTTGCAGAAAAGACAGGTAATTAGTGAGGGGCTACTAGCACCACTTGTCATTCCTTAATTTGCAGCTCACTTTTCACTTTGCAGTCTGAGCCCACATTTGATTATAACTGTTAGTTTCTCCCTCTTCAAAAATGGAAATTCTCACTATTTATTAATTTGACTTTCTACAGAAAATTCTCATTATAGGATTATTGTTATTTCGTTAAATGCCGACTTATGCAAAAATGATTGCGGGATTCATGTTTCTTAATGTTTTATTTTAAGCAAAATCAACAAAGGGGAAATTTTCTTAGTCTGAAGAAAAGAGAACATAATACAAAAAAAAAAACTAGCGAAAACAGAAACCTAGAACTCCCCAAGAGTCCAAATGAAGCGGCTTAACAATACAACTCAGAGGAAAATCGCACGTACCAAACATAACCAGGAATATCTGCCACCTTCATTAGCTAAAATATCAGCCACCATATTACCTTCCTAAAGCGTGTGAGAGATGACTAAATGCATCCTGCTAACTAAACCGTTGTAGTGGAATCGGAATTGTAGTAATAACATACAACATTGGACCACCTAGACCAATCGGACCCCACCACATTGTGATGCTTGTCATATGCCATGCACGTGATTCACATGCGGATGCAAGTTCTGTGTTTGTGAGCTCGAAATGACACAAATGCCTGTTTTGGGAAACGAATAACTTTTGCGTGTTTGTGAGAATTGTGAGAATTGTGATGTTGGTTTGGTGAAAATATTTAACTAATAGAAAAGGATGTATTTGGAATTTCATATTTTGATAGGGCAAGTTGGGTCTCTGGGTTTTTTGTTACATTATTGAAGTACCTTTTAGAATATTTTTAGAGGCCGTGACAAAAGCCTACGTTCTGTTTGGTAGCGGTTGTTGTTGTTGTGTATTATTTGTATGGCTGATGGCGCTCAGATGACATGTCGGTGACTGATCATGATTTGACAAGCCAAGCAGGGATCGACAGACCGATCTTTCTTTCGATGGGACCTGATTTTTAGGAGTGATGGGGCATGTCCCGTCTGATCTGGGATGGCATTTTTGGCTTTGCGTACCACTTGATTAATTGATTGACCGACCAAAACTAAAGGGAGCAGAATATTTTGCTTTTTTATGGTTGATTTTATCTATAAAAAAACTGTACAACATTTTTTTTTTTGGAAAGATATGCAACAATAAAATATCTTTATTTTTTTATCATACATTTGTTAAGGTAAAAAAAAATAATAATAACTACTTGTCTTTTTTAATTTTTTAATTTTATTTAATAAAAAAAAATAGTAATTACAACTAAATTTGCATAAACATGGCAATTTTTTTGAAGTGAGACAAGGAATTTTTGAGCAAAATTGCTGTTCCTGAAATGGGAGATTGGGAGCAAAGGTTTTAATTTTTTTTTTTTTTTTTTTTAATATTTGTAAGAAAATATATAATGTTATAACTTATAATCAGATGAAACATACCAACATGGGTTTAGATAAATGACTCACAGGTCAGCGATTGAAATCCTATCAATAATAAAAACTTTTAAAAAAATACCTGATTATCGAATTAATAGATATTATAATCGGATGAAATTGTGTTTGTATGTGCATGCAAAGGCTTCTGGATTTGATTTTACTTTACCACCGGGTCACGAAATGTTTCTGATTTTTAGGTATACTACTACCACTCTACTGCCATCTCCATCAGTACTTCAAGTAATTTCTTAATTTAAGATTTTTTTTTTCTTCAAAAACATTCTTCCAAAGTTCCAATTAAAAGAGAAAAGAAAACCAAGAATTATCAAGTTTGATTATATCTATACTGTCTACATATACATTATATAAGTTTTCATTAAATTTCAAACGTGGACAATTTGTGTGAAAAACATGAGAGATACGTGAAATACAAAGAAATTCAACATTACAGTAAGTTGCTATTGGCCTGCATGAATGAATAAATATTTGCAGTCCACATTGGAAGAATGACCATAAATGTTTATATTTTTGTATTCTATAATGTATGTATGAGAGTTTGTGGAGTTTTTCTCTAGTAAGCATATAACTGTGAGTATACTTATAGCACATTCGTACATTGTATTCTATAATGTATGGATAAGTATGTTCACAATTATATGTCTACCAGAAAAAAAAAAAAACTCAGAGTTTGTGTTTTGGGTATTCGATAATACAACTCAATAATAATAAACCAAATATAGTATGAATTGAACCAAATACGATCCTAAATAGTTTTATACCGCGGTCATAAAGCTTCTTTTAGTTCCCCCCCCCCCCACAAAAAAAAAAAAAAAAAAAAAAATCTTTTAAAAAAAATTATAAAATTATTACTAAATTTTAAACTGTTTAATTTTTATTTTTATTTTGTATAATTGCCCTCGCACTTGAATTTCTGGTTCCACCTTTGGACTGTGATGTCTTTACCATGGAGATACCCCAACTTTTGTCACTAATAAAAAGCCAATAATAATTTACATTTATTTTATTTGATGGAGGAAGCTACTTAATTAAATGCAAGTAATTAGTAAAATAATTTGTAGGTTAAAGAATGAAAATAAATAATCAAAACCTAATCTCACCAGCTCACACTCACACAATAAATATATGAATAAAAGACAAAGTTTGACATTAATAATTGAACAAGAGATGCATACTTGAACTGGGCAATATCCTAATGGATGTGTTGTCTAAAAGCCTTGTATCCAGAGAAACCAACACTCAGAGTTATTGGGGGATCATTGGAAAATGATTGATAGCTATACTGTTCACTTGGAATTGAATTTCTCATTAAAAACACTAGATACAAAGGACAAAATTTTAGGAAGATGAACTAAATGTGACTATGTGAGTAATAAAAATGGGTTCTCAATTCCCTTTGAATGGGGGTTCCAATAGTCATTTGATGTAGATATATAATATACAATAAAAATAATATCAAATTAATTAAAAGGTCACAGTCAAGATTGGGAGAAAAATGAAAAGGCCCTAAATGACAACAACTTTTTTTGTAAAATTAAAGAAATTTACAGCAAACATGAAACATAAAGAGGGAAAAGTAGTGTTTTTACAGCTAATGAAAAGTTTATTTTTTAACATATTAAAGTAATCTGTCTAGATGTGGCCATCCGAAATTCCTCTGGGAGTATTGGTGTTGGGATCGCTATTAGTGATGATAAAGGCAAGGTGCTGGTGGCTCGGTCGTCCCGGCTGAGAGGTTCCTTTTCGGCAGAAATCGGCCAACTTCTGGCCTTACGTGAGGGGATGAAGCTGGCCAAGTTTTATCACCTTCCGGTCTTAATATTGGAGACTTCGTCCTCATATGTGGCCGCTTCTTTGAGTCGTGTTGTTACCCCTCGTGGTGATGCTTCTATTATTATCAATGATATTAAGGCTTTAATGTCTGATGTTGGTCCATGTAAGTGTCAGGCCTCCTCTAAAAAGGGGAACTCCCTGGCACGTAAAGTAGCATCGATTGCCTACTCCTCTGTGCAGGAGCGTTTCTGGCTGGATATCAGCCCTTCTATGTGTTTTTAGTGCTTGTTTGTCTTTCTGTAGTTTCTCTCCAATCAAAAAAAAAAAAAAAAAAAAAGTAATCTGTCTAAGAGCATCCACATTGGTGCAAAAATAAGACCCACTTTGCAAGACCCATTTTGGGTTTCATAAAGTTGAGCCACATTGGTTGCAAATGAGATCCAAAAAATAAGACCCAAAAGTGGGGTCCACAAGAGTAGACCCAAATGGAGTTCCACATTTGGAACCCAATTTGGGTCTTGCCCAATGATTGGGGTTGGGTTCCCAACCCTCTCCAATCATTGGGTTGGGCCTCTTTTTTTTTTTTTTTAAAAAATTTATATATATATAATTTAAATTAAAATTAAAATATATAATTATTAATTTCAAAATATATATATATAATGAAAAAATATATATATATTTAATATTTATATTTCAATTATTTAAATTTAAATATATTATTATTAATTTCAATAATTATATACATAATGACAAAATATAAATAAATTTAATTAAATCAACAACGGAACAATTTCGGAATTTTGATATATATAGACCGGTTCTCGGTTCGGTTCACCGGTTTGAACCCATGAATTGGAAACCTCACCAGAATATCCATTTTTTTTAAAACGAAACCAAAATCGGAAGCGGAACTGAACCGTCGGAACCGTCGAAAACCGGACCAAAACTGAAACCGAACCGTCGGAACTGCCAAACCCGAACAGTTGGAACCGCTAGACTCAAACCATCGGAATACCAGACCCGAACCGGCGGAACCGCTAAAACCGGACCGGACCGGACCGGACCGGACCGGAATCGGAACCGGAATCGAAACCGAAACCGAAACCGAAACCGGAACCGAAACCGAAACCGAACCTTCAAAACCGAAACCGGAACCGAAACCGGAACCGAAACCGGAACCGGAACCGGAACCGAAACCAGAATCGGACCTTTAAAACCGGAATCGGACCTTTAAAACCGGAATTGGAACTGATTTTGAAGGTTCAAAACCGAAGCCGGATTCAAACCGAAACCGACGCCATGTCTAATCGTATACAATATTTTGTTTTAAATATTTATTTTTATTGTTGATGTAATTCGGTTGTGATAATTTTAAATTAATAATTTTTTTTTAAATGAATTATAATTTGTTAAATAATTGTTGATAGTGTTGATATTTAAAATATATTATATAATTTCTTTATTAATATATATATATATATATAATATTTTAAAGAAGAGTAATGATTGTTTGGAAAAAAAGTAAAAAAAGTGGATCCATTTTTTTTTTTTTAATTTTGCCCCATTGTGGGGAAAATGGATCCAAATAAAAGAGACCCAAATGGGAAGACCCATTCTTTGAAAAGAAGATCCATTTTTGATGATGTGGCACAAAGTGGGTCTTGTTTTTTAGAGCTACTAATGTGGATGCTCTAATAGAGATTACTGTAAAAGCATATCTATAGGTAGAACATAGAAGTAGCTACAAAGATATATGTGTCTTTATCTTCTTTTTTTGCAATTTGCTTGTGAGTTGTGGTCCCAAATCTCTCCTTAATATATTTTCAATCTGCATTTACAACTAATGTGATGCAGCTGTATTACTTTTACCAGAAATGTATCGCACTTTCTGCTCTTGAGAAAAATAGTTGTTTCTTTTTGCTTTTTATTGGAGATTTCTTAGCTCCCAAGGAGGAGATCAGAAATTTGAATTGGTGAAGCAAAAATAAACTGCTATGGAATCAGTTTCCATCCAAAGCCAACGCCAACCGTTAGCAAAAGCAATCTCAATAGCTTGCAACGCTGCTTGCATTTCTGCCGGAACAGAAGTGCACACACACAGAGAAATTGGGAAAACCCACCGATAAAGATTCATTTTTATATTATAAATGTTACTCAGTCACTTTGCACCTCAACAAAAATGAGTAGGGAAAATTATTGGGTGCAGCATGATTATTATGAATTTTTTGTTGCGATCAATAAATGAATTTAGCTATTATACATAACCTGTTTTGTTCCAGTACTGGTAGTTATGTGAGAGAATTATATTCTTTTGGTTTTTAGTTTTGGATGTTTTAATTTTTAACTTTTGTAGAAGTGATAATAAATTTGGGAATATATATACATCCCATTGTTCAACAATAGTTGGCTATATCACCTTTCAAACTACAACCCAACTTGTGTCATAGAAGGTATTTAAATTAAATTGTTCTCTCTCTATCTATATATATATATTTAATTGTTCTCTCTTCACTAATTTTGTTTTTAAGTAATTTTTTTAATTTTTATTTTTTTCAGTAAGGAACATAGATATGTTCAAACTGTTTGGTGGGGACCTGTACCATGGCATTACTCTACAACAAATGACCTTGTTGATCATATCCCATATCTTGCAAGTTTCGATTTTTCTATAGCAATTTATAAAGTTGTTATTTTCTATTGTAATTAAGTGGATAAGCTTTTATAATATCAAAAATATTCTCTGAAGTTTTGAAATATAGTAGAATATATAATATATTCCTTAGAATTTGTCAAAACCTCACTTAAACATTTAATACAAATTAACCTCCTCAAACAAACCAATCTTTAGAGTAATACTACTTAAAGCATGTTAAGAAGTACCTATTGAACAAATTACGGGTCATTTTGGTATTATTTTTGAAAAATTAAAATTAGTTTATTTTATAATTTTAACATAAAATGATGTTTGGTAAAACTTTCAAAAGTGATTAATTGATAATCTGATAAGTTTTGATATTGATTTTGAGAAGTAGGTGATGGATTACTTTTTGAAAGAGTTTATGAAATAATCTATTTCTGTATTTAATGAATATTTTAAAATATCATTATTATCCTTATGAAATCAAATTAAAATCTATATATACTTTATTTCATCATAAAATTAAATATTCTACTTAAATATTGATTTAACATATATAATTAATGAAAAAAAAAATTAAATGGGGTTATAAAATCATGTCTATTTAATTCTAACCATTGTAATTAATCTCATCACCTTTTACAATAAAATTACCAAATATATGTATCATTCTTTTGAGTTATACAGTAGTTTTAAGAGTACAATTAACCAAATATTAACTGATTAACTTCATGGATGATTATTCCTTCAACACAGCTTACAATAATTATAATAAAAGTTACAGCAATACCAAACTACCCCTAACCCTTGTGGCTTGCAAAATTATTAATTAAAATTATTCAAGTGGCCACATTTATATAGAAATTAGCATAAGTACTCAATCACCTCCATATGTGCTGCGGTTTCCCCAAAATTCTATCGTTTCGACCATTTTTTTTTTTCTTTTAGTTTTTTGTTGTTGTGTTGGTTTAGGAAAACTCTTTCAGAATGAGTCAATAAATCATTTTTTTTTTTTTTTGGTGCTAAAATTTGAGATTTGCCCTGTTTAGTTTAGTTTTGGTGTCCTGATCCTTGTTGAAGTTTGGCTTAAAAATTTATATTGTTTTAGTACATTTAATTCAGGATAGTTTTAGATATCAAAAGAGGAGACATTTACGTTCAAAAAAAAGGAAAAAAAAGAGAGAGAGAGAGAGAGAGACATTTGCAGCTTCAAGAAAAGTATCTGAAATTTAAGTGCTTTTGTTTGTTTGTTTTTGTTTGTATTTTGTTTTTTGATTTTTTTTGTAAAATTCGTTTGCCTAATTGACCTGGAAGATTCCTTGATGCAGAAGAACCCTGAAAGTGCCATCACAGACATCTCGAAATGCTTGCAATATTTTTTGTTGGTAAAGCTAGCTGGACGATCCGGATCAAAATTAAACCAAATTTTCCTTGCAGGGAGAGAATCTTTCGGGTGCTTGTGTGTTCTCTCTGTCATTTCATACGAGAAGAGTTAAGAGAGTTAACGAGAGCCGTTAGAGCATCTCGTAGATACGTATTTAAAGAAAATTGACTGTCATATAGGATAGGTAGTTAAAAAGTTAAAAAAACTCTCTCCGCAATTATCTAATTTTAATATGGAGATGATGAGATAAAAAAAATTATAGTATATGGAGTTGAGTTTCTAATTCTAGAAACTCTCCTAGAAATACTGACTAAGATTTCTTACTCTTTCCACCAATAATATTAGAGCTCATTTAATTGTAAAATAAAAGATGAGAAAGGGTGAAATAATTGTTTTATTATGATTAATCATAAAATGAATGCATATTTGATATTAGATAATTGCATCGGACGTATGAATATATATTTCTCTAAAAAAAAAATTAAAAGTGGGTCCATAATGAATAAAAATACTGATATGATACTATTTAGAAACTCAAAAATACATATTTACATTAGAGATACTCTAAGCGACAAAAATAAATAAATAAATAATTGTAGTTTGAAAATCATTAATTGGTTGTCTGCAACTTTCTTCAAATTGGAAGATATATTCCATTTCATGCTGTCCATGCGGACCATACTATATATTATTATAATATCACTACTAGATAGTTGGCGTCTTATCACTGAGCTTGGTCTCCTGCATTTCTTTTCATCATGATGATCTAAGAATGTGCAGGGTGGCAGAGTGAAACATGTAACACACAATACATATAACTTAAAAGATTCCAATATTAATGACCATAAACTTATTTATTGAGTTTAGAAATAAATAAATAAATAAACTATAGTAGTCGGTAGTCCCACATTTTACCTGCTTAAATATTATTATTGTGTTCGTTACTATAAGGGTATGTGATGTAGTCAGAAACATAAACTTACACGCGATGAAACAAACAAGCAATCTTGATTCCCATCAATTCCAAGAATATTAGGAAAAAAGAGATATTTTGAGTAAAACTCAAGTAATTTTTTATTTCATCAAAACTAATCCTCCAAACCCTAATACAATCTATTTAAAAGAAAAAAACTTGAATCCACAAGGATTTGAAATCTCCTAGAATCCTAAAGTTGCTAAACAAAATCAAGAAAGAATATTAAATAAAAAGCTAAAAACAAATCCTAAGCAAAAAAGGAAAGAAACACCTAATTATTGTGCAAGAAACTAAGTATTCAAACAACAAACTAAGAGCATATCTAATGCAAAAGTGGCTTGCATACCAAAAATTGTTATCCCTAGGGTCTTGGAAATTACTGATCCGTTCACCCTTGGTTCTAACTTAAGAAAAGGAGACCCACTCTTTTCTTATATATTTTTTTTCCTTTGCATGGAAAAGCTTTCCCACTTGATTAAGCAAAGGATATCCCTAGGGTCTTGTAAATGTATCAAGATTTCAAGGGGAGACCCTGAGGTGTCCCACTTGTTCTTAATTTGTTGATGACCTCATCTTATTTGGCCAAGCTACCATTAATCAAGCTGAAATCATGAGAGATTGTATGGACACTTTTTGTGATCTCTCTAGACAGCAAATCAGCTTCCCCAAATCAAGGGTTTTTTACTCAAGTAACATGAAATATAGAGATGTTAAAGCAATTGCTAGGATATGTGGATCTCCTCTCACTAAAGACCTTAGTAATATTTGGAGTCTCTCTCATCTATGGCAGGGTTAGCAATCAAACTTATAGGAATCTCATGGAGAATACTCATAAGAGATTGGCAGCTTGGAAGAGTGATTCCCTTTCTCTTGCATGGCAAGTCACTCTTATTAAAGTTGTTACCTCTACTCTACCAATCTATACTACGCAATTTGTGAAGCTTCCTAACGAGACTTGCCTAAATTTGGACAAACTCAATAGAAACTTTGTTAGGTTTTAGATTTGTGTTAGCTTGATTCCATAACAAAATGCTCTTTATTTGTATTGCTTAATTGCTTAGGTAATTCGTGATTAGATTAAGCTTCAAAGAAGGAAAGCAAATTTGCATGCAAAGTTCGTCTTTAAGAGGAATGGTGCTTACCTGGGTGCTAAGGTATCGAGATTCTTTCCCCTCTTGCAAGGTGTAAGCGCACACACACACATTGCATATATTTGTGTCCCTGCATCATTGCGCTAAATTGGTATAACACATTCACACACATATTGATGTATGCACATGCATTAGATTTAATTTGACAACTTTTGTAATATTGCATGTTCTATGACTATCTCTAGGAAATGGCATACATGTGTATTCTTGTGTTTGTTTGTTTGTGTTTTATGGATATCGGACTTGAATATTTTTTCATATTATTCATTATTGAGTTCTGGTTATTTCGGTTACTCATTCATTAGTTTTCGAGTTCTGAGTTGGAAGTTACAAAACTTTCTGTACATTTGTCGTACATGGTTTCGTCCTTGTGTATTGAATCGATTCCCATATTTTTTATGAAAGTTTTGTAAAAATCCATGTCTGTAAGGGATTTAGGGTTCGTAATCAGCAAACAGATTCAAATTCCGAGTTCGGAGGCCAAAGAACGCGAAGGGAGCTTGAAATGAAGTAAAGGGGAAGTGGAGTGGCAAACTGCCGAAACGACCCCTCTCACGTGGAGGCGTGTGAGCCTCACAGGGAGGAATCCCCTCTGTCCCCATGAGGCTCACACACCTCCACGGGGAGCTTATGTGGAGAGTTGCACTTGCTTGCCCGAGTTTGGTCTCTCTCCACATCATTTCCCTCCCTATATGTTCAAATTTAGTGCAGAAATTTTCATAACTTTTCAATTTTTGTTTTGGTCATATCTCTATCAAATCAACTCCGGTTTTAGAAATTCAAAAGCCAAAATTGTTGGTCTTGAAGAGAGGAACAAGTTCCAAGCATTTTCAAAGTGAAATGATGTCCATACTTTTCATAGTGATCTGATCTTTATTCATGTGTTCATCATTTTGTAAGTGAATCATCTTCTCTACAGTTCTCTTGTGATCAACTTGTTGATTCTTCTTATTTGATTAAGGAAAAAGGTATAGAATGATTTTGATTCAACTTTTGGACTTTTTTGAGTGATTTTCGAAATTAGCTTTTGTGTTTTTTATTGAATATCATTTTAGTTAATTTTGAAGAACATGAACTTGAATCTGAAAAACTTTGTGATTTGATCTTGATTGTTGATTTCTAGGTTTTTATCACATGTTCTAGAACTAGGATATTTTGATTGTGATCTCTATCATTTAAATCTAGTTCTTGCTTGGTTGAATATTTTGTTGATTTCAAGTGTTAACTTGATCACTTGATTTCAAAGCTAGTTTTGTGCTTTCTATTGAAAACTTATTGTTCTAGCTTTGATTGACATGTTTAGGTTTCTGGATAGTTTTGTGAATGATTTTGAATGTCTAATCTAGATCTCTAATCACATGTTCATAAGAATTAGTTACATTTGCTTGTGAGCTTGATTTGTGCAATTTTAATTCTTCATAGAGTGTGTTTGATCTACTTGCTCTATTTGCTTGTGATTGCATCATGATTGCATGTTTGCACTTCACTTAGATCATTGTCTTGCAAAAAGTGGAAGACTCTTGTTGAAGTGAGTGGAGCTTTAACTTGAGCAAGAAGACTTGGCTAGGATAGTGATCCGAATAGCCAAGCAAGAAGTCTTAACTAGGATCGGGAGGATCCGGATAGTTCAGCAAGGAAGACTTGGCTAGAATCGGGAGGATTTGGATAGTCAAGCAAGAAGTCTTGTCTAAGATCTAGAGGATCAAGATAGTCAAGCAAGGAATATTCCTGGAGGTGTGAGCATCTTGGATAAGAAGTTACTTCCTAGAGGTGTGATAGTCACATCTTGGATAGGAAGTAAGTAAAGTGTTTCACTAGGCCCGAGGGTATAATAGGAATTGATAGCTTGGAGAGTATATCATGTGTTAATTGCTTTTTGAGTGTGTATCTTTTAGTCGACATAGTGAAATATGGTTTTCCTGTGGTTGTGGTATCAACCCATAGATGTTTCCTCAATTTGAGGTTTTACCACGTAAAAATATCTTGTGTTGATTTTCGCTTTTAGTTTCTTTCATTTGCTTTAACTCGCATTGCTTTAATACTTGCTTTAATTGAATTCACTTTGATTTGTTAAAAGCAATTCACTTGTTAAATTCTCTAAGTGTGCATAACTTGATTGTGAGAAAAAGAAGTGCGAGAATTTGAGTATATACCTATTCACCCCTAGGTATATTTTACACTATAAGTGGTTAAGGGCATTTCAATTAGTATCAGAGCGGGTGTCTAGAAGTAATTAGATATATCCATATTATAGTGTCTGTGTTGTGTTTTGTGAATAAATCACGATTAATACTATGGGTGATTCGATGCCGGAAGGTGCTTCTAATGTTAGACCTCCATTCTTGAAGAGTGGTAACTACTCCTTTTCAAAAATTAAGATGAAAGCCTACATTAGATCCATGAATGAAAAAGCATGGATGAGTGTTGAGGAAGGTTATGAGATACCTACCAAAAGGCTTAAAGATGGCACTATGATTTTGAAGCCTAGAGCCGAATGGATGGCTATTGAATTTGATAGTGCTAAGTGGCATCATCGGGCGGTGAATGCTATTTTTGGAGGTATAGATAATACTCAATTTATCTATATCCAAAACCTTGAATCGGCAAAGGAAGCATTGGATACTTTGCAAATTACCAATAAGGGTACGTTACCGGTTTGAAGGTCTAGAATACAAAAGCTTACTTCTCAATTTGAAAGTCTTGTTATGGATGAGGATGAGAAGTTAGTCTGCTATGAATGTTTTTTTATATATAGTCTGCTAAGAATGTATTTTGGACCATGCCGTAGATTCAAGGATTACACTACAGGAAATTTGGCATTTCGCAACGCACGGGTGTATGTTGTTGATACGCTTGTTGCCAAAAGTCTCAAAACTTTTGGCAACACGCAATGTGTGTAGTCATAAAATAATAACAACATATTATACACGTTGTCATTGACATTTAACGCACACATTGCCTTACTATGCGTTGTCTTAGACAATTTAGCCATGCGTTGCCTTGGACACTTTTTGCAACGTGCATTGTATGTTGCCTTAGGTTGAGAAAAAAAATAACAAAAAAATAAAATTGATCTCATTGGTCTAGCCCCCCTACCCTCTACTACCAAATCACTATCGAGCCCCCCCGCCACATTACATCTCATACTTTGTTCATATGGGGGTTTGAACCTATGACAAACACCACCACCATGAGAGTCTTTGCAATTTAACTTTGTTATATATTACACACTTTTTTATATATAACATATGTTATAAAAAAAATTAATTCAATATTTTATTGAAAAAGTTAATAATTTTATCAATTGATAATTTAGACTCGTTATAATAATCCTTGTAATTATTTTTATGATAAACAATTAAATATTATAAATATTACAAGTTAATTTTTAGTTTGAATTATGACAATAATTTGGGATTTAGGGGAGGGGGATAAACTCGAACCCACAACCTCATGGTGTAGGTGTGAGGGCAAACCACTAAGCTAACCTCATATTGTCATTAGATTTCTCCAATGATCTACGAAAATCAAGGATTTAAAAATAATATAAATTTCTATCATAACTACCCATGTAACTATACATGTCATGAATAATAGCTAAATCATTTATTTGAAATTAAAAAAAAAAAAAAAAACAATCGGGTTAAGGGTCTATCGAAGCCTAATGATATTAATCATTACAAACACACGACTCATAATGCAGCTCCCACTCTATGAAGATGAGGGTCTCCACATTTTACAATTAAATGGGCAAAAGTAAGAGTCAAATCATTTTCACAAAATAGAAAAGAAAGTGCATCACTTTGTTAATGATGGTTGTGTATTTTAATATTTGCAATAACGTCCATGATGTGTATATTGCCAAATATTAATGTTTTTGCAACACTCAAGTCAACAATTTCTCTTACGCCAACATGCATATTATATATGTGTTGCAGAATATTAGCTTTTTTTCACAACACACAAGCAAACAATTGCTAAAGAGACTCTTACGGCAATGTGCATGATATGCGCGTTGCTGAATATTATCTTTTTCGCAACGCGTAAGCCAATAGTTGATAAAGAGGATCCTACAGCAACGTGTATGATATGTGAGTTTCAAAATATTAGCTTTGTAGCAACACGCAAGCCAACAGTTGCTAAAAAGACACATACGACAATGTGCATGATAAGTGTGTTACAAAATATTAGGCATTTTTGCAACACGCAAGGCCTATAATAACATCCATTATGTGTGTGTTGCTTGATCACACCAAAATGTTGTATATTTTGGCCTTCATATCCTTACCCTTTGTCTCATTTTCGTGTGTTTTTGTGTCTCTAATGGGCTCTTTGATTGTAATTTCAGGCATTTGTGCATTTCTAGTGTTTGAAGCAGAATTCGAGACTTTCATGCGAAAAGGGGATCAAATTGGGCAAAAAGAAGAACAAAAACCATCAGAAGGTCCAAGAGTGTGGGTATAATATGGGCCATCAAACCACACTCAACCCACACACTTCCAGTGTAGGAATTCCCACGCATGACCCACGTATAACCCGCACACCGAAGGATCGAAGAAGACAACAGAACGCCATAAAGTGCGGGTATAGTGCGAGTCCCTTACCCGCACTTGACCCACACTCTACACTCTCTAGCACCGAATGATGGGTTTTTGGGCCATTTGAGAGAGGTAATGTTGTCCTTTCATACCTAAATCATGCCCTAACCTCCTAAGCCTATAAATATACATTTTCTTCACAAGACCCATCAACTCTTCACCCAAAAATAACCTAGAAACCCTCTCTTCTACACTTCATCTTCTTCACACAACAAAAGAGAGAAAGAGACCTTCAAAGGCATCCATGGAGGTTTTCCTCCATAGATGTCTCACCATCACCACCTTCCATATACAACCACCCATCTTTGGAGGAGATTCATGAGGAAAGAGCCATCCTCTCTTGTCTATGAGGAGGAGGAGCTTTAATGGAGCTTGGAGATCCGAGATGACAATTGGGTTCCTCTCCGAGCTTAAAGATCCGAGATTGACACCTTGGGTTTTTTCTTTTACTATTCTCTTGTATTTTATTTATTTAATGTGTATCCTCATTAGGGTAATATGTAAACCTAACACTAGTTCTATTTATTTGATTAACTTGTATTTAATATGTTCAAGTATTGTCTCATTCAATTGTTTGGTATTGGTTCTTGACTTGTGTTGAATAGGATTGACAACCCTCCTAAATGCATGTTTAAGGATATCTCTTGTCTTTACATTCATGGCATGTAGGGTAGAAATTGATATGTGTTCATGATTGGGATTAAAATTAGATTAATGTAATTTAGGAGTAGATTAATCAAACATCCCTTGATTGTATGTATGTTGATGGATAATTTGAAATGCATGTTTTGGATTGATTTGAGTGTTTGAGAATTAGGGTTAAGTAGGTACATCAACTCTTGCCTTGATTATGCTCTTAATTGTTTGGGTGAAATTCATGATGAGTACATACCATGCCATTCTGGATTTCGGTTATTTAGACCTTCATGTTTTATACGACCCTTGGTTGTTGCTTGCGCGATACACCCTCGGTGAGTAGTGATCGAGGGTTTGAATTTGTACTTAATGCTTCCATTATATGGTTGTTGCTTACACGTGACAGGTGAGTGGTGATCGATGGTTGATCCTTTAATATTCCCTTAGGCTACTCCTTGGTTGTTGCTTGCACTATGCACCCTTAATGAGTAATGATCGAGGGTCGGCCTTTATGCTTAATGCAGTCCTTTTATGGTCGTTGCTCACACGATACACCCTCAGTGAGTAGCAACCGAGGACTAGGCGACTCTCCTCATTTCCATATTGAGAGGTCGTATCAAAGGCTAGATTGAACCCAATCTTGTAGTGTTTTATGTGGTTGGTTTTTATGAGTGGCGCGAATGCAATGGTGGTCATGAGTACCTTGTGTGTCCATCTATTTCCCTCTCCAAGCCATCTTTATTTTAGTAACTTAGGGTGTTTGCCTTTAGGAGTAGATTAATTTAGTTATGAGTATATTAACTTAGAAAGGCAAGCACCCAGTTACATTTCTATCATTAGTTATCTTTTATTTTTCTTATCTCATTTCCTTTCCCTCACACACACACGAACATGCTTACACTTCACACATACCACTCTCACCCTTGCCATGTTCCCATTTATATTGCTTTCAATAATCACTAAAACGTGAAACGATCGATGGATGACACCTCTCTATGGACGATACCCTCGCTTACCGCTTCACTAGTTTTCAAAACTTTAAAGCACATTGCATAGGAACATCTTTATAAATATCTTTTGAATTTGCAATTTGATAACGACACAAAAAGCACATTCAAATATTAGTTTTTCAACAACGTGCACATTTTTATGTTGCTAAAAATACACATTTGGCAACACGCATGATATGTCTGTTGTGGACTACTGGACCTTTTCGCAATGTGCAAGTCCTTTGACAATAGCCATGATGTGTGTTGCAAAATATTAACTTTTCAACAACGTACATATTTGTATGTTGCTAAAGACACTTATGGCAATGTGCATGATATGTGTGTTTCAGAATATTAGATTTTTTCGCAACACGCAAGGCCTATGAAAACATTCATGATGTGTATATTGCTAAATATTAGCTTTTCAACAACGAGCACAATTATATGTTGTTAAAAGCATGTTTATAGCCACGTGTACAAAATTTGCATAGTCTAATGATTTAACTACGACAACGTGCAACTGTTGTGTGTTGCCATATATGTTCAATTATCTGTAACATTCATTTATGCATTCTTGTAGGTGGTTTCCTCAACACACATTTTTTACGCGTTGGGATAAATAACCTTTAGCAACAGGCATAATCTGCGTGTTGGGATAGACCACTTTTAACAACTAGCACAGATGCGCGTTGCCTTTTGAATGTTGTTAAAAGTCATTTTTCTTGTAGTGTTAGTAAGTATTTCGTGTCCCTTCTGTTGACCAGCACTATAGTTTTCACAACCTTTCTTGAGTACTTCTGAATAACTTCATGTTTGGCAACAGTTACTTCAATTCATGATCATCAAATGGATGCAATGATGCAGTCCAAATGGTAGAAATAGATACTGATCCAACATAAGTCCACTAAAATCACAACCCTACACATGCATTTCCTTGATCTATTTCATTGGTGGTGTTGTAAACATTAGTCCATCTTAATTAATCTTGAGGCAATGAGCCCAGGTCAGAAGCCAAATGTTAAGGCCCAGAAGTGAAGCCCAGAATGTTAAACCCATTAGTGATCCTAATCTACAGTTGCAATCAACCTAGTCAACCTGTTAAGCTTGATAAATGAAACGATGCCTTTATGTGATTGATATCTAAAAAGATTAGATAAGGAATGCTGAGTCACAAGGAAATCTGAGAGGGCATGATACTACTGACTTAGAAGGATTACATTACATGTGGATTGATAAGAGTATATAAAGAAACGGTTAGAGACAGAAGAGATCAGATTATTCATTCGTTGAAATTAGGTTTTCAGAGCTCTCTCTCTTCTCAGATATTCTCTCTTGATGTTCTTCGTGTTCTTGAGTGATTCTTGAGTGATTTGTGTAATTGCTTTGTAGATCTGAGTATCTACATGTAAGATCAATGCTTATTCTTGTAATCTCAGTTGAGAGGTTGTGTTCTAATTTGTGATCTCTCACTGAAAGTGAGAATTTATTGGGGTGATTGTTCTTATATTAACATATTAGGGTTTATGGGGGTTTTTTGGGTTTATTCTAGATAGTGATTGGCTTGGAATCGACATTTATATAGTGGAGTGAGCCTTTTTGCTTGGCTCAGCATGGATGTAGGCTTGGTTCTCAGGCTAAACCACGATAAAAACCTTTTGTGTTGATTTCTTCCTTCCTCTGTTCTCTTTATTTTGTATATCATGTGATCAACTTATATTTTTTGTCATTACTCTTTTAGGGTTTATTTATTGTATCTATTCTTTGTTTAAGTGAATCTTGCAGGGAAAGAACAGGTGTCTTGGTTGGGGTTTGAGTCTACCAAACTTTTAACAGTGGTATCAAAGCCAGAACAATACCAACGGCGGACAACGAGAAACAGGATCCTCCGATGGCAGAGCCTTCAAACTCTGAAAACTCGTTTGGAGAAGAATAGGCGAGCAGTGAATCTGCTAGCAGTCATGAGGAGGTAACACATTCTGATTTTGGTAATTTTAATTTTACTTGCATGAATATGAAATTCAAAATAGACAAGTTTGATGGCTTTAGGGATTTCGGCATATGGAAAAGAAAGGTGAAAGCCCTTCTCTCCCAGTAGAAAATCCTCAAAGCCATAGAAGGTTCTAAAAAATTGCTTAATTTAACTGTAGAACATAAATCTTATATGCTTGAAATGGCCCTAGGTACTATAATTTAAAATCTTGCTCATAATGTACTTAGGGAGGTAAATGAAGAAACTGCCTATGATGTCTAGAAAAAATTAGAGAGTCTTTAACTCATTAAATCTTTAACTAATAAGATTTATCTAAAAGAAAGACTCCTTAGTTTTAAGATGGACCCTAGTAAAAGTTTAGGTCAAAATCTAGATGAATTCAAGAAAATGACCATAAAGTTAGCCAATGTAAGACAAAATGAGAAGTTGAGTGATGAGAATGAGGTTATCATTCTCCTAAACTCACTACCTGACTCCTTTAAGGATGTCAAGGCTGCCATTAAATATGGCAGGACTTCTCTATCACTCAAGAGTTTATCTCTGCTCTTAAATCTAAAGAACTTGAACTGAAAATTGAAAAGAAAGACAATGGGGAAAATCTGTTTGCTAGAGGTACACAACCCATAAGAAATGGTAATAACAATCATAACAATAATAAGGGCAAAGGTAAAAGTAAAACCCCAAACCATAACAGGTCTCAGTCTAGGAACATAAGTGGCATTAGAAAGTGCTATTACTGTGGAAAAGAGGGTCACATTAGAAAGTACTGTTTTGAGCTTAAAAAAATCAAGAAATTAAAAAACTCAAAGTCATAGTGATGCAGTTGTGGCATCCAAATATTTTTGAACCTAGTGAGGTCCTAGCTACTAGCACTGAGGATATTAAGACTGAGTGAATCTTAGATTCAGATTTTTCTTTTCATATATATCCTAGGAGAGAGTGGTTCACAGAGTTCCAAAAACTTAGTGGAGGTAGTGTGCTAAAGGGTAATAATCAGCAGTGTTTGATTGAGGGAATAGGTTATGTTTCTGTTAGAATGTATGATGGGATGGTAAGAACCCTAAAAGATGTTAGGTATATGCCTAACTTAAAGAGAAACATAATTTCTCTTGATGTCCTAGATGAGGAAGGGTAGAGTTATAAGGCTGAGAAGGGTGTTCTTAAAGCATCTAGAGGGTCTTTAGTCATCCTAAAAGGTGACAAAAGGAATGGCCTCTATGTCTTGAGAGGTGAAACTACCACTGACAGTGTTGCCAATGTGGCAACCAAAAACAGTGACAAAGGAGTCTTATGGCATTTAAGACTTAGCCATATGAGTGAGAAAGGCTTACTAGAATAGAGCAAGAAAGGTCTCCTATGTGGGTATCAAGTTTCTAAGTTTGACTTTTGTGAAAATTGTGTTCTAGATAAGCAACATAGACTTAGTTTCACCTCTGCCTAGCACACCACCAAACAAGTCCTTGAGTATATTCACTCGGATTTGTGAGGACCAGCCAAGGTTCCCACTCATGGTGGAAATCGATATTTTCTATCCTTGGTTGATGACTACTTTAGAAAAGTATGGATTTATCTTTTGAAATCTAAGGACCAAGCCTTTGATAGTTTTAAGACTTGGAAGAAGCTCGTTGAAAACCACACTTTCAAGAAAGTCAAAACTAGATATGCACATTTCCCCCCCGGGGCCCCAATTTTCCCCGTCCCCATCCCCATTTGGGGGTTTTTTTTTGGGGAAAAATGGGGAAATGGGGGGGGGGATGAAAATCATCCCCAAATTGAAATGGGGATGGGGATGGGGATGGGGGGACCCCTCCCCATCCCCATTGCCCCATTTTCCCCACAATTATGTTGAAATGGGGATGGGGATGGGGATAGGGGGAGGTCCCCCATCCCCATTTCCCCATTTCCCCCAATTATATATAATAATATAAATATAATTATAATATATATATTTTATATTTTTTTTATTCTTTGAAAACCTAACTCCCTAACCCTAAGTATATATACAATTTTCCTCATTTTAACTTCAAGAACTAAAACCTAAAACCTAAAGTTGCTCTCATTTTCTCAACAATTAGTTGTTATTGTAATGAACTTTTAAATTTTAAAACACTTTATTTTGTATTTGTAATGTACTAATGAATTTTATTTTATATTTGCAATGGAATGTTTGATTTTTCAGTTTAATTTGTAATTTTTATTCAAATGGGGAAATGGGGGAAACAGAGAAACGGGGAAACGGGGAAAAACGGGGAAAAATGGGGAAAATGGGGAATTGGGGATGGGGATGGGGATGGATATAGGTCCCCCCAAAATTCCCCATCCCCATTTTCCCCAAATGGGGAAATGGGGAGGGATGGGGGAAGGGTCTAGGTATTGGGGATGGGGATGGGGATGGGGGGACCTATATCCATCCCCATTCCCCAAACGTGCATCTCTAGTCAAAACCCTTAGAACCGATAATGGTTTAGAATTTTGTAATGAAGAATTTAATATGTTCTGTAGTGATAAAGGGATCCAAAGGCATAAGACTGTTAGATATACCCCCACAACAAAGTGGAATTACTGAAAGAATGAAACCATTTCAGACAAGGTTAAGTGTCTTTTGATTGGCTCGAATTTAAGCCAAAGTTTTTGGGGAGAGGTTGTCTTAACAGCTACCTATTTGATAAATAGGTCTCCTTTTACTGCCATCAGCCTTAAAACTCATGAAGAAATATGGACTGGAAGGCCACCCGGTCTTAAACACTTGAGAGTGTTTGGATGTACATGCTATGCACATCAATCTGAAGGAAAGTTAGAGCCTATGTCTATTAGAGGAGTTTTCTTAGGGTATCCCTTGGGTGTTAAGAGTTATAGGCTGTGGGTCATGGATCAAAAGGGGTATAAAGTCATTATTAATAAGGATGTGATATTTGATGAGTCTAAAATATCTTGTAAGGATAAGGACCAGCCTGCTGAATCCTTTCCAGATCCTTTAAAGGATGATGGAAATCAGATTCAGGTGGAAGTTGGATACCTACCACTTGGTCTTGTCCCTGTTCAATCTGATTCTATTAATGAGGATAGGACTACCCATTCGTATGGTTCTCATCAGGTGGAAGAGACTTAGAATCAATCAGACATTAATGAGTCTCTAGCTAATTACGAGCTGGTTAAGGATAGGGTTAGAAGAATAATTAAACCTAACAGCAAGTATGTCTATGCAGATGTTATTTCTTTTGCATTGTGCACTGGCCAAGAGATAGAAAATACTGAGCCTATAACCTATAGTGAAGTTGTCAATTGTATTGACAAGCAAAAATGGCTGCAAGCCATGAGAGGAGATGGATTCTCTTGAGAAAAATAAGACCTGGTCTCTCGTTTTAAAGCCTGAAAAACAGACGGTAGTGGCTTGTAGATGGATATTTAAGATCAAGGAAGGTTTAGGGTAGAATGAGTCTCCTATGTATAAGGCTAGGTTAGTAGCCAAGGGCTTTACATAAAGAGAGGGAATTGATCATTAGAATAGTTCTAGCCTTAGTTAGCTATTTTGACATGGAACTAGAACAATTAGAATTCAAAACATCATTTTTGTATGGAGACATGGATAAAACCATTTATATGTCTCAACCGAAGGGTTTTGAATCTAATTCTAAACCCTCCCATGTATGTCTTCTTAAAAAATATATATATGAGCTTAAGCAAGCCCCTAGACAATGGAATAAGAAATTTGATAGTTTCATTACTAGCATAGGTTTTAATAAAAGCAAATTCGATGCATGTTTCTATTTCAGTTGTGAAAATGTTGATATTTCTATCTATTTGCTTTTGTATGTTGATGATATGTTAATTGTTAGGAAGGATATGTCTTGGATTGTAGAGTTAAAGAAGAAGTTGAAGTCTAAATTTGATATGAAGGACTTAGGCAATGCAAAACTGATCTTAGGTATGAACATTGTTAGGATAAGAAAAGAAAGTAGGTTCTGTTCGAAACAGTCCAGTTATTTGAATAAGCTGGTGGACAGATTTGCAATGAGAAATTGCAAGCCTGTCAATGTCCCTCTATGTGCTAATTTGGTGTTATCAGCAACCTTATCACCTAGGTCATTAGAGGACAGTAGATACATGGAAGATATACCTTATTCTAGTGCTGTAGGATCTGTAATGTATTCTATGATAAGCACTAGGCCCGATCTAGCACAGGCCATTAGTGTGATGTCTAGATATATGGCCAATCCAGGGAAAGGCCATTGAAATGCCATGAAATGGCTTCTTAGGTATATCAGTTCTACCACATCTGTAGGACTGAATTATGACTGTTCAAATAGTGTGTTAGATGTGGTTGGATATGTGGATTCTGACTATGCAGGTGATAGAGACAAGAGGAGGTCCATATCCTCATATTTTTTCACTATTGCTGGCTACTGTGTAAGTTGGAAAAGCCAACTACAATCAATTGTTGCACTTTTAACAACTGAGGCAAAATATATAGCTGTCACGGAAGCTATAAAGGAAGTCATTTGGCTTCAAGGTCTTCTAGGTGAGATAGGGTTATTTAGGGGTAAAATAAAGAAACAGATAGAGAGAGATCAGATAAGGAATGCTGAGTCACAAGGAAATCTGAGATGGTATGATACTACTAGGTTAGGAGGATTACATTACACATGGATTGATAAGAGTGTATAAATAAACATATAGAGAAGAGATCAGATTATTCATTCGTTGAAATTAGGTTTTCAGAGCTCTCTCACTTCTTAGATATTCTCTCTGATGTTCTTCGTGTTCTTGAGTGATTTGTGTAATTGTTTTGTAGATCTAAGTATCTACTTGTAAGATCAGTGCTTATTCTTATAATCTCAATTGAGAGGTTTTGTTCTAGTTTGTGATCTCTCACTGAAAGTGAGAGTTCATTGGGTTGATTGTTCTTGTATTAACAAATAAGGTTTGTTGGGGTTTTCTGGGCTTATTTTGGGTAGTGATTGGCTTGTAATTGACATTTATATAGTGGAGTAGAGTAAGCCTCTTTGCTTGGCTCAGCATGGATGTAGGCTTGGTTATCAAGTTGAACCATGATAAAAACCTTTTGTGTTGATTTCTTCCTTCCTCTATTCTCTTTAATTTGTATGTCCTGTGACTAGTTGTTGTTACTCTTTTAGGGTCTTTTAGGGTCTTTTAGGGTTTATTTCTTGTATCTATTATTTGTTCAAGTGAATCTTGCATGGAAAGAACAGGTGTCTTGGTTGGGGTTTGAGTCGACCAAACTCCTAACAGGTGGCGCAGCTACTTCGACTCATATTGACAGTTAAATGGCTGCACATACGTCAATTCCTATGCTAGAAATAAATTCTGATCATCCAACATTACCAGTCCACCACGGACAATATTCTGGTAGGTGCTCTCTCAATTTCTCATTCACACACTCTCACCCGACATAATAAAGTTCATAATTTTTAGTTGAATCTCGAATCAAAAGTAAAATCTCAGGTCTCTTTATTTTTAGTATTTTTTTTCTTTGATTTCGTGTGATTTGATTCTTGCTTCATGTGTACCAGGAGAAGGGGAAGTTAATTCAGCTCATGATGATAGTCAACCGCCATATAATTTCAGTCCTTCCCTTCAGCTACTTTCAAATGGTAATTATAAGTGCCTTTTCTCCTTTTTCTCATGTAAAAGTAAACAATATTTCTGAGCCATACCCATCTGAATCTTGGAAGAAATCAATAAAGTATAAAAATCATGTTAAAAAAAGTGCCAATTTTAATATACTATTGCTGAATTTATATAAACAGGTGAATACTTCGAGACTTGTGTGCCGCTTCGTAAGGCTGCATTAAAAGGAAACTTGAAAGAATTTTACAATATTTTAGGAGATAAGGATAGTTCATCTTTGCTGCGCATGGCTATTACAAAAGGACATGCGACTATTCTTCATGTTGCAGCAGGAGCAAGACAAACAACCTTCGTAGAGGAGATAATAAATTCAAGTGATAAGTCGACGCTACTAATACGAGACCGCAAAGGACACACTTCATTTTGTTTCGCTGCTGCAGCGGGAGACGTGGAAATTGCTAAGATTATGCTCAAAAAGATTCCAGATCTCCATCAGACAATTCTCCATGACCAGGCAAATCGCGAGATGAAGCAGACTCCACTTTACAAGGCTGTTATATTTGGACGAAAGGAAATGGCTTCAATTTTGTATGACGAAACTAAAGAGTTTTGGACACAAAATAATTGGGAACAAAATGAGCTAACTGTCCTATTTTTCACAAGTATCAGTACAGATCTATATGGTAAGTATACATGAATAAGATAAATATTTATATAACTCAGTTAAATTTTCATTGAAAAAAAAAATTTATTTGGGAGATATAATGGAACCTTAAATGTATGAACATTGTTTTAAGTAGTACACATCTTTCTACAGTCATGGTTTAAAAGATTTGGGTGAATTGCTCAGATATGGCGTTGGATCTGTTAAAAATCCATCCGGTGCTGGCAGTGAATCGCAATGAGGATAAGCAGACGGCCTTGCATATGTTGGCCCGAAAGCCAAAGTCAATGACATCTCAAGCTCTTGAACTAGTCGAACGTCTATGGAAAGAAGTAAGAACTAAACCAGATGCGGAATTCAAAGTGTTATTCGAACACCCTACAAAGTGGTTGATTGATGCAGCTAAATTGGGGAACTCTAAATTCTTAGCTGAGCTTGTTGGTTCTGATCCTCAATTAATCCATACATTTGATGAAAATAAATCAAGCATATTTCACATTGCCATTTCGCATCGTCATGCCAATATATTTAAACTGATATATGAAATGGGCTTCGAGAAGGAGTTACTAGCTACTTATAAAGATGATCAAGGAAATCACATGTTGCATCTAGCAGGAAAATATCCAAAACAACCTCCAGCCAGTATCGTTCCAGGTGCAGCTTTAGAAATGCAACGAGAATTACTAATGTTTGAGGTTAGAATTTCTCATTTGTCTCTTAAATTTAATTTTCTTTATATAGAGGTAATTATATTGTCTGTTTTAGGGTTTTGTTTTTTTTTGTTCAACTTAATAGCACCAGCTTAATAACTTGAGTTATAGTGAAACATGCTAACAAAAATGGATTACTTGACTTATCAAAAGACTTGAAACAACAACAACAACAACAAAAAATCACTCTTGATGGACCAAAGGAAAATTAAGACTCAACCAAAGGCTTGAAAAAAAAAAGACTTATTTTGTGTTGGTGTCTGAAAGATTATTTACCTAATTATTTTTGTCGAAATAAACACAGTTTTAGTAATATTAAAACTCTTAATAAGGCACATCACCTCTTAGAATAAGTATGTGTAATGAGTTTTCTCCCGACTTATTGAAAGTAGATATCCCGCACATGTGTTGAATGATTTTGGCAAGTTCTAACAATACTATTGTAATAGTTGTAATAATAATAAAATAATAATAAAATAAATAATAAATAAATAAACTCTTATCAAGGCGGTGCTATTCCCACAAAACAGCACCAAAATGTGCTGGAAAATTTAAGAACTCTTCATGTGTGCCCTAACATTAAGGTATGTGTTACATTATATTACTTTGTACTACAAAAAAATTCTTGATAAAATCCTTTATAAAGAAAATTTGATGCAGGAATTTAAACTAAATCAACCCATTTACATTCAAGTCATGCTCCCATTTCTCTGCAATTCCAAATTTGGAGCTTGAACCAATTTCATATTTTCTATAAAATGTTGCTTGTTAATAACGGCTGTAGGAGGTCGAAATGATCGTGCGACCCTCCTTGAGAGACGAGCGAAATAAAAAGGGCCACACTCCTAAAGAGCTATTCACCATGACGCATAAAGGTTTACAAAAAAGAGGAGAACAGTGGATGAAGAGCACAGCTAAGTCCTTGATGCTTGTTGCCACACTCATTGCCACCGTGGTTTTTGCAGCAGCCTTCTCTATCCCGGGTGGTAACAACCAACAAGTTGGAAGACCTATTCATCTTGACAAGACTTTTTTCAAGATTTTTGCAGCTTCGGATGCAATCGCTCTATCCTCCTCTTCCATCTCCATATTGATTTTTCTGTCTATCCTTACATCCCGTTATGAAGAAGAAGATTTTCGCATGTCGTTACCACTTAAGTTAATGTTTGGACTCTTGACACTCTTCATATCTGTTATAAGCATGACGATAGCTTTCAGCTCAGCCTTCTTCCTGTTTTATCCCAGTAGTGAAAGATTGAATTGGATCACCATGTCCACGGCTGTACTTGTTTCTGTGCCTGTCACTCTATACGTTGGGCTGCAATATTCCCTCTTGAGTGACATTATTTCAACATTTTGTTCAAGGTATCAATTTAAGCCAAAGTGTTGTGTGCACCACGCAAGCTATGATGGTCCAAGCCTCCAAGCCAGACGCCACCAACCTAGCCATGCTGGTCATATCGGAGACTAAGTCAGCAGTAGTTATGTTTAGTTATGTTTAGTTATGTTTAAAATAAATGGGTCCTTGATTCACGTTCATCATGTAGAATGTGGCATGGATTTCGTGTTGTTTCTTTCCATTATTTCCTATCTTTCAGTCATGTTTTTCTGTTGTTTCAGTTACTCATTCGTTGTGTATTGGCTTATAAATAGCCAACAATGATTTGGATGTGATTATGAAGAAAATATAAGACAATTTGTCTCCTCCTGTGTTTCTCTCTATCTATCTATTCTCCATGTAAGAATAAATTATTGAAAGTTGGAAGCTTTCATTACTGATGGAGACTTCTGGAAACTGAATGATTACAGGCTTACAGCCATAAACAAGGAATAAAAATTTCGAAGGAAAAGCCAAGGAAAAAGACAACAACAAAAAGATGAGATCAATAATTTCGAAGTGTCACACTCTCGCTTGAGAGATACAGAGAAAGAGACAAAGGCTATGTATTAATTTCCTGGGGGATTATCAATTGCTTTTATAATACCGTGTACATAAACTTTTTAGAAATACATTAAATAGATCAATCCATAAGTCAAACGGAATTTAAATTTATCAGATTTAAGGGTAGTTTTGTCTTTACACAATAAATATACCACATGTCACATGTCAACAAATAAAAAAACAATATAAAACACAAAATAAAATTAATTTAATAAACTTCAAGTAAAAAAAATAAAAAATAAAAAAATTAGTTTCAAAATTAAAAGGGGAAATTACACCGGGCTCTTGAGGTTTGGCTTCCTTACACAAAGATGGAGAAGTTTGTGTACACCAACACCAGCTAGACTTAACCATTGTGAAACTTTCCGTTAACTTCAATCTACTTGACTTGAAAATATCGGAAGTACCCTTAAATTATATAAGATAAAAATCAAAATAAAATATAAGACAATTTGTCTCCTCCTGTGTATTTTCCTTGATTGGAAAAAATACATAACACAAAATAGTACTTTCCTGCTCAGATATGATCAGAAAAATGCATGCTTTCGAGCATCATCCATATATTTGGTCAAGGTACCAAGTTGTATTTTAAAGCGAATGATTATAAATTTATTGGGAGTCGCTGCTTTTAGATTTTGTTGATCTCATTTGTAATATTCTTTCTCTTATCAATAAAATTTCTCTTATCATCTGTGAACTATGTTGAGATATGTGAAGCATGAAATCAGCCGAAGAAGTGAAGTCCGCAGGATACAGCGGCACAGACCACAGGGCACCAGCCGCAGTGTAGATCGCGGTCAATTCCAGAAGTGATACAGCTGCTGAAGTATATATAATAATATAATATATATAATATATTTATATATCATTAATACAATATATAATAATAATATATTATTTTTGGAAATGAAGGTATTTTTGGAATGGAGTTGGGGCATATGAGGGTATTTATGGAAAATAAATTTTAGTTTGGAACGGAAGGGCATTCCATTGGTTTTTAGATGAAATGTCCATTCAACCAAAATAGTGGAATCCCCATTCTAATGGAATCATCATTCCATTACATTTTAACAAACTAAGCGAATGGAATGATTTTCTTTCCATTTCATTCCATCCAACTAAACATGGCCAATAGGAGACTCGTGACATCAATTGTAATGAGTATGATTTGGAATACAACTCTCACTACATGGAGATATTTCTCAACATGTATCTTGCAATTTAATGAACAAATGTAAGACTTAGATTACTAATTTATATGGGTAATTGAATTATTAATGTGTCTCTTAGTATGAAACAAGAGGGTGCAAAATAAATAAACAATTTTTTTAAAATTATTTTTTTGAATTTTTTTAAAAGTAAATGATTTTAAAATAAATTTATTAAATTTAAAATTGTACTTATCCTATATCGGTTTGCCCAAAAACTGATATCTTACTATAAAATAAATCCATTTCGAGATTTTGTTTGGTGTTGAAAATACGAAGTAAAAGTTTAAAAAAATTATTAAAGATAAATAAAAAATTAAAAAACTGTCAAGAAATGCAAAACTGTCAAGAAATTGCAATTCTTGAGAATTTTTTAAAACCGTCAAGAAAAAACTGTCAACAAAAACAATTTTTCTTGTAGTGTGAGATCTTAAACTTTCTTCATTCATCTGAGTCCCAGATGTGTGTCGTTGGTCAAATCCTTTTTGAATAATGCTTTTTAATTTGTCGAATGACGAAATCGATACAACTGTCACATTTTCTACCGACATCATACCCTAAAATTCATCAATAAGAAATAAAGGGAGATACCTTAGACAAAAATCATACTTATCAAATAATTCAAAACATGTGTAAGATGAAGTGTTGTTATGAACTTAAATAGTCAAATGATATTCATTCTATAGAATAATTAAAAATACCAAAATAGCCAATGAGAGAACAACAAAGGAAGTGCCAAAAAACTATATCATAAAAGGAAAAAGCATAAAGAAATAAGCTACTCCACTCATACATCAAGAATTTTGTAAATATTTTGAATAACACAGAAGAAAAAAAAAAAGGAAAAGACAATTCATTTGTCAAATACTCAACTCTATCAAAAGGCTCTATTATTCCTCTCGGTCCAAATGTTCCAAAACAAACATAAATCAACCAACTAAAAAGCTACGATAATCTCAAATACATTGGCCCTAAATATAGTAACCTTAGCATCTTTCTTAATATCCAATTTCAAATGCTTTGCATTCCTTGGTAGTAAAAGGTTTGCAAGCGTATCTTGATACAACTCCACCATATATGCTTGCAAGTCCATGATTGATGTCAGTGTCTAATTGAGACAATCAAAATTTATACATACAAAAAGAAATACATCATATACACATTCACATATACAAGCACATGCAGACACACATACACATATACACACATGGATCTTTTATTGAAATTACAAGAAAAAGTCAACAAATAATGAATTAGATTTTATCATGTTGACGAGAAATGTTAAAGAATCAATACAGTAATTATATAACCACATAAATCAAAAGTGCATGATAATTATAGTGGATAATTGTTCAAGATGCATGTAATAAGCATAAATGGTCTATATGTGATATATATTAGAGTAGTTTTTCCAAAAATAATTGAAGGCTATCATGTATATTTACATTATGACATTTAAACTATTAACTTTTAATGAAAATGAATATTTATTGCCATCCCGCTTTACAATTCTGAGAAGTTCTACGATAGCTCGCGGTGTGATTTCAGGATTGCTCTCAGATCTATATATAGTAAATGTCTTCCCGGATCCGGTTTGTCCATAAGCAAATATGCATACATTGTAGCCATCAATAGTAGATTGCACCAAATACTACATTATAAAACAACAAAACTATGAGTCAATTGACAAATTATATATTATAGATGACTTCTAAGACGTTGTAAGCTAAGACACAAGTTATCAAAATCCTGTAAAACTTGCAAGTGTATCCTCAAATACATTTTGTTGGCTAGCATAACCATCAAAGACTCGATCATATATTCATATATATGTTGTTTCGCCTTATCATCTTTCCATGTATGCTCTACTGTGAACTCATCTAGACTTGTAAGTACATATCTTTCCTTCTCAACAACCTCTTTCTCATTTAGAGCTCTTAAACGACAGTAAACCCTAATCTTGCCTTTCATATCTAAAGATGTTAACGTAAAATTGTTACTAGGGTGAATTTCCAAATAACAACTTGTATGACTGCGATCGAGGTAGACCACGGTCAGTGGGGTACCATGTAGTTCGATACCTTTGAGTTCTCAATAAGACAAATTAACTATAACGACAATGAATCAAAATATAATATCAGTAGAGATCACATATAACTCATTTTATTGATAGTAAACACGTAATAGGAATACAATGGAGATTTTTAGTTATCATAGTAGGAGGGTTGAAACGTAGATGGCGATGGCGATGGCGATGGAGATCTCGTGAGAGTCGATAAGTGGAAAATAGAACTGTAGGGTTTTGGACTCAAGTCCCTTTTTTTCTTTATTCTGTCCAGTGTCATGTTCTATATATACGTCCCATTTCTTGCTCTGCACTCCCCTAAATTCAGTCCAGAGGTATAGCGATTTATGGGATGTTCCGTGGCGATAGGCGAGAAGATTGTGGGATTGATTCAAGGAATCAAGTGAACCCTTTTTTAAAACACAAACCGCGGTACATATCGCAATAAATTTCAAAGGTTTTACAACGGCGTGCGTGGCGTATACACATCGCGGTTTTCTAAGTAGTGGAAACAAAGGAAGACCACAGTTTAGGTGCGGAATGCATACCATGGCCCAAACCGCGTGACGAAAAAAATTGTGCGAAACAGAAAATCTTGTGTGGGAAGAAAAGGACTTCTTTAGGGTTTTGACTTACCCTTGTACTCCTATATAAATACTATTATTTCTCTATGTTTAGGCGTGTGTAGAAAATAGCAAGTGGGTCTGAGAGCAACATGTAAAGAGACTTAAAGTGAGAGATAGAGAAATTGTAATCAACTCTGATAGTTGATTGAGTGCAAGTGCGCTCTGTGGATGTAAACAAATTGTTGAACCACGTAAAAATCTTTTGTGTCTTCTTCTTTTTTTTCTTTTTAAAATCTTTTGTGTCTTTTTCTTTTTTTCTTTATTGCTTTCATATTATCTACATGTGTGATTTTGATTTGTGTGACTGTGGATTGCAGATTTTGATTTGCGTGACTGTGATTCATATCTTATAAAGACCTTATCGAACCTATACGAGCAGCCTTCTGTAGCAAGGAAGGTCCATCTAATCAATAAGCTGGTAAATCTAAAGATGTTAGAGAGTCAAAATTTCAAGGATCACTTCAACCAGTTCAATGATGTTAAAGATGAGTTAAGCTCCGTGTCCATGGTGTTTTATGAGGAGTTCTTAGGCAGAATTCTACTTACCCATATGCTAGAGAGTTGGGTGACGACGTATCAATCGATCACCAACTCGTTCGGAAAAGAATGAGATAAACTTCCAATAGGTTGTGAACATGATCATAATCGAAGAAATCAGGATGCATGAAACAGGATCAAGCAAAATATTCATACTATATAACAAGTTTTGTGTATAAAGCTGTAAACATATTAGTTATATAAAACAATGCTATTTTTTTTATAAAAAAAAAAGTAAAACAATATCATTTAAGTTTCTAATTAAATTATAAATTTATAATGTAAGTTTTTTATTTTTATTTAACAATTATTATTTTTAGAGTATAAATAAAATCATTTATTTACTTTGTCAAATTATTTTCAATATAAATATATTAAAAATAAAAATAAAAAATAAAATAAAATAAAATAAACTATTGAAAAGATTTCAAGTTTTCACCTTAATAAATGATATTAATTTTAAATTTTAATAATATCTATTGGATTTGTTTTTATTCAATCTCATGTTAGTTAGTAAGACCAATAGTATGACCCCGAAAATATGCCAATAAATAATTTTATTTGCATTCTTGTTCAATCTCTCTTTCAAGTTTCAACAAGAACTCCAAAAACCCATATGCAGTCTCTTCCCAGAAACAGATGCCTCTCCCTCCTGAAACTGAACCTGAAAGCAGCCACTACAAACCACACCAAACAAATCCATGCCCAATTGATCATCAGCAGCCTCAAATCTCCTTCTTTTCATGCCAAACTCATCCAGCTTTACTGTGCCAAACCATCCCCGCAAACCACCCACTTGGCCAACCTCATTTTCACCCACTTTGATCCCCCAAACCTCTTTCTCTTTAACACTTTGATACGTTGCATTCCACCAAAACACTCACTTGTCGTTTTCTCCAACTGGGTCGCAGAAAAAATCTCATCTTTTGATGATTTCACGTATGTTTTTGTACTTGGGGCTTGTGCTAGGCTTTGTTCAGTTTCAACACTATGGCTTGGTAGACAAATACATGCACGTGTAGTTAGAGTTGGTGTTATGTTTAACGTTTTGGTGCCAACTACATTGATTCATTGTTATGCGAGTAACAAGGATGTTGTGTCAGGAAGAAAAGTGTTTGATGAAATGCCAATGAGAAATAGTGTTACATGGAATGCAATGATAACTGGGTATTGTTCACAGAGTAAAAAGACAAAAGATTTTGCCTTTGAAGCGTTGTTGTTGTTTAGGGACATGTTGGTTGATGTTTGTGGAGTGAAACCTACTGATACTACCATGGTTTGCGTTCTTTCGGCGAGTTCTCAACTGGGTGTGCTTGAAAATGGTGCTTGTGTTCATGGATTTATGGAGAAGACAATTTACATGCCTGAGAATGATTTGTTTATTGGTACTGGTCTTGTTGATATGTATTCAAAATGTGGGTGTCTTGACAGTGCTTTATCGATTTTTCGATGTATGAGAGACAAGAATGTTTTGACATGGACAGCAATGGTAGCTGGGTTAGCCATTCACGGAAGAGGAAAAGAAGCGATAAAGCTTTTGGATTTGATGAGGGTTTGTGATGTCAAGCCTAATGCAGTGACTTTCACTAGCATGTTTTCGGCTTGTTGCCATGCAGGCCTTGTCAAAGAGGGTCTTAGTTTGTTTGACAACATGAAGAGCAAATGGGATCTTGAGCCTAATATACAACATTATGGATGCATAGTTGATCTTCTTGGCAGGGCTGGGCACTTAAACGAAGCATACGAATTCATCATGGGGATGCCCATTGAACCTGATGCAATTCTGTGGCGGAGTTTGTTGAGTGCTTGCAATGTTCATGAAGATGTTGTGATGGGTGAGAAGGTGGGGAAAATCCTCCTCCAGCTACAGCCAGAGTTGATTTCTGAGGATTTGACCGGTACTAGTGAGGATTATGTAGCTCTGTCGAACGTTTACGCTTCTGCAAGAAGATGGCAAGAAGTGGAGAGTTTGAGAAAGGAAATGAAGGTTAAAAGGATAGAAAATGAACCAGGCTGTAGTTCAGTTCAAACCACTAAAGCACCTTAGATGGGTTGTAGATATTGAATCCGGCGAGATTTCAAGAGGAGATGTTGGAATTTGATAGACAATGGATGAGCCAGTTGTATTGGAGAGACAAACAAGCAACATGTACAGAAACTGACTCATGGGAAATATGTTTTATCAGCATCCTTGACAGCAACTTGTTATGCGCTGATTGATTTTGTAGTTTGATCATTACTGTTATGGAATCTATTTTGCTACTTGATCAGAATGCTGTAAAGCATACAATTACAAATGAAAGGGATTGAGGGCGCTGAGAAGTTCAGACATGCAACAAGAACATCCTAGGTAAAATTGACAACAAAACTGATCAACAGTTTATCCAGCAGATTTTCACATGATCAAATGTAGGTTAAATATGATTCAGAATGTAGTCGACATAAAGAATAGGATTTTTTACATATCGTTGAGCCAAAAATAAATGCTGCATTTGAATCAAATATTCAAGCATTCTTCAATGAAAAACCTTCTTAACACTAGGAGGGTCAAGCTGTTTGTTAATTATGATTCCACGTTGGACTGGGGACTGGAAGAACTAACTCCCCCACGAATCCGCTTTTGCAGGTGCTCCAAGCTAGCCACTCTCTGCATGGAAACAGATCTGCCAATCTTGTTCCCAGCTACAGCTGCTGCTTCAGAATTCGGCTGCGAGTTTTCAGCTGAAGAAATGTCTGCCAAACCATTGTTGTTGACTATAGGGTCATGAGTGGACAGAGGATCGTCTGAAGGGGGCTGAAAAAAGTGGTGATTGGGATCGTCCTGTACAGGAACAGCGCCATCTGCGGAGGAGTCAGAAGGGGGGCTTCCGCTAAATGAGGGCAGGTTCATTGTGGATAACTCTGGCATGGCGGCAGGGAACATAGGGTTCAACCCCGTGATTCTTTTGACCGACTCCTCAGCCATCTTCACCTGGAAATTCAACAAAGACATCAAATGAAATTGCTAGAATAATAGGTTTCTGCTGCCCTCTAGTACATCAAGATCATTAATACTCTTTATCAAAAATGAGAACAGTGGAATCCTTTAATCATTGAATTTCAATCCTCAGCTTGCAATTCATCAGTTTACCTTAGCGAGTGCCTAACAAAGGCTAGGTAGGCACTCTATCGTGTTCCAGAAAAATTGCCTGCAACAAAGGCGCTCAACTGTAAGAACGACTTACCTTTGCTCTCAATGTTTCGACATCAGCTTTTAAGACTCTGTTGTCAACAGCTGCTACATTGTATTTTTGGCTTATGTCTGTAAGACGCTTCAGTAAAGATGAATTTTCGACTCTTAATTGAGAAACCTACAAAAAACAATGCATATGAATTCTTTAAATTTTCTTCATAATGAAAAAATGGAAGCAAAATCAAAAAGGCTGGAGAAAGAACCACACACACCTGTGTCTCAAGCTCAGTCAAATGAGCTTGCTTTCTTCTTCTAGAACGCCTCGCTGACTCTCTATTCGAAAGCATTCTGGAAAACAATGTCTGAATTATTGAAAGGCTTCTTTATGCATCAAAATATGCAAACTAAGATTAACAAATTTTATGGCCATAATACATTATATTCACTTGAAGATGCATACAAATGTTATCAAAATATACAAATTATATGAGCATGACTCCCTGAGACCCCGTTTATTGCTTAACAGTGTAACTCCATCATCGGTAGCAACATTAGCAATTGTAACAGCTGAGAGCAAAATTACCTCCGTACACGTTTTGCATCAGCAGGGTCCATATTATCTGTCATTGCAGTTTCTCCGTCTAGTTCATCATCATCAGACTGGTCTCTTGAAGAGCCACTGTTTCCTGAACTCACATGAATGGTAGCTTTCTTTTTGGCAGTTGATAAGTAGGGAATTCCAGGCAGTCCATTAACATCCTTATCTTGCGACCTGGACAAATCATATGCAGCTCCTACATAGGTGATTAAAAAAAAGAAAAGGAAGAAATTATTCTACTACTCATGCTAAACTGAACCGTAAGAGAAGCTGATACATGATACATGATACATGATCCATGAACAATGAACACCGGCATACATGATACATGATCCATGAACAACGAACACCGGCTTATATATCACTCCTTTTCGGTCCTCTTCGGATAAAAAATAAAAAAGAAAACAAAAAACTATTCATGATTTCATAAATTATGACTTCATCATTTAATTGATTATCGATCATTGCCAATATCACTCGGTACTATTCATGATTCCACTCTTCTCTTTCTTTGGCCGACTCTTTTAAGGTTTTCACTTTCCCTCAAATCTCCCTAGTCCAATATCACCTAGCCTATCTTTTTCGTTTATATTTGATATTGTATCTGATACTACATCCATAAAATCGCATACATAGACAACAAGAATATATGTAAATTCACTGATGCAAACCTTTGAAAGGAGCTTGAGATCCTGATTGCGAAGTATTAGACGCCTGTGATCCACTGTCAGTTCTAGCTAAAGATTCTTGAGGTTTTCCAAAAGAAGCCTGTATACATAAAGGCATGAAAAGAAAAAAACTAGTGAGAACAAAATAACGTCTCCAAAATCCAACCAAGGAAGAAAGAAGCAAATCATAGATGCGCCAAATTCCAAGTCTTGTATTCATTTTAGCTTTTTATTAAGGTTTAGAAAGTATAAATAATTGCATGTCATTAAGTATTTTACACCTAATTTCATCAAAGAAAAGATTTATAGGGAACCTTCACTTTCATTGAAACAGGACATCAAACAGGAAAAAGTGGTAATAAAAGGTAAAATGATTCGAATGTTCGTTTTCTGCTTGTCTTTATATTCCACAGTTTCATGCATTGTCCAGTCAAGTCTTTCTTAGGAGTCTCAAGTCAAGTAAAGTGCGATACAGTGCCTTGTAACTATTGTGCTCTAGCCTCTATGAATCTCCATTAACTGTTAAAGCTTTTGGGAACTCTTTCAGATCAAACCGTAGGCTTTCTCGATAAAATGATTTGCCAACAAACATAGCCTTAAGCCATCACGAACTTTAGACGAAATAACTGTAATCTAATTTAAAATTTGTCTGGTATCAACCATAATCCAATTTATATCACAAACCGAAAAACCAAGCGATAGAGAGAATCAGAGGAACATCTACTAGCACCTATAGCCCTAAGTTTGGATGCTAAACAAATCCTCAAATTCTATCAATTTCTCATTGCTTGGTTGCCTAGAACACAATCCATCAACTATGCTTAATCAAACTGTTGTTTTTTGTTTCTTATTATTATTTTTTCCACGTATCAAAACAACATATTAACACCAAAATATCATCAAATTCTCCAATTTTCTTGGAAACCAAACACAAATCAAAAACCCTTCCATCAGAAACAAAATAAAAATCCCAGAATCTCTTTAGCTTGACTGAGCTGACTTTCTTAATATATATATATATATATTATAAAAATAAAAATAAAAAAAACCCACAAATTTCACTCCTTTACGTTAATTTTTCTTCATTTTTCCACCAACCAAACACAACCCAGAACCCAGAAAACCATGCAACCAATAACAATCATATAAAGATCTAATTTTTGTAACCAACCAAACATAACCCCACATACAGATACAGATCAAAAACTTACACGGGACGCGACAGCAGCACAAGCCAGGTTGAGTTTACTCTTGAGAAAAGCCTGGTACTCCTCAGAATCCACCGGAATATTCGGAGGAGCCGCCGCAGTCCCACTGAACGACGCCGCCGTCGTATCATTTTTGACACCACCCTTCTTCACATTAAGCTTCTGCGGATGATGATGATGATGATGATGATGATGGTGATAATGGGCAGTCGTGGTGGTGGTGTTGGAGCCGCTTTTGATCTCAACGACGCTGTCGTTTTTGCTGTCAGCGGAGGAAGACGACTGCTGGGACACCGCCGCCACGTGAGCTTCTTCTTGGAGAAAGCGTTGAAACGCCCACTCAGACTCGCTCCGGTTCATCATTTTCGACGACGATTCCTCGTCCGGCGAGTCCGACGATTGGTGTCGTTGAAATGTTGTTGCTGTTGTTGATGGTGGTGGTGGTGGTGGCGCTGACCAGAACTGGTCGGAGATTTCATCCTCTGAAAACACCCTATCCATGTTTTTGTTGTTTTTGTTTTTGTTTTTGCTTTGTTTTTGTTGTTTTAATAGTTTTTATGGTTTTTATCTATCTAAAATCCATTAGTTGTCTTGTCTCAGGGCTATTTTGGTCCTTTTAGTTAGTTATATATTTATCCAAATTTGTTCTTTTTTTTCCCCTAATTTCAGTATTGAATTTTATCCATTTTTTTTTTTTTCTTTTTTGGGAATTTTATTGGTAGTCAATATAATAAGATTTAATGAAATATTCAAATATACTTGGAGTCCACCTGTAATTTATTTTCGATATTGTAGCTATAGAAAGTGGAAATTACTAAAAATAACCATATATATTATGGGAAATTCGTTTTTAACCACAAACGAAATTTTAATTGTTAATAACCATATTTTTAAGAAATTACTGGAAAGCCCTTATATAAAAACCATCCCCAAACACATACTCTCTCTTTTTCTCTCTTTCTTTTCTCTCTCCTCTGCTCTCTCTCTCTCTCTCTCTCTCTCTCTCTCTCTCTTTTTCTCTCTCTCTCTCTTCTCCTCAAACATCGTCGAAAGCCGTCGCGCCATCATCGGACATCGCCGTCGAGTATCTGGGCTGCACTGGACGTCGTCGCGCAAGCTTCACGAACCAACGGCGCCGTGATTCATAGAGCCGTGGTTCGTAAAGCTTGTGCGACGACATCCGACACAGCCTAGACGCTCAGCGACGACCAGGCAACGACATCTGACGGCCGTGCTTCCCCTTCGTCGACTGTGATCTACAGAAAAAAGAAAAAACCTTAAAAATAAATAAATAAAACCTAATTTGGGAATTTGGAGAAGAAGGGAAATTGGGTATGATTTCAAGTTTTATATTTTCATTTTAGTCATGATTTCAAGTTTTACATTTTATTTTAGTCATGATTTCAAGTTTCAACATTCAAGTTTTTAGTTATGATTTCAAGTTTGAGGTTAAAATAAAATAAAAAACTGATTTTAGGGGTACCTTGTAATTTATAGACATATACTTAAATTTATTTTAAAAAGTGATTATTAACGATTAAAGTTTAAAAAGTGGTTACTAATAAAAGTTTAATGTTTCAAATGGTTACTTTTGGTTTTCTTTCATACATATTTGGTGTCCAATTATAAAAACAATTAGATATCTTTATTACTAATTTAATATAATTTGTTGACTTTATCTTTAACTAATTAATGAAAGTAAAGGATAATTTATCATAATAAGATTATTATATTGCTTTTATATAAATTTTATGTAATGTTACAAATAAAAAAATAAAGTTTTGGGGACACATGTAAGTTGGGAATAGGAGGTATAGTGATTTGGTGTTTATCCAATTGGGTATTTATAATTGGCTACTTTTTTTTTGGTAGGCTCTACCTAGAAAGTGGAAAATAGACCTAACAATATAATTATGATAAATTCCTTCGAAAATCGTTACTTGAATGACTTATGATTAAAAAAAAAAACTTATTCGGTCTGAAAATGTTTTATATTAAAATCATATCTTAACAAAGTGATTATGTATTTCTCTCTTTACTTACGTGAGGGAGTTTGAACCCTTTTTACTCATTAAATCGGGATGTGTTATTTTATAGAGTGAGTTGCCTCCATTTATGGCTATATCGGTTGATATAATTAGGTTTGGTTTAATCTTATCGTATCGGATTTAAAAAATTAAAATTAAAAAGTTACCATTTATTAATATTATAATAAGTTTGACATTTATTATTAGATAAACTTGATTGAATATTAAATTAAGAAAAAAATCTGATAATTCAAGAGAATAATTATCATAAATTGTTGAAGATTCTTGTTGGGTGATAATAGGTATGAAATAAAATTGAAAAACTTTACGTATGGAGAGAGTTTGAACCCTTTTTTACTCATTAAATCAGGGATGTGTTATGAGACCTCTCTTTCCGGTGGGAGTTGCTTGCATTCCAAGTCGTAGCAGTTGATAACTTGATATAGCTAGGTCTCGTTTGATCTTATCGGTGTTGGATTTTAAAAAAAAATTAAAAAAAAATTAAAGAGTTACCATTTATTAATATTATAATAAATTTGACATTTATTACTGGATAAACTTGATTGAATATTAAATTAAAAAAATAAGATAATTCAAGAGTCAATAATTATCATAAATTGTTGAAGATTCTGTTGGGTGACAAATTGACAATAGGTATTGAAAAACTTGTGTTGTAACTTGTAAGCGAAGAGAAGACTGAACTTTTCAAAAGACAAACACCAAGACCAAGTGGTTCTTCAAATTCTATTGGATGGAGCCATAGAGGCTTCCTCCGTAGGATGCGGCGGCTAATTCTCCAAATATTTGTGGATAAATACTGAAATATGACCTACTTGTATTGGTCCCACCATGGAATATTTAGGGCCCACAACTTTTTTATTTGTGGCATTTTTTAGGGGCACAATTATAAAGTTTTGTTTGTTTCTTTGTCATGTAGGGTACCACTACTAACACTCACCCATACCACCATGTTTTTTTTTTCTTTTTTGTTGCTAGATGTAACATTAAATTGCTATAGTAGGGACATTTTGTGGGACCTGTGAAGGCATAGTTTCATTTCTTTTAAAAGAAAACACTAAAAAGATGTGAAAACGTAACCCTAATCGAGTGATTGTGCATCTCCCTTTTCATATTTGTGATAAAAGGGTTCTGAGTCTAATAAAATAAATAAATGTGTAAAGACAACACTTATATTGTAGATGTTTATTGTTGTTTAAAAAAAAAGCAGTTTATGAGATAAGAGGTTTATGTTTTACTTTGCTTATGAAAAAAATAAGTATGTAAAGACATCATTTATATTGTGGGAGTAGCGATTCACGTCGGGAAAATAGTGTTTGATTTTGGCATGATTGAACAAACTCCTAACTCAATCTCGATGTTAGTTTCGAAAAAGAAAAGTTGTAAGTGGGTTGTTGTTTAAGCTTTTGAACATCAAGTTTATGCTGTTTTAAAGTAAGATTTGGTTATTATAGACACTTGTAGGACCTGTAAAGTGCTTAGTTATAATGCCTTAATTAGGTATTTTTCCTTTAAAAATAAGCATTAACAAAAGTACTAATGAATCTTCTTCTTCCTCTTCTTTTTCTTTTAAAAAAAAATAAAAAAATAAAAAAAAAGTGCTAATGAATTTTTAATCTTCACTTTCATCATAACATGTTTTGAATGGGGCAGTCTTGTCTTCCCAACGATTAAAGATTTGGTCGTCCCTATCCAATTCGTACTTGGAAATAATCCTCACCCGATTCATCACGTACATTTAAACAGAAACGAATGTCAAGAATCAGCTCAGCCTGACAATTTATTACTATATTCATTATAAATAAAGTTGTTATACAAACAAAAAGTAATTATAAATAAAACGACGATGAGTCGAATAAATCAAGTTAACAACATGGCATACAAAGATGTGAACAAAACAAAGCAATTGAAGCTATTGACTAGGAAACCTTATCATGTTTGCAACCTGAAAAACAGAACATCTGGACATACTCAGCGCCTCTCGGATGCCACAGACTCGGAAGAGAAGAGGTGTTTCACTCGTGAAAGGACTGAATCATGAGAAGGGTCATATGGATGGTCCTTGGAAGGAATCTCCAATATTGCTGGAATTGGCTTGTTGTAGCTGTCAACTACAAACCTTATCATGTTTGCAACCTGATAAGAAATAGAAAAAGAGTTCAAGTTTGTACGGAGAATTTCTTAATCGATGACAATCTTAAAAAGAGTATAATCCTTACATCGAGTAATATCTATTCTATACATTACTGATTTATAAGTCGTCTACCTAGCAATTTCCTCTCTAATCTGAAGGGCAATTGCTATTGTTGCCAACACATTTTGTAACTATAGCATGATACACACACCTGCATTGCATACTATGGAAATGTGAACAATACTTACATATTGGCTGATTAAAACAATACCAATGTCGTCCTTTGTTGTAAACTCTTTGAATGCATCTTCAATTTGTTTCACCGTTGTTTCTGGGCAGAAATACAAAAGTCGTTAGCTAATCAAATCGGCATCAGTAAACTTTGTTTTGGAAATTGACATAAGTATAAGAGTCCAAGATTCTCAGATAAAACCGTTCCATGACATAAATGGGATATGAAACTGGTTTCATTAACCAACACATGCAGAAACCTTATTTGAGTTTTACTGATGGAGGGCATGCCATAACATAACATGTCTAGTTTTTTACTACTTGTGATGATATATGATTAAAACTATTGTCAATTTATTCCCAATTGCAATTTTTTTACAAAGGCAGATAATTAAACAGTTTCTTGGGGTGGAGAAAATGAATGAACACTTTAAACTGCATCCTAGGCTCATAGCATCCGCTATGGCAGGCCTAATCATAAAAGTTCATCTTCAATGCATACAGGATCTATATCAAATGAAATCTACGGTTGACACTTGACAGTGGTCTTTACTTCTCAGATCCACATCAACCCACCAAAAAACCTTTAAGCAATCACTTCAACCGTCATGACAAGAGCTTTAGTTTTCTATAAGGGTAAAGGCTCAACTTCTAGTAGAACTTCAATAGATTATTAACAGTAACCAAATATACATTCAAGTGACAAGAAGGCGAAAGAGCATACTTGAATCAACGATTAGATAGTTTGTCTTTCTCCGCAAGTCAACATTGCCCACTCCAGCCAGCAAAAATCCAGTTATAGTATCCTACATGATAAAGAATTATTATCAGATGGGTCTGCCAAAGACATGATAAGCTGTATAACTAGTAGAGCTGTAGAGGCAACACTATACATTTAGAACCCATCCGAGGGTCACATAAACAAAGACTGATGCATGAACAAATGAATATGTAAAATCTTTTTTTGCAGCCTTTTTAGGCACCAAATCGCAGAAGATTCTAGAAAATTCTGATCATTTGGGTACCTTTCCTGCATTAAGGATCATCAAGTCAACACTTGTGACATATCACCTATGTCCACAAGTCATAAGTGTCCTTCATAATTTTCGACCCCGTACAACGAATTAACTCTAATTTAGTCTATAATTCTTTGTTGCTGAAAGAGACACATTTGCTCACATTGTGACTAACCTATTTTAACTTCAATTAACAAAAAACTAACCAAATGGTTCTTCCACATTAAAACACAAAACACATTCAAACAAGTGATATATAAATTATATCCGGTACACTCACTTGAACATCACACCTCAAAACTCAAAAGACAAGACAACTGTAGCACCGTCTGTTATCTATTCCTAAATGACTAAATCCTATAGTCACATAACATGGAGAAGGCAAGAAGAGAATTAACTCATAAATTAGCACAAGTCATGAACTTAAGGCACCCCAATTGTGCCCAAAATGAAACTACAAGCATGTTGCAGGCCAAGTATGAAGAACCACTATCAAACAAAATCCTACTGCAGGCAGACTATCAAACACTTTATATCCGATCAGAGTACTATCTATCAACTCCTATATATATCATCCCAGAACACACATTTGACACACATAATACAACAATAAATGATCTCATCTCACTATGATCTTGCTCTTAAATTGTCAAATGAAATCACTATTCTACTGAAAACCAACAATTCAGCAACACAAATTACACAAAACAAATTCAAAAACTGATTTCTAATACAAACCCTAAACCCATTACCTCATCAGCGATCATGGCGATAAGCGCAGAATTGTTAGTACGGATCTGAGCTCTGCCAGCCATCTCAAATTAAGCTAATTGAACTCCCTGAAAAATAAACAAAATCAATACATATTAGAGCTTCTCTTGTGTGACTAAATCAATACATCAGAAACAATAAAGTTCGATTCTTTATTGAGCTAGAACAGCAGAAAATCGTAAAACAAAAACAAATTTTGCAGGTACACAGAATCGCTACAATTGTGCTATAAATCTATAAAAAAAAAATGAAATGTTTTGAACTTCAATTTCATAATTGATTATGCAAATTCGTGAATCGGATCGTTGATAATGTGTTGATTTACAAACCTGTAAAACGAACGTTGTCTTTCGAGCTTCGATCCACCGAGAGAGAGAGAGAATCGATGTTGTGGATCCGGTTTGAGTCAATTTTGTGTATTTGACATGACCCGGATTTGAATTTCAGCGGGTTGAGTGAGAGAACTGACCCGACTGAAACTAGCTAGTCCATTTTTATTTTAGTTTAATATATATATATATGGTCGGTTTCAATGAAAATAAGATATAGTCAATTACTCATAAAAAAGCTTCGAATTTTAATAAATTATAAATTTTTCATGTAAAGGTATAATAATAATAAATAAATAAATAAGGACAAACTAGTATAAAATTTGATTTAAATTTGAGACTTCAATAATCATATATTTATTTTTTATTTTTTATTTTTTTTTGAAAGATAATCATTTATTTATTTACCGTTCAATGTAGTATGGTGGTAAATAACGTTCGTCTAACAAAAATTCATCTATTTATATTTTTCTCATTCCAATAGTGAAAAAAAAGTAAATTGATATAACCTAACCAAATATATATATATATATATATTGTTAAAGGAAAGCCGTTTGGTTTTTAATCAATGCAATAAGAAATAAATAATGAACAAATAAAATTTGGATTTCGAGCGGTGTTTTTTTTTTTTTTTTTTTTTTATCAAGTAAATAAATAAATTTTAAAAAAATTTACATTAAATGGGTCAAGTACTTGCAGTAATCGGTCACTATTTGCTAAATTGCTAGATATGGAAATCTACTTCGACAATCAGGTTTTTTTTTTTTTTTTTTTTTTTGTGATGGAATTCGACAATCAGGTTTGATGAACCACTTTCCGTAAAAAAAAAACTTTAAAATACCTTTTACGAAATTATAAAATTATTACTAAAATTCATTTTCACCTTGGCCCTATAAAAATTTGAATTTTTTGCTACACTTTTACACACATGTTTGTAAAATGCCCATGATGAGATTACACCATTACAAACGTGGTTACAAAAGTGGACAGGGACGTGAAAACGAAGAAGGAAAAAAAAAAAAAAAACTTGAATTAAGATGGATTATGTTGCGATTTTGTTTTTGAATAATGTTCATTTTCAAAAACTTTGTCCAATTAATGTGACAAATTGATTTGTAGTAACTATTAATTATACGACGATTAATTGATAATATGTTAAATAAAAATCAATTTGGCATATCATTTGAACGATTAATTTAGCAAGTTGATTCAAATTAACTTTGTACATTAAAGTTGATTCAAATTAACTTTGTACATTATGAAATACAAACGGCTTCAAATGGTTTCGTAATTTCTTAGAAACATTTATACTAATTTAGCTACTATATTGTTTAATTATAGTTAACTAGTATGCCAACCCGGTGATGCACGGGCTTTGTTAAAAAAAAAAAAGAGCTTCTTTTGACAATCCAATTTTTTCTTTTTACACTTCTTTTCTAAAAACACTCCATTCTTAAAATTAAAATTTTAAAAAATTATAAAGACACTTCATTTTGTTACAAGATTATCCTTTTATCTTTTTTTGATTTAAATTATTAAAAAAAGAAATTATCTCTCCTAAATAATTAGATTAATTATTACATATTAAATACTCCCTCCTAAATTTTTAATTACCATATTAAACTCTCTCTCCTCCAATATATATCTCTAATTTTAGAAAAAAAAAAAAAAAAACTTACTAATAAGCTTGATTTATGTATATATTTAAAATAATAAAAAAAAAAACTCAAAAAATAAGTACCTCGTTTTTTTTTCTTTTCTTAATTTAAATCGAAATATGAAAATGCTTTTTGTTACTCTTGTAGGTATGTGATTGTCTAGAGAACTTTAATTATTTCATTAGTGTTAGAAATTCTAAGTTTAATCGAATCTAGTTGTAACAATTCAAGCTTTCATATGTCTTTTTTTTTTAAAAAAAAGTTAAGTTTTTTTTTTCTTTAACTATTAATCAGAGATTGATTGAGAAAGTATGGAAATATGATTATTTTTAAGAAAAAAATGGAGAGAGATTAATTATGAGAGAGTGTTTAATATGGTAATAACATATTTTGGAGAGAGAGTTTAATACATAATATTTAATCTAATGATTTAGGAGAGAGAATTTCTTTTTTTTAATAATTTAATTAGTTTGGAGTGTCTTTACATTTTTTTTGTCTTATTTAGTAATTTTAATTTAGGTTAAAATTGTCATTAATAAAAAAATTTAAATTGGAGTGTGAATAGACAATTTGTGGATTGTAAGGAGAAGCTCTCAAAAAAAAATTATTTAAAATTCATTGGGTAATAAAATTTTGATAAAAAAAATAAATTAAATAGACTCTTTTCATATTATGGTAAAATATTAAATCAAATGCACTCATATAATATGATACATCTCTTTCCTTCAAAACTGACAAATAAAATATTTTCTATGGGAGATATTCGTAATTTCTTATCTATTTCTTTTATTCTTCAAATCATGTGACTAACCATATGTTTGATATTAAGATATTAATATATATCGAAAATTATAAAAGATATTATCATATATAGAGTTAATCATTTTTTTTTTTTTTTGTATCGAGGATCCCGAACTTTGTCCAGGCACCCATCAACCTGTCCTTCTAACTGCGTGACTCGCCGTGCCCTGTATGTTGGATCGTGGAGTAGGACAAATAGGAAATCATAAATTAGTTGTCTCCTTTTTGTTGATTTGCATGAAAGAAATATAAAACATTTGAGTGGTGAGAATAAGATGTTCTTCACCTCTTTAGAAAGAGAAAAAAAAAACTAATAGATTTAATATGGATTAATAATGGTCATTTATTGCATAAAAGAAATTATGAGAAAGAGAGACTCTCCTTATCTTTAGAAAAAATATATCATATATTATTACAATTAATAGCTAATTAATAAATATCATATAGATTATGGAAGGTTATTTATTGCATGAAAGAAAAAGTATTTAAGTCAAAAAAAAAAAAAAAGAAGAGACTTTTCATCTTCTTAAAAGAAAAATTATATATCATTATAATTAATAGCTAATTAATAGATATTATATTTATTATATAATATGTTATAAAAAAAATTGATGGTGATGGTAAGGAGATGAAACGATTAATGCATTGAAATATGTCAAAGTCATGTAGGTACAATGGTTCTTTAAAAATATATATATGTTTTTCCTAAATCAATTAGGAAAATTGTTTACAACAAATTAAATTTGATCAATTTAATTCCACTTAATATTTTTATTCATTTTCTAAGGTATCATAATATGATGCAATCATCACATTACTTAGCGAAAAACTAAATCAACAATATTAAAATAGATTAGAAAAAAGAAGAAGAAAAAAAAAAAAAAAAAAAGAAGTAAGCAATGACATTTTATATAAATTGAAAGCAAGTAGAACAAAAATATTAAGGATACATCAAAATTGGTAATCAAACAAATTAAACATTTATGTTCAGTTCATCTTTCATTCTCTATTTTGTTGTGTCGATAACTAAAAAATTTCATAAATTTATCTTTGGGCTTTAAATCATTTTTCTTTCATTCTTCTTCGAAAGTCAAAACTCATGCAAATTATAAATTAAATAAATAAATTTAATAAAATAAAAATCAGTTTAATATTAGGTAATTAAAAAAATACATAAACTAATTTAAAGAAAATATTTCATACAAATTTTAAGAAATTATTGGACATTTAAGAAATCATCAATTAATAAAATATATAATAAATAAAATGTGAAAATTAACTTCTTATGCATATCCAAATTAATAATAATAATTAAAAAAAAAAAAAACTGAATACAACAATCCTCCTTTTTTCTTTTTTTAATATTATATATATTTTGAGATGAGATAAATGATAAGGATGCTAAGTAGATGACAACTTAGCTAGAATTTCCCGATATATTTATTGATTCCGATTTCGAACTACTTTATTAATAAAAAAAAAAAAAATAAAAAAAAAATTGCAACCAATGAAGAACAATATAACTATGAGTAAGTTCTCTCTACTGAAAAAACAAATTATGTTTGAATAAGTGTATGTTTGGTATGGCTTTTGAAAGGATCAAAAGAGCTTTTTTAATGCTAGAAGCCATTTTAAAGTTTTTTTTAGTTGTTTGGCAAAACTTAAAACAACTTTTTTAATATATGAATTGTCTCAATTACCCTTTAAAAAAAGTCATTTTATGTCTTTGAGCTTTTTTAAAACATATGAATTGTCTCAACTACCCTTTATAAATTTTAGATATTCCACCATAACTTTTTCATTATAAATACATTGTTAACACTTTTTTTGTAATTCACTCAACCAAAAGCTATTTCTAAAAATATATTGTTATTTCTAAAAATATATTGTCAACACCTTTTTTGTAATTTACACAACCAAAAGCTTTTTTTGTTAGAAGTTCTACTCATTAGAAGCCCTATTACAAAAAGATCTACTCTAGAAGCTGAAATTGAAAAGCCATATCAAACACACTCTAAGTCCTCTCTGTTGTTCTTCTACTCAAAAATCAAAGAATTCATGACAAAAGGAAAATAATAATAAATAAATAATCTTTAAGAAATCTACCCTAATTGTCACAGATATCGGAGAATTTTAATCAATCTCAACTTCCTTATATATTTTTCCATCAACCTTTAAAATTAAATGGAAATTATATTAAATAAAATAAAATACCTGCTGGCAGCTATATAAAAAAAAAATTAAAAAAAAAAAAAACATTTAAAGCTATATTTTTATTCTCATTGTTGTGCTCTATGGTGTTACAATAGACTTACCACACTGATAAAAAAGAAAAAATAAAATTGACGTACTAGACTACCAGTTGCCATCTTGCAAGTTTGCAACACACAACGTTTAAAACCCTAAATTTATCTCATTATTTTTCTCCCCTTTTTGCCGCCTCCCTCTATCTTCTCCTAGCTATTCACTTTAATGTCTACCACAACTTGCTCTCATCGTCTTCTCCACTGCATCTACCCGCACTCTTCACATCTCTTCATCTTGTTTTAATCCTTACTCTTCACTTTCCACATTCTATGATTTTTTTTCTAAAGGTTAACTAAAACAGCATCTGGAAAAACACTTGGAAACAAAAACAGGGAAAAAGAAGAGCAATAGGTTGAAGGAAGCAAAGATTTTGCTGAACTTGAAGCTCTTGGATTCAAATCCTATACAGTAAAAAAAACATAGAGAAATCAAGAGAAAAATGGTGAAATTAAAAAAAAAAAAAATTTGCAAAAAGAGCCACAATAGCAAACATGACTTACTTGAAAATAAAAATGATTGTTGTGAGCATTAATAGATGATCACAAAGTTTACATTTAAATATGGCAAGAAACAACAACGTTTTACATCCCAATAGCCAAGAGTCATTCATTCATCATTGCATATTAAATGAATTAATATGGTGTGAAACAACCAAAATTTTACATCCGAGTCAAGCGTACATCTTTGTAAATGAATGAATTAATATAGATTTTCTGTTATCATTATAGGGAAGGGGAAGAGTCTATAGAGATAAAAGATAAGAAATTAAGAAGAATTAATGGACAAAGGGAGTGATTTTTTATTTATTTTATTTTATTTTTTATTTATTTATTTTTTTAGAGATCCAATAACGGTGAATTAAATGCTACAATTAGTCAAAAAGAAAGAAATAACAAAATAAAAGCCAAATCAATCGATTAATTAATTGCCAAACCATTTCACAATTTTAGTATATTATATAGATATGGAATTAATAACAATTTTAATATGAATAATTAATTAATTAATGTATAGAATTGAATACTAAAGCTCTCTCACAGCGACATATGGCGCTGTGAAAGTCTGTTATTATATATATATATATATATGATGGGTAGTTAATCCATCTTAATTTTTTAATTTTTAAAAAATCTTGGATTGTTTATAATTTATGATAGATTCTTTTTATACAAGTGGTCATCTAAGGAGAAAGCAAATTAACAAAATGTATATACACTTTTAATATAAAAAAAAAAATCATTAAAATTTAATTAATTATATATGAATTTTTTTTTTTGAAAAATATAAATACAAAAAGTTGTTTTCAAGCTTAACTAGTTTCTCATAAAGGATTTTGATTTTTATCACAAAACAAAAGGAAAGTTCTTCTGAATAATACTTTGTTTGGTTTCTTCAAAAAAAAAAAAATAAATAAATAAAAAAAAATAGTGCTTTGTTTGGGAAGAGACACTACTAATCGAGTTAAATCCAAAAGCAGTACAGTCAAAACAATTTCCAAGCAGCTTCTGTAGGTCCCAACCAAAGCTCTGAAGGTCCCAACCAAACAGAGCTTTCAAATTAAAAGCACTTTCCAGGAATTTTCTCTGCACCACACGTGTTCGGTCCGTCCCACCCCGTCGCGGCCATTCCTCATCCATGTGAACCGATAAGTGGGTCCAAAAATCGCAATCAATTAGAAAATCTATTTACAAACCAAAGTCAAAATTTACACCGAAAAGTAGGTCTAAATATCAAATATATATATTTTTTTTAAAAACGGGGGTAAAATGGTAAATATCCTATATTTCATTTTTTACACATATTTATTATAATCAATTTTTTTTTTTTAATAATATCTAGGGGTGTGCGGCGGATCAGATCCAATGGATTTGCCATGATCCAAGATCCGATCCGATCCGATTGGATCGAAGAAATTGAAATCTGATCCGATCCGATCTGATCAGATTATAAAATACTTCAATTCGATCCGATATGATCTGATGGATCGAATTAATATAAAGTCATTCAAAATATATAAACGTTATAATCTGAAATAAATAAAATCAAATAAATTATTTAAACATTACTAATTAACTTAAATAAAATTAACATTCAAAAAATACATAACATAACTTGTAAACTTTATACAATTCAAAAAGTTTATAAACATTATTCATCAGCTCCAAATATAAACTTAATAAGCCGTGATGTTGATGAAGAAGAATAGAAGAAAAGAAGATGGTGGATTGTTGGCCGTAGAGAAATTGAGAAAGAAAACCCAAAATAGTAACATTAAAAATTGTATTTTGGTTGGGCCTTTACATTAGAAAGTAGTAAATAAAATAAATTGTCCAATATAAAAATAAGGCCTAATATTTTAGGCGGATTGGCGGATTCGGCGGATTTCCAAACGGAAATCCAAGATCCGATTCAATCCAATGGATTTTAGAATTTAGGATTCAATCCGATCCAATCCGATCCAATCACCTCTCTGGATACGATCCGATCCAATCCAATCCAATGGATTGGATCCGATCCGATAGATCGTATTGGATTAGATTGGATCCTGCACACCCCTAATAATATCTATTATTTCGGAACCATATATATTTTTAAAGCCTTTTGTTATTGATAAGATTCGAGTTGTTGACCTGAGAATCATTTACCTAAAGCTTCAAACTCGTTCATCTACCAGTTAAGCTATACCCCTGTTAGGCTGTTAGCGTATTTATCATAATCGCTTAGATTGAAACTTATGCGATTGAATAAAATATAGTAAAAAGAGAGTGATAGAGTCACGTTAGATTTTTGAAAATTAACAAAACATTATAGTTTCCACTTGAGTGACGTATTTATCTTTGTGTGTGTGTGTGTAAGGTAAGCTGTAATCATCAACTATGAATAAAAATAACATAAAAAGACTATAAGAATGACCAATTTGCATGGATTTAATTTGATTGATGTTTGAATATGAGGAATTCACACCCCAAAAGAAGACTATAAAACAATATTAAAGAAAGAGAATCTCAACCGATCATATTTTTTTTTTTAATTTGATACCAGATAAATTATAGTCTACCATGATCTGCTGAGATCAAACATTACATATGCAGTTTAATATCACTTTTACAATTGTAGTGAGAAAATTCTCCATATACATTTATAAAATGTGCATGTTGAATTCGAATACCCATTATTAATGTTGAAGGGGAGATATGCACCTATCACTTTTACAATTGTAATGAGAAAACTCTCCATGTACATTTATAAAATGTGCATGTTAAATTCGAATACTCATCATTAATGTTGAAGGGGAGATATGCACCTCCCGAGTTAAAAGGAAATGTACAAAACTTATTAAAGCCAATAAATCAAACATCAAATATATTATGATATAGATCCTTTTTTAATATAGATTATATATCATTACCTATATTAGATATGTAAAGTTGAATGTTAAAGTTGTTATATTAGTATAACCGTCTAACGTGGTTTGATGGTAAATAACGTTTATTTAGTTTAACGATGTCTTGGTTCGAGTGGTCACCCAACATAAGTGGTTTATAAAAATTAAAAGTTGTTATATTGATTAGTTTAGTAGGAATTTTGTATTTTACAAAAGTAGAGCAAATTGCACTCGTACAAATCTCCCTTCTCCTCTCTCTTGTTAATTCTTATCGGGTTGGTTGAGGAGAAAAACGTCTTTTTAACTATACCAATAAGATATATAATTAAGTATTAAAATAAAAAAATAATAAAGTAATAAAATAATTTTTTTTTGAATATGTAAAGTAATAAAATATTGTACGGAGGAATTAGGTGCAATTTTGCCATGTGTTTTATACTTTATCTCTTATTCTCTTTCAATCAATAATGATTGAATTAAAATATTTTTTTAATTTTTAAAATTTTTTTTTTTCTATTATTGTGTGAAAACTAAAAAAAAAAAAACAAAAAACTTTAAGAGAACTTTGTGGTGAACTGGTGATGTAGCATTGGTCTGTCTCCTCAGTCTCTGGTGTCCGGGCTCCTCTCTCTATATATATAGAAGCAAAAGAAGCTTTTATAGGCGCCCCATACAATTCTCTCTCGCTCTCTGCATTATCTTCAAATAAACCTCTCAAGTTCAAGTCTTTCAAGGTAAAATCTTATCTGGGTTCTCCTCCTGCTCTGTTTTTATTCTCTGTTTATGGTTTCTCTTATCTCTCTCTGTGTTTTTTTTTTTTTTTTTTTTTTTTAATATACGCTTATGCATGTTTTTTGGGGTGATTCAAGCTTGATTTTTTGTGGGTATTTTCTAAATTGTTTGTTTAGTAGCTTTGTCGGTCACATTATTGGAGACCCTCTGCTTTGCTGCTTTGCAATTTATGTTTATAGTTTCTTTTCTTTAATTTATGATTTTGTTTTTTGATTTTCCTAGATTTTGTTTTTGCTAACAATGAAAAAAGAGCAGAAGATTGGCAAATCTGAAACATGTACATGTTTGTTAATGATATCTCTGGTGCTAAGTGTATAATTTTGGGGGTTAATTTTGTTATAATTGTTGTGGTTATAAATTATAATTGCTTGTGTTTCTTCTAGTTTTTGCTGCTCATAGTTTATTGTGTGAATTGTGGTAGTTAAATTGGTTTTGTTTTTATGTTCCTCAAGGTCTACCATTTCATGAAGATTGCATATGTATTATTGTTGGTTGCTTTGTTTGTGCAAGCATAAAATGTTGAATCTAATTAGCAAAGATGTTGATCAATTAGTACTTGTAGGTTCCTCGTAGTGTTGTCTAATTGAATTTGAATACTGCAGAATGGGAAGTACTGATGGAACCAGCTATGGTGCATACACCTATGAGCAGCTTGAAAGGGAACCTTACTGGCCATCCGAGAAACTCCGCATCTCCATCACTGGGGCAGGTGGTTTTATTGCCTCCCACATTGCTCGGCGTCTGAAGAGCGAGGGCCATTATATTATTGCTTCTGACTGGAAGAAGAACGAGCACATGACTGAGGATATGTTTTGTAACGAATTCCACCTTGTTGACCTTAGGGTCATGGACAATTGCTTGAAGGTTACTCAGGGAGTCGGCCATGTCTTCAATCTTGCTGCTGATATGGGTGGCATGGGATTCATTCAGTCCAACCATTCCGTCATCATGTACAACAACACCATGATCAGCTTCAACATGCTCGAGGCCTCGAGGATCAATGGAGTTAAGAGGTTAGTTGTATTGTTTAGTGTATACCGTATATCGATGGAATTGAATTGATGAAATTTCCCATTTAATGCTAAATTGAGTTGATTATGTCTCATTGTTGAAGTTCGATATCCGAATTTGTGCAGGTTCTTCTATGCCTCCAGTGCTTGCATCTACCCTGAATTTAAGCAGCTGGACACTAATGTGAGCTTGAAGGAGTCTGATGCTTGGCCTGCAGAGGTTCGTTACTCTCACTGTCGACTATGATATTGTATTTTAGTAAATAATAGACCAATGATTTTCATTATTTCACTTTGTTTTTAGCCTCAAGACGCTTACGGCTTGGAAAAGCTTGCAACTGAGGAGTTGTGTAAGCACTACACCAAAGACTTTGGCGTTGAGTGCCGTGTTGGAAGGTTCCATAACATTTATGGTCCTTTTGGAACATGGAAAGGTAACTAACTCCTTTATCCACATCGGTTCTTATACCATCCACATTGTGCTAAATATGTCATCTTGTTATTTTCCATAGGTGGAAGGGAAAAGGCTCCAGCTGCTTTTTGCAGAAAGGCACTCACTTCCACTGACAAGTTTGAGATGTGGGGAGATGGACTTCAGACCCGATCTTTCACCTTCATTGATGAATGTGTAGAAGGTGTTCTTCGGTAAGGGATTTTCTATTTTTGTTTCTACATTGGCAGAAGGTCACATATTCCTTCTCAAAGCTGTAATTTTTCTGATTTCCGAGACTGGAAATGAACATCGTAAATGGCAGTTCTCTTTCAAAGGAAAATAGATTCTTTTCTATATACATTGAGTTTTAGAAATCAACACTATAATTAAAGTAGATTAATTGCTCAGATTCCTAGTGATGCAAACGTGGTAGAAGTATTTGTTGAATGTATCAAAAAGTTGTTTATCTTTTTTCTTGATTACTTTCTTGGTGGTTGGAACTACGCATTTCCAAATTTTAACTCCTCTCACTGATGTGCCATCTTGAAATCAATATGTTTAGGTTGACAAAGTCAGACTTCCGTGAGCCAGTGAACATCGGAAGTGATGAGATGGTTAGCATGAATGAAATGGCTGAGATTGTTCTTAGCTTTGAGGACAAGAATCTTCCCATCCAACACATTCCTGGTCCTGAGGGGGTTCGTGGTCGTAACTCAGACAACACACTGATTAAAGAGAAGCTTGGTTGGGCACCTACAATGAAACTGAAGGTACCAAAATAATGAAAACCATTGTCTATTAGTCTATTTGTATTATATTAACTCATTGTTTCACTCATGACAAATCGTAATTTACTGTAGGATGGGCTGAGAATTACATATTTCTGGATCAAGGAACAAATTGAGAAGGAGAAGACTAAAGGTATCGACTTGTCTGTTTACGGATCTTCGAAGGTTGTAGGAACTCAAGCCCCAGTTCAGTTAGGTTCACTTCGTGCTGCTGATGGCAAAGAATGAAGTGATCAAGACACACAACCGTTGTGATTTCTATGGCTATCATAATACGTAAGGAATTACTTGCTGGTATGGAGTTCTCGGAATGAGTATTATTATGACCGTTATTCCTTTTGTTATCTAGTTTGTACCATGTCGACAAGATTTTATGCTCCTATTGTACTCTTTTCGGAAAAGGCTGCTCCCGTGGGTTAATTTAGTAGCCTTGAATGTTCCTCCCTTTCTGTGTTATTATTCATCAGCTTTCAATAAAAATGTTATTTTCTTCAATATATATGGATGATCTAGCTTCCTTGTTGACAGACTTGTTGTCTCCATCTTTAAATACCACACGCGGTATGACTGCTCGAATCTGGGATATTGTCGGTCTGAATGAACGCTCCACTTTGGGCGGTGATCGTTATGGATCAGCAGCGTTGGTAGAAGTCAATTTTTGCTCATTTTGTTTATCACATGGCAGGAATTGAATGATTTCCCACTTGATCATCCTACTGGTGGTCCAGTGATGGTGACAATTTCAAAAGTATTTTTGTGAGTTATTTGAATCATGCTGCCCATCACCACCACAGATAACGTTTCATTCCCATTGAAACTTGGTCCACATTTTTCAATTGTTATATCCATGATCCATCTATCAAAATGGATATTCCCTTTATAATATTCCAAGAAAATGAAACCACTTTTACATCAATGAACCAAATATCAGTTTCGGTGAAAATATTGAAGGTTTAAACTTTTATAAATTTCAATAGAATATCGCTATTATTCTCAAAATATCGGATTCATTTTGATTTTTATTCTCGAGATAAGGTATTATTAATCGGACATATAGATGAAGTGATAGCCTATCTAACATATCACAGTACTTGGTTGCATTGCATCAGAGCATAAATGAGTGCTGAAATGTACGGACACACTACCCTTTTCAAGACTTAAAATGGTTTAACAACTTGTGGCCAGAGGTGCTTCACCAAAAGTGCTTTTTGTAGCTTCTTAAATATGAGTGTTGCTGTTGCGGTTGTAACTTGTGGGGCATGTAGCATGTGGTGTGCTTTTTGAAATGTTCCTTTTCATTGTGACAAAAAATCTGAAATCATTTGTAAAATGTGGTGTTTTATAAAAGCAACCTTAGAAAGTGTGTTTCATAAAAGCATCTATTAAACATAGTTTAGGATATACTTTAAAAGTTCAATCTCATGAGTTTAGCCGGTATGAACGAACCGTAATGTTACAGAGTCTGATTCCACATGAAAAAGATATGCAGGATCCTGCACATTACAGAGTCCGATTCCGCATGAAAAAGTATACAGGATCCCGCACCTGATAATAACATATGAAAGGAAATTTGCATACTAATAATCTATTCCAGAGCAAGCCAACAGTAAAAAGCTATTTTAAATGTATAACAGAACTAACTCACACAAAACGTCTTGAATTTACATACTAATAGTCACTATGATATATAGATATATAGATATAGTATAAAAGCTGATACTGAATCATACTTTTCTCTCTGTGTTCACTTTTCGGCTGTGATCGGGTAACATATGAACATTAAAAATCCAAGAGGGTGGCACATAATGTTGCATAAATATAACATCCAACGACCAAAGAATTTGGGCATACCTCCACCTCTCCCTCAATATTCGGAACTGTGGTAAACAGGATTCACTTCGAGCTGCTCGGCGAATTTTTCCAGGATGTCCTTCACGAGTTCCCTAAATCCATCATCTGTTTTTGCAGTGGTCTTATTGCTCTTTACATCTGCAAATATAGCATCATAAAGAAGAACCACTGCTTCATTGGCCTCTGAAGGTGGCATACCGAGCTCTTTTCCATTTTTCTCGAGGAAACCCCTGATTATGTCTGTATTCTCCGACTCACCGTCCAAGCTGCTCTTTTCTTGAAGCATCTTCTCTATGACATTGTTCAATTGCTTCTCATCTGCCAGGAGCTGCAATGTTTCATCATGGAGTTATTAGAATCGATCAATGAGCACAGCAATCAACAAGAATCAAATATCAATTGAAATTGGAAGAATCGTTGAACTGCCATTCAACATAGAACAAGTGGATTACAAGAAACAGGTGTCTTGTATCAGCACTTCCAGGAAAATACAAAAATCAGAGAATGATTTACGATATCTTAAGATAAGATTGAGAAGATGAATTACCGTTCTTAGCTTAGTACCGTTAATGATCTTGATGTTCCGAATGACAATAACGTGCTTCTCAGCCAAAGCATCTGCTATGTCTTGCAGAACTTGCTGGAGTAAGTGCGCAAATTGTGCTTGGCCCAATTCTTCTCCTCCCTCGGCTCCATGTTTCTTCAAGATGTCATTTAGCTGAGGAAATTCTGTTTGACCAAATATTTTAAGAATCAAATTTTTTAAAAAAAAAAATCAAATTGATAACAAGTAAACAACTAAAAAGAATTAGTCTCAAAATCTAAATTAAGAATTTGATCATAAAACGTTCTTTGGAATTGAGATAAGCAAATGTGTGAACTACAATCATCAAAATTTCTAACCTTTAACACGAAACGTAAATCCTTAGCGATTGGATGTGTAAATTGTAATCCCATATTACCATATTACTCAGGATACAGTTTGATAAATGAAGTTGAGAAACACATAAAGGAGGTATGATGAAAACAATTTACATGAATTATACGAGTAAGAGTGAGAATCAATCATGGTTTTTGTTACTTCGATGAATCATCATTTCCTTTACCTTGTCAAGTTGTACAACAAAAATGCTCGCCGATGCATCCCAAAGAAAATTACTAATTTGACAATTAAAACTAACTAATAATTATAAACACAACAGAAAGCAAATGATCAAACTATTCCCATATCTTTGATCAATTATCACAATAAGTCCAAGGCACATTTTCTCAACAACATAAATCAAATCAGGGAAATAAATATCAATAATATATGCAATACATCTCCTATATTATCTCTGATATTGATTATATTTTCATAAATTTGGACCCTATATGTCTATCGAAACCAATATCGACAGAAAACAAACCTGAAAATGGAGGGATACCCATATCAACACCCATGTTAAAAAGTGCATTGCGTATCTGAGCTTTGCAAATCTTGCCCTTATCTTCAGTATCCAAATCAGTAAACAGATTCTCAGCTAACATGGCGAAATCATCTTCGTCCTCCAAAAACAATCTCAGTGTGTTCCCTTCCAATATCGATACCACAATCGGATCATCTTTTGAAAGAACAAAACAGAACCCAGAAAACAAAACACGAAAAAGTCACCAACTTTATATATAGAAGAAAAAAAATCTTAGTCAAAACCCACTCAAGTCTACAAAGTCAAGACAGAAAATTTTAATAAAAATGGTACCATTGAGTTCATCGGCGATGGCAGTTAGGTAATTTGTGGCGACTTCGGAGGCGTGATCTGTATCGAGTTCTTTGATCCGGAAAGCGGCGTCGTCACCTGAAACGGTGCGTTTTAGTGCCGACGACTTGAGGTTTTGGGGCAATGAGATGCCGAGGAGAGACGAAGAGGCTTTGGATTCTACCAAGTCGAGGACCTGAGCTCCGGTCTTGACGGTGCCGTTAGAGTCAAGAGACGGCTTGAGATGGATAGAGAGTGATCGGAGCTGGGTTCCGTCAAGGACCGTGAATCCTCCGTCCGACATTTTTTTTTTCTTTGGGGAGAGTTGGAGTTCGAAGCTTTCTTGTGTTGTTGTTTGGTTTTTTTTGGGGTGCTTTCCGACACAAAGAGATGACTAGAAATTGAACAGGTCTGGTCTTGGAACAACTCTCTCTGTCGCTCTCACTCTCTCTCTGTATATATATATATATATATGGAAATTGCTTGGGTACTGACCAAGCCATACTGATAACACCAAATCACCCAATGGGATGTTGCCACGTGGTAAAACTCTTTTGCTTTTTCCATGTTTCTCCTTGCTATGGGTTACGTGACAAGCAATGAGTGGTGTGGTCAGCACCTGGTCAGTACCCAAGTATTATCCTATATATATTTGGCACTTTGATTTCGCTGTAATTTTCGAAAATGCCATTATTTGTACTTGTCATAATCAAACGGCTTCATAGTTCGGATTAAGGATGGGTATTTATTCTTGGATACCCAAATCCCCAATTCCCCATTTCCCCATCTTAATTTATATAGAAATATTAGGTTTCATTTGAATTTGTAATAATTTTTTTTCTTTTCTTTAGTATGTAATTTTTGGTAAAACAGGAAAACGAAAGAATGGGAAAAACAGAGAAATAAGAGGAAATGGAGATGAGAATGAGGATGTGGATACCTTCCCAAAAATTCCATTGGGGGATGGGGGACCTATCCATCCCCATTTCCCCAATGCTCATCCTTAGGAGAAAAACTTGGATGCACCCGGTGCACCAATCACCAGTGGTAATTGGTGCACCGAACCATTCATAACTAGACATGTGACAATTTTTATTTAAAAAAATATTTAAAAAATACTGAAAGGAGAGAGAAAATATTATATTTAATTTAAAAGTTAACGCATGTCAATTTTTAAGTGGCCCAGTGCAACACTCAACTGTTGCACCAGGTGCACCCAAGATTTTCTACATCCTTAGACATATATTGTAATTCCAATATTGGACATCAAACTCTTCTCCAATTTAGAGTTAAAAAGGAATCTTTTTGAAAATATGCTTACACTAAATTTTTTTTCATTTAATATTTAACACCAAATTTTACATAAGAAAACATTTTAAAGGATATGCTTCTAATTTAATAGTTTAACATTATTTAAATATATAATTGATAAGTAAATTAAATAAATTGAATATGTATATCAATATTGATATCATTTTAAAGATTTTAACGAGATCTTTCCAACTGTATATTATTTTTAGAAATATATTGTTATAATTAAGTATAGGAGGGTTAAATTAGAGAATTGAAAAAAAAAATTAAAGTAATGATTTGACCATTAAATAATTTTAAAAAAATGTTAGTGCAGCACTAACACAAGTCGTAATATTTGGAGTTTGGTGTTGTGTACGGGCGTCAATTGGAGATATTCTAATCCGACACAACCAAATTATCTACTCTCATAAGATGGAGGAAAAAACTTCCTACCACGTGATATGTTGGAAAAAATCTATCGAGACTCGTGCCACTCCTGCTAGGAAGGGATATTGTTTTTTTTTTTTTTTTTTTTTTTCTCTCTCTCTCTCTTTTTCTTTTTGGAACTAACGTTTGTTTTCTTAAAAATTAAGTTTAGTTAAAATGTTAAATAAGTCAAAAGCATATATATACTAAAGGGTAAATTACACTCACACCCTTAAGGTTTGAGGCAAAGACACTTAGATGAAAAAGTTTAGTTATTCTACATTAACACCCCTGTATTGTCGAAAATACTCTTGTATAATAATAAAAAATAAAAGTTTTTTTACACTAACACCCAAGGGCATTTTGGACCTTACCATGGTCAAATAGGGATGTAAGTGTAGAATAACTAAACTTTTCCATCTAAGTGTCTTTACCTCAAACCTTAAGGGTGCAAATGTAATTTACCCTATACTAAAATGCGTAGATTGCTTGAAAAAATATATTATAATAATAGATTGATTTATTTAGCTCATTATTATTATTATTTTTGAAAGATTTATTATTTTGGGCAGTGTGGTGTCGAGCTCTTCATTATTAATGCTAAAAAAAAATTCGTTGTAAATTAGTTTAAATTCAAATTATATAAAAAAAAAATATTGTAGTAAATTCATGGAATTTGAATTTATAAAAAAATATTCTAAAATAAAAAGTTATCAATAAAAAAATCAAAATAATTTATAATTAAGTGTTATTTAAATCTAAACAAATCAATTAATTTAAAAATATTGGGAGAATCGCAAATACCTCCGACTTTTAACCAAATGGCAAATCAAACCCTCTGATTTGAACAATCAGTAAACAACCCCCTACCGTTAAATAACCCCTACATTATTTGTGTAATGGTGTTAGTATACATTTAACGATAGGGGGTTATTTGCTGAATGTAGGGGGTTATTTGCTGATTGTTCAAATTAGAGGGTTTGATTTGCCATTAGGTTAAAAGTCGGGGGTATTTGCGATTCGGGTTATTTGCTGATTGTTCAAATTAGAGGGTTTGATTTGCCATTAGGTTAAAAGTCGGGGGTATTTGCGATTCTCCCAAAAATATTTAAACAAGACAAAAAAACAAAAAAAAAAAATTTGAATACAGATAAATATATAACTATCTACGGGTCATATAACTTTTAAAATTTTCTAAATTTTTGTTTTGGTATCATTCTAAATTTAATTATTCTCTTAATTATTATTTAATTAAAAGTATGGAGAAATTTTGAAAACATAAAATGTATTAGGTTTGAAGTTGCTTTCATTTGAAAATAATAGCAAGACTAATTGGAAAAAAATTTATTTTCAAGTGAAAAAGAAAAAAGAAAAATAAAAAAGAGAGAAGATAATTTGGGTTGGTTGATGACTTGATGTGGATGCGAGTGCGACTGAAAAAAATTGCGTAGGGTCGATTTTGTAATTTATGAGAAATAGAAGGGCAAATGTAAGAGATATCGTGTACGTGGGCGTCCACGTCATATAAGTCGTTTTGATATTCTATTTTTCCCGCGTTTACGCGTCGACGGCGGGTTAATTTTCTATAGAGACAGAGCGCGGCTTCCATGCACTCGAGTCTACAGAATACAATTGTTGTCGTTTGGATCTGTCCAATCATAACCAGCCTTAAAAATAAGATAAGATAGAGGACAAAATGGACATTCCATTAGAAAATCACTATCGTCTCAACTTTCTCTTCTTCTTCTTCTTTGTAAAACTTCTATGGCGACTCTTCAATCTCTGTTTTATCAATCAAATTCTGCAAATGGGTGGCTTTTGTTTTTCAAATTGTATCTGGGTTTGGTTGCTAATCGACCCCAGCCCAGCTTCCTTAGTTTTTTTCAATCCGAGATTAAAAAAAAAAAAAAAAAACCTTCAAAAACCCTAACAATGACCATAAAAGTTGTCCCAAATCGACCCTACTCATATTCCAACGACCCCAACATTCAAAAAAGTTTAAGGTAGTATACAATTGCAAAAAAAAAAAAAAAAAAAAAAAATTGTCTTTTTTATGATACTGTTTTGACAGTTTGTTTATTCATAGCTGAAAATGAAACTTTTTTTGGGTGTTTATATATACTTGATCAAGTTTCGACGTTTCTGTTGTTTTCTTTCTGGGTAATGTGTATGGAACTTGCATTCTGAAATTTCTGATCACTTTATTGATGCAGAGTAATGCGGAGTAATCAGAGTGTGATGGTTGATCTTGAGACAGCACCTATAGAAGATGAATTTTGAAATGATTATTTGTAAAATATCAGCAACTAAACTCGACTGTTTTTTTAGCCGTTACAATGTTATACCAAAGTTACAACTTACAACAATACCAAACTGATTCCGAGACCAAACTCTAATTACAAATATAAAAACCAATCACACCATTTGAACTTCACCTACAGATCTTGATGTTACATGTGAAGGCTCTTCTTCTTCTTCGTCTTCATCATCATCACCATAAACAGAATTGATTTTGGATTTCTTAAATTTCTGTTTTTCAGCAAACAAGGCAAATGCTTTTTCTCCATGCACAGATTCATCACCAATATGCAGTTCTTCCTCAGACATCCTAAGTGGAACTATCAACCTAATGAACAAGCAAATTATGCTTGTTGTGACAATGTTGAGGCATACCACAAACAAAATGCCTCCTAATTGAATCCCCATTTGATGGAATCCGGCGGACGTCTTGCCGGTCTGGAGACCGTATGCTAGACCGATGTATTTATCCCAATCGGGGACCAAGTAGAAAAGGCGACACAATTTGGGAACTGCAAAAAACCCCGTCAGAATCCCGCCTAGGATTCCGGCAATGGCGTGGGTGTGGAAGACTGCCAATGGGTCATCGATGTATCGTAAGAACTTGACCTTGTTTTGAAGCACCATCATTGTGTACCATGGAACACTTCCTGAGATCAGTCCCATTAGAATGGCTGCCCACCCTTGCACTACTCCTGTTCAATGTGTCACATAAATTTCAAATTAATTAAGCACATTGTTATATAATCTAATGAGTTGTTTTCTCCTGAACTTCGAATTTATTGTAATAGTTAAAATAATGTAAAGGGCAATTAAATGAATGAGCAAATTTCAAAAATCATATTAAGGATTTACTAATATCAAAAAACAACCATACAATTTTGAAATTAAATAAAAATCTCCTACTAGTAAGTAGTAACTAGTAGTGTTCTTCGATTTTAATCAAATTTTCACCTGCAGCGGGGGTGATGCAAACGAGGCCGGTGATGATTCCCTGTACGACACCAATGACGGAGGGTTTACCAAAGAAGAAAGTGTCGAGGAGGAGCCAGGTGAGGAGGCTGGTGGCGGTGCATATGTGGGTGTTAAGGATGGCGAGAGATGCGTCGGAGCTGACGGCAAAGGGCGCTCCACCGTTGAATCCACTCCACCCCATCCAAAGCAATCCTACACCCGCAAGCATCATTATAATGTTGTTTGGCTGAGTCTCCTCCCTGTCCTTGTCCGCCCTCGGACCCACCTACACAAATAATTGTCATTTAGCTAATTAAACTCTTGATTAATCTTTTCAAAATTTTAAAAATTATAACTGAGTATATAATTTTAATTTCATTGGAATGTTAGATCTCCTTTATTCCAACACAGTTATTTAATTTTGTTAACCGATAATATTTTGGGAGAATACATACATTTGAACTAGAGAATTTTAATGAAAACGTACCCAATAAGAGGCAGTGAAACCAGCAACACCAGCAGAGACATGAATAACATAACCACCAGCAAAATCAATAACACCAAGCTTGGCCAGCCACCCATTCGGACTCCAAATACTAAACGCTGCCACCGTGTACGAGAATGTCAGCCACAGCGGCACGAACATCACCCAAGCCCTAAAGTTCATCCTCCCAAGAAGTGCACCAGCAATCAAAACCACCGTTATACACGCGAAAACCCCCTGGAAAAACACCATTGTCGCGGTAGGAAAGTACCCGAGAAAAGCTTTCCCTAGAAGAAACTTCTCGTCCAAGGCAACCCCAGGTTTCCCAAGGAAGAAGACGAGCTTGTCCCCGAAGGACATGCGAAAACCCCACCCTACCCAACACAAAATGACCATAGCAAAGGCATAAATCGCCATGAAAGCTGAGTTTAACGCCCACTTCTTCCTTACCATGCTCCCGTAGAGAATGACCAAACCCGGCATGCTCTGCAGGCCCACGAGGGTTGCTGCCGTGAGCTGCCACGCGTTGTCTCCCTTATTCATCCATTCAGGACTCGCCTCGTCTGGTAAAAGGTTCGCAGGGATGCTCTCCATTGTCTAGACGTCTGTACTAGAGAATTTCAAAATAAACAAAGAAGAATTAGAATGTGTATATGTTCAAGAAGGATTATTGAGTTACAAATTTTGTATGTTTTTTTTGGATTTAATTGGTCAAGTGTTTGTGAAGTTGTATTGGGTGTTTTAGGCCGGCCTTTGACAAAATTTTGATTGAAATGTCACAATTGGTGAAATTTTGTGAACAGCCGATCAAGAAATCCAAAATCAGAATTATATAACAAGAAGGGATCTGAAAAATTGTACAAATGATGTACAAAGGGAATTTAGTATGTGTCCTATACTCCTAATTAATAATGAGAATTACCCCGACGGAAAAATTCAGAATCAATACGAAAGACGTATTTCTGGAGTTTAAAGTTTCAACTCCAACGTGAATTGGGTTCTTCTAGTTAGCTAGAATATTGAACCCAACTACGTTCTAGGGTGGTTTAACCGAGTTTTATATAGTGGTATGCTACTTACTATTTATGGAGATTCTGCGTCATTACATTTAGGCGGAAAGAGTGTTTGATAAATCTGATGTTGAATGTTAGATACACGATTTGAATTCGTTAGAATAACACGGAGATTTATATTTAGGAGGGTAAAGTGTTTGGTATATAAGATTCAGGATTCGAATTCGTTAGAATAATGCGGACAGATTCTAATGTGAATGAAATTGTGGTCTTGGATTCTTAGATCCAAATTGATTGAATGGCACAGAAAAATTCTATTATGGGGAAAAAAAAAACTGTTCAGTGACTAAAATGTTATTGGAAGGGGTCGTTTGTTTTTTTGTCTGAAGACTGAATAGTCCTGAATTTTACTGAAGACTGAATAATAACTGAAATCTGAATCTGAATGACATGTTTGTTTGTTTGTTTTTTTTTTTTTTTTCCTTACAATCTGAATGTATTGTCAACATATTTGTTTTTTAAAAATAAAATTATCTAAAAAGAAGTAATTTTACATCTATACCCATGTTAAACAATTATACATATAATATAGAATAAAAACAATCCAACAATAATAATTATATAGGGTAATTATCATTCTCCCCCTTATAGTTTGCCGTATTCTCCATTTTCCCCCCTCTAGCTTCAAAATTCTCCAATTTCCCCCCTCCCATGCCTATTTTTATAAGATGAAATTGGTTGTATTTGTGCATAGAATAGGGGAATTTAGAGAATTTTGAAACTAAAGGGGACAAAAGGGAGAATATGGCAAACTACAGGGGAGAGAATAATAATTTCCCAATTATATATGAGAACATATGATCATGATTTTCTTCTTCAATTACAAACAAACTTTATTTTTACTATAAAAAGATTTTTTATTTATTTATTTATTTATTTATTTATTTTTAGAGGGGCCAGCAGGAAAACTTACACAATACACTCTAAAAAAAATAATATATAAATATATCACTCTAATATCATAATAAACTATTGATATTAAATACTAATATGAGAAGTGATTAGAGTTCTTTTTTATTTTTAAAACTATTTAAAATAAGCAATATATTAAAATAAAGATTTCTATACAATATATAATTATGATGAAATTGAATATATGTTATATATGAAGGATAGTATCAGAAGAAAAGATTTTAGATTGCATTTAATGCAATTAAGTGATTTACGATCAAGAGAAAAGTCAGGATTTTTTACTTTTTATTTTAAGTTGTTTGACCACTTAAAAAAACAAACAAAACAACTTAATAATTATGATTCAGACCCATTAAGTTTTAAGTGGAAAAAACAAACGACCCAAAATTTAAATGTTCTGTTTATTTTTCCCATTAAATTTACGATTGTTGTTTAATTTAACAATTACTAATTTACTATTCTTAGAAAAGTCGATTTCAAAAAGAAAAAGAAAAAATCGAATATTTATTTTGTTTATTCTCCTTATTTGTCTCTATTATTTTTTAGTTTTCTTTTACCGTATAAATATATACGAAACATAACTTTTCTGCTGTCTAGCCTTGATTGATATATATGAAAATTGTGACGGCGTAAGATTCCATAATACTTGAATCTAATTAATGTGAGTATAAAAGATGTTGGATATTTTATTTAAAATTTCAAAATAATAATAATTATATTTTATTAATTTTAGAAGTCGTAATTGTTTTATATGAGTAATTATGTAACCGTTAGGACGGTTTAATTAAAATAAATATTTGACAATTATTCAAATTAATTGTATTATTAATGATGATATTAATATACAACAGTCATATTTCGAATTATAAATAGTGAATTCTAAATTATTTGGAAGATAATCTTATAGTATTTAATAGATAATTGAATGCCGGAGGTTAAATCCTAGAAGGGCGTACATTGATTTAGCACACATTCACCTTAAGGTCCTTCATACAAATGAACAATTTTATTTATTTATTTAATATACTACCTTCATTGTTTTTTTGTTGTTGACAGTATCTATTAATATGGGACCAAGTAATTTTTTTTTTTGAAGGTTTTCACTATTGATAGGATTCGAGCAGCTAACCTGGATCATTTACCCAAACATCAAGCTCATCCATCTACCAACTGAGTTGCGTCCTTATTGACTACTACTTTCATTGTTGCTCAAGAGGTTTTGTTTCCAATAAATTAAATATCCTACTCTAATTAGTGATTTTAGGGTTTTGATTTATAGTTAATAACATCGGTTCTTGAGGTATCAAATGGGCAAGATGACTTGAGCCCAGCTCTCAAATTGAGAGAATCCCTATTGTTGGGTGGGCCTATCTTGACTATCAAAAACCCATGAGCTCATCGAGTTAGTTTTGATAGTCAAATTAATTAGATGGACAGAAAAAAATAAAATAAAATGTGTAAATACGGTTTTTCAAAAGTATAAATATCATCACTCTTACATAAAATACAAGCTGAAGTCTGACGGACAGTCTCACCCAAAAGTTTAAGATTTGGCCCGTACTCGGTCCTCAAGTCTGGTTGGATCTTAAAATTACAGCTCAATCCGACCCATTTGACACCTCTAGTCTATGCTTCCTATCATACCTATTCAAGTTGAAAAGCCTCGAGGTGGGATGGAGAGTCCCTCAAAGTTACTGGACAAGCCAAATTGAAGGACGTCGAAGCTCACATTAGGTCATTGAAAAAAGTAGTCTACATTTGGGTTGCGGTCTTGTTCCACTACGAATATTTGACCATAAATTTTGTGCTAAGTCCACTACGATAAATTAGTTATTGAAAAATGATGCAAGTAAAACATTAATGGTAAATATGAAAATGAATATCAAAGTGTTTGGAAGAATTTCTACGAGAGACTAATTAAAAGTATGCTTACACCGTATTTGTTTTTAATTGAACAGTTGATTTTTCTTTTTTTGTCTTTTTTTTCTTGGCAAATATGAAGGGAAAAAAAAAAAAGAGTCTGTTTCAATCAAGATTGACTTAGGCTGAGAATTTGTCTTACCTACTATACTTTGAATGAGTCCCCAGAAGAATTTAGTTAATGGTTCAAGGAATATTGAAGTTAAACATTAATGGTAAATATGAAAATGAATATCAAAGTGTTTGGAAGACTTTCTACGAGAGACTAATTAACAGTATGCATGCACCGTGTTCGTTTTAAATTTGAGCAGTTGATTTTTCTTTTGTCCTTTTTTTTTTTTGTCATTTTTGTTTTGGTAAAATATGAAAAAAAAAAAAGAAAAAAAAAAAAAAAGTATGTTTCAATCAAGATTGACTTAGGCTGAGAATTTGTCTTACCTACTATACTTTGAATGAGTCCCCAGAAGAATTCAGTTAATGGTTCAAGGAATATTGAAGTGAAGCTAAAGGTGGTCAATCTATAGACCGGCCATACTGATCAAATCCAAATAAATTGTTAATTTTCGAGAAAAAAAAAATAATATTCGTGACGACTAGCACCAGAAAGAACCAAGACTTCTCTCGAAACATAGAGGCCAAGATCGATGAGACAAGATGAAATGCTAGAATCAAACTATACTAATGCGAGATTTCTCGGTTGAAAACCCAATAAATTATATAAACTGAGTTCTAAAAAGATTAATATCATTTGCTACGACCTAAAATAACGAAAATAAGGAAACTAGTCACTTAGTTATTTGCCAGAATTTGATGAATATTATATAGATATGGAAAAATTATACCTGCAAGGATATAAACTCACTCGTAAAGTAAAAAAAAAAAAATGTTGTTGGTCTAGTTTTATTGAGTCGGCTTATTAAAACCCAAAAAAAATAATAGTTGGGTTTTAAAAGCCATTAAAACCTGCTACAACCCTTTAATTGTTAAAAAAAATATTTTAATTTTGGACATTTTTACTGTTAAAGTTTAAAAAAAATATTGTAGTACGGTACCGTCCAAAATCAATATATCATATAATATCATTGATGTGGTAGCATATTCCACTAGATCATAGAAATATAGAATATGATAAGAATATTAAAAACCAGAATGAGTTGGACTGATAATCATATAATATTGAAGCACTATGAAAGATATGCAATTTTTTTATTTCTAATCCTTAAACAATGTTGGAGCCAACTAATAAAAATCTCTTTGATAAGTGCACTTGATTTGTCTTGACAGAGTGACAGATTACCAAATACCAACCCTAAATGCATCAAACTGTTGGCACATTAACAGTTTATTAATATTTTATGTGTTTGCAGAAACAAATCAAACAATATTATACATAAAGGTCTGATGATCATGTGGGGGATCACTGCACATTCATATATTTTTCTTGCAGGATTCAACTTTGTAACGTAATAGAATTTACTATGTAACCTTTCAAAATCATTCAAAGCCACAATATGTAATGCTAAGGAGTTAGTATCCTGCACGGAAAAAAAATGTGCATGATCTTAGTTTATCACATCTGATAAATCGTTTTGTAACGTGCATGTAATGCCATCATGTTTTTTTGTATAGGATTCGTCATTGTAACATTACAAAATTTACTATGCATTAATGTTTTAAAGTCACTTTGTAACATTATATAGTCGGGGTCCTACACAAAAACTCACACAGGATCTTAGTTTATTGTATATGATAAAACCGTTTTGTACCATTGTAAAATTGTTTATCACTAATGTGTGGAATCCCGCACCCAATCAAGCTTCTCTCTCTCTCTCTCTCTCTCTATATATATATATATGATATATATATGTATATGATATATATTGTATAAAAAACAGATCACATGATTTCTACTAGATGTTCATTTGATTTATTTTATTTTTAAAATATATATCCTTCTCCGTGTTGAAGTGGTCAAGCTGAGACCTGTAGTACCAATATGGTACGGTTTATATATTACGTTTGAAGTACTGTTTTTGTATATATAAAAACCTGAAGAGAAAAAAAAAAAGGGTTAATTGCACACACTAACCCTGTATTTTTCCTTTATAGCAAAATATTCAACAAATAGCCTTAATCACACAAACAACCCCTGCTGTTAATGGTCGAACGTTAGATTTAACAGTTGACTTTAATGTTTAAGGGTAACATAGTCATTTTACAAAATAAAAATAAAACTAAAAAAAAAAAAAATCTCAATACTTTATATAATTACATATCTACCCACAAAAGAATGATAAAAAGAACTCATATTTGTCTATAATCATAATTAAACACCAAAATTTAAAAAAAAAAAAAAAACAACTTAATTAAAGTTCATCCCCATCTCCGATGAATCTGATCCATCAGATGGAGCAATGCTCCACATGGCTTTTGTTTTGGGTGAGGAAGAAGATTGGAGCCAGGGATGGAGCACGGCTTCATCTCAAATGGAGCTTGCGATGGAGCGTGGCTTCATCTCAAATGGAGCTAGCGGACCCTCTGCTCTGTTCCAGGTGGAGCGACACTTCCTCTACCGGCGCTTGATGGATCCATAGCACTCCTTCCATTGGCATCTGATGGATCCACGACGCTTCGTTCATCGGTGTAAGATGGAGTTGCGACTCCATCTGTTTTTCTAATTTTCTATGTTGTTTTTTTTTTCCTTATTGAATCCATCTCAGATCTCGATCCATTTGTTTGTATTTTTAATACATATATATAAATAGTTTTTCTATTATCAGTTCGAACTGATATAAAATATATCAGTTCTTTGCACGTGGGCTATTGGATTTAAATGCTTTGATTTGACTGCATGCACTTGTCAAAGCATTTTTTAAATCCAATGGTCCACATGCAAGGAACTGATATATTTTATATCAGTTTGAACTGACAATAGAAAGACTATATATATATACATACACACACACACACACACACACACACACACACACACACACACACATATATATATATATATGGGAGAACTTTAAAAGTAACCTAAAAATTAGTGGGTTTATTGTTTTTGGTGCTATTAAAACAAGACTTATTAATGTGGTGCTATTTGCACAAGCCCTCCCCCAAAAAGTGCTATTTAATTTTTGAACCCTATATATATATATATATATTCATAATAAGATAACCTGCCACCTTATAATTCTTTCTTCAAAAACCAATTATATATATATCAGTCTTTTTATTTTCAGTTCGTATAAACATAAAATATATCAGGGTGAAGAATGTAAATCATAAATTATGGAGAAGTTTTGACAAGTGTATACACTTTGAGTCAAAGTATATAAATCTAATGATCCACATTCTTCGTTCCGATATATTTTATATTAGGATGAACTGACAATAAAAAAATTATATATATACCCAAAAGGAAAAAAGAGAGTTGATTTTCATAATAAAAGTTTTAATTACGTCCTGGATATATAGCAGGTGCCGTACGCAATAAATAAATAATCACTTAATTAAAAACTTTATAGCATGTTTAATTATTTATTGTAGGTTAATTTAAAAGCTTCATAGCATGTTTAATATCTTGTCGTAGGCTGGTAATTTACACGGAACAATAAAACAATAATGTGTGATTAAGCAAGGCCGAAGAAGAATTCGCACTATAAATAAACAACAAAAGAGTACTAATTATTTTTAATAACAAAATTAATATTATGTATTTTTTTGCTAGCTACGATGCTGGAACTATCTAGTTGTCATGATCTTATATTTGTTAGATTATATATGTATAAAAATCGATTAAAAGGGTCTGCTATGGATATATAAAATATTATTTAGTTAATCATAAGCCAATTTTGTAATATGCGTGTAATGCTGGCATGTTTTTTTTTTATAGGATTCGTGATTGTAACGTTACAGAATTTACTTTGTAATGTTTTAAAGTCACCTTGTAATATTATATAGTCGGGGTTCTACGCAAGATCTTAGTTTATTGCATTTGATAAACCATTTTGTACCGTTATAATATTGTTTATCACTAATGTGTGGGATCCTGCACCCAATCAAGCTTCTCTCTCTCTCTCTCTCTCTCTCTCTCTCTATGATATATATAGTATAAAAAACTGATCACATGATAATGTGGGGGATCACTGCACATTCATATTTTTTCTTATAGGATTCAACTTTGTAACGTTATAGAATTTACTATACAACCTTTTAAAATCATTCAAAGCCACAATATGTAATGCTAAGGAGTTAGTTTCCTGCAAGGAAAAAAAAACGTGCATGATCTTAGTTTATCACATATTCACATCTGATAAGCCGTTTTGTAACGTGCATATAATGCCAGCATGTTTTTTTGTACAGGATTCATCATTGTAACATTACAGAATTTACTCTGTATTAATGTTTTAAAGTCATTTTGTAACATTATATAGTCGGGGTCTTGCACAAAAACTCACACAAGATCTTAGTTTATTGCATATGATAAAACCGTTTTGTACCATTGTAAAATTGTTTATCACTAATGTGTGGGATCCCGCACCCAATCAAGCTCTCTCTCTCTCTCTCTCTCTCTCTCTCTCTCTCTCTCTCTCTCTCTCTCTCTCTCTCTCTCTCTCTCTCTCTCTCTCTCTATATATATATATATATATATATGATATATATAGTATAAAAAACTGATCACATGATTTCTACTAGATGTTCATTTGATTTATTTTATTTTTAAAATATATATCCTTCTCCGTGTTGAAGTGGTCAAGCTGAGACCTGTAGTACCAATATGGTACGGTTTATATATTACGTTTGAAGTAATGATTTTGTATATATAAAAACCTGAGGAGAAAAAAAGAAGTAGGGTTAATTGCACACACTTACCCTGTATTTTTCCTTTATAGCAAAATATTCAACAAATAGCCTTAACCACACAAACAACCCCTGCTGTTAGTGGTCAAACGTTAGATTTAACAGTTGACTTTAATGTTTAAGGGTAACATAATCATTTTACAAAATAAAATAAAACTAAAATTAAAAAAAATTCTCAATACTTTATATAGTTACATATCTACCTACAAAAGAATTATAAAAAGAACTCATATATTGTCTGTAATCATAATTAAACACCGAAATGAAAAAAAAAAAAAATAACTTAAGTAAATTTCATCCCCATCTCTGATGAATCTGATCCATTAGATGGAGCGATGCTCCACATGGCTTTTGAATGGCTTTTGTTTTGGGTGAGGAAGAAGATTGGAGCCAGCGATGGAGTGCGGCTTCATCTCAAATGGAGCCAGTGGATCCTCTGCTCTGTTCCAGGTGGAGCGACACTCCCTCTACCGGCGCTTGATGGATCCATAGCACTCCTTCCGTCGGCATCTGATGGATCCACGACGCTTCGTTCATCGGCATAAGATGGAGTTGCGACTCCATCTGTTTTTCTAATTTTCTGTGTTATTTTTGTTTGTTTTTTTTCTTATTAAATCCATCTCAGATCCAAATCCATTTGTTTGTGTTTTTAATATATATATATAAACAGTTTTTCTATTATCAGTTCGAACTGATATAAAATATATCAGTTCTTTGCACGTGGGCTATTGGATTTAAATGTTTTGACTTGACTGTATGCACTTGTCAAAGCATCTTTTAAATCCAATAGTCCACATGCAAGGAACTGATATATATTATATCAGTTTGAACTGACAATAGAAAGACTATATATATACACACATATATATGGGAGAAGTTTAAAAGTAACCTAAAAATTAGTGGGTTTATTGTTTTTGGTGCTATTAAAACAAGACTTATTAATGTGGTGCTATTTGCACAAGGGGTTCAAAAATTAAATAGCACTTTTTGGGGGAGGGCTTGTGCAAATAGCACCACATTAATAAGTCATGTTTTAATAGCACCAAAATAGGTGATGAGACCAAAATACCCCCACTTACTCTTTTCCTTTGCTTTTTTTTTTCTCGAAAATTCGAGACTTATTGTGACATTTTCGAGACTTATTGATGCGTTTCGAGACTTAATCCCAGTTTGTTCGAGACTTATTCTGTTTGACCTCCATCAATGGTGACAGTGCCGACGACGGCGCCGGTTAACTCCGGAGATAGTCGGATCTGGAAGATTGGACGACGTCGAGTTCATTGGTGCCATTGGTTTCGTCAGATTCGCGACGGATCGTCGCAAATCTGACGATGAAGGTTCGAAAACTATTCGGGTTTGGCTTCGTTTCTCTCTCCATACAGCTCGAAATTGAAAATGGATACTTCCGTTACAATCGGTGGTGCACGACGAACGTTTTACTGGTGGTTTTGTCCATCAACTCGCCGGTCGACGGTGACACCTCCATTGAAGCTCCATCAATGGAGGTTTGGGGAAAAAGAAGAAGAAAGAAGATGAAGGACAGAAAAGAGAAAAGAAAAGAAGCTGAGGAGTATTTTTGTCCAAATTCCATTTTTGGTGCTATTAAAACATGAGTTATTAAAGTGGTTGTAGTTACACAAATCCATTTTGAAAAAGTGCTATATACCCCTATTTCCTCTTTGCACAAGCCTTCCCCCAAAAAATGCTATTTAATTTTTGAACCCTATATATATATATATATATTCTCATAATAAGATAACCTGCCACCTTATAATTCTTTCTTCAAAAACCAATTATATATATATATATATATCAGTCTTTTTATTTTCAGTTCGTATAGACATAAAATATACCAGGATGAAGAATGTGAACCATAAATTGTGGAGAAGTTTTGACAAGTGTATACACTTTGAGTCAAAGTATATAAATCTAATGGTCCACATTTTTCGTCGTGATATATTTTATATCAAGATGAACTGACAATAGAAAAATTATATATATATATATATACCAAAAGGAAAAAAGAGAGTTGATTTTCATCATACTTGTTTTAATTACGTCCTGGATATATAGCAGGTGCCGTACGCAATAAATAATTAATCACTTAATTAAAAACTTTATAGCATGTTTAATTAGTTATTGTAGGTTAATTTAAAGGCTTCATAGCATGTTTAATATCTTGTCGTAGGCCGGTAGTTTACACGGAACAATAAAATAATAATGTGTGATTAAGCAACAAAAGAGTACTAATTTTTTTTTAATAACAAAATTAATATTATGTATTTTTTTGCTGTCATGATGTTATATTTGTTAGATTATATATGTATAAAAATCGATTAAAAGGGTCTACTATGGATATATAAAATATTATTTAGTTAATTATAATCTTAATAATTTTGATATTGATAGATCTATTATAATTTTTTTATATATATTTTTTAAAATCATTAATTATATAAAATTCAAAGAGAAAAAATTGACTGAAAACTTAATTAATGCTTTGCAGCTGAGATAGGTTGATTATTCTTTATACCTCCATGTTACTTGCATGGATAATTAAATGCATAATATAATTAAAAAAAAAATACCATAAATTATTCTCTAACAAAATTATTGAAATATTAAATTATATTCAATAAATTAAGGACCAAACATATCCCGCTAAGATTTCAAACAGTTTGAATTCTTCCTTAATTATGTAAAATTTTCCAAGAAAATCTTTGAAAAAACAAACAAACAAGTTTGCTTTTGACTAATTAAAAAAAAGTCTGTTGAACTTATATAATGGGCAACTTTGACCGATTCTATGATGAGAAGACTTGACTGTTTACTTTGCATGTATATAAGTAGCTGTAAAGATCAAAATTGCCCAAGCATCCCAAATTGTCATCTCTCTCTCTCTCTCTCTCTCTGTGTAAAGTCTCTCCAATTAATCAAGTGTTTACAAGCTCTGACAGAGAAGAGAAACCTGCAGACATGGGAGATGTGTTGCCTGTAGAACAGGTTCTTGAGTTCCAGGAAGCTTTTTGTCTACTTGACATGGATGGAGATGGTACATACATTCATTTTTATTAATTCTTCTTCTTCTTCTTTATGTATTACATTTATGTGTATACGGTGTACTGGGTTGATTTCAGAATTTGTCAGAAACCTCTTTCGTTACCTGAATTTCATTTATATTTTCTACTTATATATATATATATATATACGGGGTATACCTGGTTGGTTTCAGAATTCGACAGAAACTTCTTTTGTTACCTGCGAACTTAATCATTTATATTTTCTTCTTCTATATGTATAGGTATATATATGGTTGGTTTCAAAATTCGACAGAAACCTATTTCCTAACTTCTGAACCAATCAGAAACTCCCTTTTCACTAATAAACAAACAACCAGCCGAATCCGTTTTCTTATTCTTAATTTTTTTTATCAACTCTCAGAGCGATCATCTGGAATTTTTTGTAGGTTGCATTACTATAGATGAACTGGCAACTGCAATCAGATCACTGGATCAAAATCCTACAGAAGAAGAGCTTCAAATCATGATCAATGAAGTTGACATCAATGGAAATGGAACTATTGAGTTTGGGGAGTTCTTGAATCTCATGGCAAGAAAAATGAAGGTAAATTTTAATTTTTAATTTTTTTTTTTGTTGGATTTAATCAATTTGCATGATCATCAGTTTATGAAATTTCTGGTTTATTTTATTTTATTATTATATAGGAATGTGAAGCAGAAGAGGAACTGAGAGAAGCTTTCAAAGTGTTTGATAAAGATCAGGATGGTTACATATCACCATATGAGGTACTTCAATTCTTCATTATTTCCAAAAATACGATTCGTAATCACGGATGAATATATAGTCTTACACTAATCAGGATGTCTTAATATTCTTAGCGAAATCCGTCTAACAACAGATAATAAATTGTTTGTCTTCTTCACTTGTTCAGACTTGATAATTTTTATTATTTACTATTTACATATAAACAGTTGAGGCAAGTGATGATCAATCTTGGAGAGAAACTAACAGATGAAGAGCTAGCACAGATGATCATAGAGGCTGATATGGATGGTGATGGTCAAGTTAATTATGATGAATTTGTCAGAATGATGTTGGCCGTTTGATCTGTACACGTAGAAAATGATCTCCTCCTGGACCTCCTCCTCCACTGCAATTAATGCATGTCTTGATCAACATGCAAGCAATTAAGACAGATAGATAGTCAAAAGAAAAAGAAAAAGAAAATAATTAATGTTGATTTCTTCATTTTATCTGGTGATATGCTTGGTTTATTTGTGGATTATGATCATCAATGATCACCATCTGATTGAAACAAGACAAAGCCAGGTTTTTATTTTTATTTTTATATATTTTCATTTTGTATTGTACCTTCTATATACATTGAAATAACTTTATTTATAGTAATTTTTGTTTTGTTTTGTTTTTTCAATCATTCTCTAGTTAATACGATCTGAATTTGGATTATCTCCTCACTCACTTTGTCCTTACCTTGTTCTCACCTAAATCAATGGTCTAGATTAATTCTATTTTTTAGTTGCTAAAACATAAAAATTAATATAAATAATCAAGTCCATAGATTTTCTATATTAAACACGTGTCAATAAATTATGAAGGTGAAGACAAGGTGATGAGAGAAAAGATGAGGAGAGGATCCTGGTCAAATTTGATTGAGCGCATTTACTAGCATATGCAGATGGGGAGTTTTTGTTTTTTGATATTGTAAAAGTAGATATCTCTTAATATAAGAGTAAATATATGTCCATGTGGATGTAATACTTCATCTCGATAAGTCTTGATAAATTCTTGATATGTTTTGTGTAGGATAATTTCAAATGCCGTTAGAACCAATCTATATTGGTTGAAATTTTTTGTCTTTACTTATGGTTAAGTGTTATAAACAAGAGTTAATTGCACTGGTGGCCACCACTTTTAGGCAAAAATACCAGTTTAGTAACAACTTTTACCCAACGTGCCAAAATGGCCACTTTTGGCAGATATATCGTTAACGGTGACCATTTTACCAACTTTCCATCCATTTTCTAACGGAATGGCTGATGTTGCAAATGGAATCTTAAAATTAAGATTAAAAAAATATTATTTAAAAGAATTAAACAATAAATATATATTAAAAATAATAATCATATTGTTTTAAAAAATAAATAATCTTATTCTCTATCTTATCAGATCCAAACCCATCTCCATCCCTTTGATTTTTTTTTTTTTTTTTTGGAAATGAATCTCTCTCTCGATCTCTCACTCAATATACACACCAAACAAACATAACCCAGTCCCAAACTGGATGAGTTCAAGCATGAGTTCAATCTCCTTTCATTGAGCCACCACTCACCACCCACCACTCACCATCATCTCACACATTTTTTCTCTCAATCACAATCTCTCTTAAAAAGTTGAAAACAAAATTAAACCCGACCAGTGGCAAGGAGCGAGGTCGTCGTTCCAATTGGAGAAAACAGAGGCGGCGGCGGCTTCGGATGATGAACCATCAATGGCGGAGATTTGAGTTTTTTGAGTTGTTAAAGAGGAATTGAAACTAGGGTTTTCTGGTAAGAGGAATTAGAGAGATGAAACCATATCCCTAGAATTGAATTTTGGGGTTTATTGAATTGAATTTGAAAATTTTAGGTTAGAGAAGGAAAAACTGAATTTTTGTTGCGATTTTTTGTTGAAGAAGAAGTTTGTGCTTTCTTGATGGGTTTAGTGGCGGCAGACCGGCAGTGTTAGAAGGATTTTTGTTGTGTAATTGTTGATGTAATTGTGGAATTTTTGTTGGGTTTTCAAATTTCATTTTGTTTCCAGAAATTTGATTTCTTCTCAATTTGATTTTTTTCCTCATGCTTGGTGGTCCATGTGAACAAATTTTAGATTTCTATCGAGCAGTGATTTCAGAAGTTTGTGCTTACAGGAAATTGTTCTTGTTCATATTTTGATGAGTGGTTTTTGTTTGATGGATTTATGTGAATCATATTTTTGAGTTTCGTATTTGTTTACAGGGTCTCTCATATTCTGATTTAAATGTGCTTTTTCAATCGTATTTTTTTTTTAAAAGGCTTTATATTATTTCCTTCACTTTCCATTCTTTGTAAAAGTTACAACAAGATATAGACGATTCTATCTCAAAAACTTGTTTGAAATTTACTTGTATCCCCCAATTCCTAACTTGTACAAAAATTAGGCGAACAAAATAAATTATAGTATGAATGTACAAGAAATCATGATAGTATGTGCAAGAAATATGATTCATCAACTATCATTTTTTTTCAAGAAAGCTTAATAAAAAGCCACCCACAATCCGTCGTGCAACGGGATTAGGGATGGTGCGACATAGCCTCCCATCAATATATGCTATGATGCCTGAGAATACAGGGATGGTGCGACGGGATTGGGGATGCTTTTTCAATCGTTTGGCCGGAGATGAGATTGAGAAAGATATGGGTTTAGGGATTTGTTCTGGTTTTTGGTAGAGAAGATGGGTTTGGAGTTGGTGGTAAGTGGTGGAAAACTTGTGAGAGAGAAATTATAATTTTGTATTTTAATATTTTTTTATTAATTTAATAAACAATCCGTTTGCCACATCAGCTATTCCATTAGAAAATGGACGGAAAGTTGGTAAAATGACCACCGTTAACGATATGTCTGCCAAAAGTGGCCATTTTGGTGCGTTGGGTAAAAGTGGTTACTAAACTGGTATTTTTGCCTAAAAGTGGTGGCCACCGGTGTAATTTTCTCAATAAAGAAAGAAGACTTTTGATCTTAATTGACCCTAAGATATAAAGTCCTTTTGAAAGTACTTTTGTAGCAAAAAGTGTATAGCTTGCGAATAAAAGCACTTTCTGCAAGGATGTCAAAGCATTGTGTTTTAATTTTGTTTTTTGTTTTTGTAAGAATTTGATACAAAACAAAGCTTAATTTGGAGAAGAATCTGCACATCCCCTAATTTGAACCGAGCAGATTTCAATGTTTGTAAACACTCAGGAAAATCCACACAAAACAGTCCAATTAATCAATCTAAAAACAAATTGATCTTGCCATTACATTCCATTTGAGTACTTGAAATGAGATTAGTTAAGCAAATTTTGTACTATTTTATTTGGTATAAATAATTATATATGCAAAAAACTTTCGAATTAATTGTCCTATTTCTTGTGCTTATAATCAATAAAAGAATATAATTTTGTTTGTAGGTGCTAGCTAGTTCAATTAGTATTAATTAAATTTATTATAATATATTTTTATACCAAAAATATATTGTATGTCCGTCTTAAGAATTTTCCAATTTCCATTATTTGTGAACATCAACTTGTCACAAGGGAAAAAAGGGAGTGCTTGCTTTGAAGCTTGATATGTCAAAAGCGTATGATAGATAGAGTGGGGTTTTTTTGGAGGGTATGATGAGAAGGCTAGGCTTGTCAAGTGCTTGGGTTGATCGTGTGATGCACTACGTTACCTCTGTATGTATCTTTCTCTTTTGTGTTTAACGGTGAGATTTGTGGCTCGATAAGCCTACTAAAGGGTTACTTCAGGGTGATCCTCTATCCCCATATATATTCCTTATTTGTGTTGAGGGCCTCTCTAGGCTTATCTTGGATGCCGAATGTCGTGGTGATATCACTGGTTTTCGTTGTAGTAGGGGTGGGTTGAAAATATTGCACCTATTTTTCGTCGACGATAGTATGCTGTTTACAAAAGCCTCTGAAAGAGATTGTTTTTCTAACAAACAGATTCTAGAGTGTTATGCGTTGGCTTCAGACAGTTAGTAAATTTTCAAAAATAGGCTATGTGCGTCAACAGTAAAGTGTCCCGGTCAAGAGCGGAAGGTCTTGAGCGCTCGCATTCTAGGGGTTAAGCTTGTGAAATGTCATGGGTGCTATCTAGGTCTTCTGGGTTTTGCTGGCAAGAATAAGAAACGTCTTTTCTCGACCATTCGTGATAAGGTTTGGGAGCGAGTTAAGGGATGGCAAAATAAACTCTTCTCAGCTGGTGGGAAGGAAGTGCTTCTTAAGGCCGTGGTCCAGGCTATCCCCACTTATTCGACGTCTTTATTCAGGCTTCCAAAAGGGTTGGTGGATGATATGCATAGGCTTAGTGCTCGGTTTGTAGGGTTCGGATGAGGAAAAGAGAAGAATCCATTAGTGTAAATGGAGTCAGCTATGTTGAAGTAAAGATGCGGGGGGCTTGGGTTATCGTGATCTAGGCTTGTACAATAAAGCTCTTCTAGCAAAGTAAGTTTAGATGATTGTTATCTTTCCAAATTCTCTAACGGCTAGGGGTTTTAAGCATTGCTATTTTCCTGATGTTCATCTGATGCTTGCTGAATGTAGTTCGGGTTGCTCTTTTCTTTGGAGGAGTTTTATTTGAGGTAAGGAATTACTTGAAGCAGGGTCGCGCTGGTGGATTGGGAATGGAGAGGCCATGAAAATTTACTAGGATTGATGGATCCCTCGGTCTTCTACGTTCAAGGTGTTACCAGCCCCTGTTCTGGGTTGAGGTGCTTTGGTGTCATCTCTGAAATTACCTACAGGTGAGTGGATTGAATGCTAGTGTAAGGTCCAGTTCCAGAAATTTTCCCAAACTTAGAATTCAAGCTCAGACACATGACCCAAGACCTAGTTAGATAAGCCCAAGCCCAGGCCTAAGTCACAATTATTTTGAAAGCATATTAGATTAAAAAAAAAAATTGTGAATTGAATAGTGTTGGAATTTGGCAGTACGATTGATGAAGAGAAGTGGGAAGTTTGGAAGTGCACGTGTGGTGTGTATTTTTTTTAATAACAAAATTAATATTATGTATTTTTTTGCTGTCATGATGTTATATTTGTTAGATTATATATGTATAAAAATCGATTAAAAGGGTCTACTATGGATATATAAAATATTATTTAGTTAATTATAATCTTAATAATTTTGATATTGATAGATCTATTATAATTTTTTTATATATATTTTTTAAAATCATTAATTATATAAAATTCAAAGAGAAAAAATTGACTGAAAACTTAATTAATGCTTTGCAGCTGAGATAGGTTGATTATTCTTTATACCTCCATGTTACTTGCATGGATAATTAAATGCATAATATAATTAAAAAAAAAATACCATAAATTATTCTCTAACAAAATTATTGAAATATTAAATTATATTCAATAAATTAAGGACCAAACATATCCCGCTAAGATTTCAAACAGTTTGAATTCTTCCTTAATTATGTAAAATTTTCCAAGAAAATCTTTGAAAAAACAAACAAACAAGTTTGCTTTTGACTAATTAAAAAAAAGTCTGTTGAACTTATATAATGGGCAACTTTGACCGATTCTATGATGAGAAGACTTGACTGTTTACTTTGCATGTATATAAGTAGCTGTAAAGATCAAAATTGCCCAAGCATCCCAAATTGTCATCTCTCTCTCTCTCTCTCTCTCTGTGTAAAGTCTCTCCAATTAATCAAGTGTTTACAAGCTCTGACAGAGAAGAGAAACCTGCAGACATGGGAGATGTGTTGCCTGTAGAACAGGTTCTTGAGTTCCAGGAAGCTTTTTGTCTACTTGACATGGATGGAGATGGTACATACATTCATTTTTATTAATTCTTCTTCTTCTTCTTTATGTATTACATTTATGTGTATACGGTGTACTGGGTTGATTTCAGAATTTGTCAGAAACCTCTTTCGTTACCTGAATTTCATTTATATTTTCTACTTATATATATATATATATATATACGGGGTATACCTGGTTGATTTCAGAATTCGTCAGAAACTTCTTTTGTTACCTGCGAACTTAATCATTTATATTTTCTTCTTCTATATGTATAGGTGTATATATGGTTGGTTTCAAAATTCGACAGAAACCTATTTCCTAACTTCTGAACCAATCAGAAACTCCCTTTTCACTAATAAACAAACAACCAGCCGAATCCGTTTTCTTATTCTAAATTTTTTTTATCAACTCTCAGAGCGATCATCTGGAATTTTTTGTAGGTTGCATTACTATAGATGAACTGGCAACTGCAATCAGATCACTGGATCAAAATCCTACAGAAGAAGAGCTTCAAATCATGATCAATGAAGTTGACATCAATGGAAATGGAACTATTGAGTTTGGGGAGTTCTTGAATCTCATGGCAAGAAAAATGAAGGTAAATTTTAATTTTTAATTTTTTTTTTTGTTGGATTTAATCAATTTGCATGATCATCAGTTTATGAAATTTCTGGTTTATTTTATTTTATTATATATATAGGAATGTGAAGCAGAAGAGGAACTGAGAGAAGCTTTCAAAGTGTTTGATAAAGATCAGGATGGTTACATATCACCAAATGAGGTACTTCAATTCTTCATTATTTCCAAAAATACGATTCGTAATCACGGATGAATATATAGTCTTACACTAATCAGGATGTCTTAATATTCTTAGCGAAATCCGTCTAACAACAGATAATAAATTGTTTGTCTTCTTCACTTGTTCAGACTTGATAATTTTTATTATTTACTATTTACATATAAACAGTTGAGGCAAGTGATGATCAATCTTGGAGAGAAACTAACAGATGAAGAGCTAGCACAGATGATCATAGAGGCTGATATGGATGGTGATGGTCAAGTTAATTATGATGAATTTGTCAGAATGATGTTGGCCGTTTGATCTGTACACGTAGAAAATGATCTCCTCCTGGACCTCCTCCTCCACTGCAATTAATGCATGTCTTGATCAACATGCAAGCAATTAAGACAGATAGATAGTGAAAAGAAAAAGAAAAAGAAAATAATTAATATTGATTTCTTCATTTTATCTGGTGATATGCTTGGTTTATTTGTGGATTATGATCATCAATGATCACCATCTGATTGAAACAAGACAAAGCCAGGTTTTTATTTTTATTTTTATATATTTTCATTTTGTATTGTACCTTCTATATACATTGAAATAACTTTATTTATAGTAATTTTTGTTTTGTTTTGTTTTTTCAATCATTCTCTAGTTAATACGATCTGAATTTGGATTATCTCCTCACATCACTTTGTCCTCACCTTGTTCTCACATAAATCAATGATTTAGATTAATTCTATTTTTTAGTTGACTAAAACATAAAAATTAATATAAATAATCAAGTCCATAGATTTTCTATATTAAACACGTGTCAATAAATTATGAAAGTGAAGAGTGATGAGAGAAAAGATGAGGAGAGGATTCCGGTCAAATCTGATTGAGCGCATTTACTAGCATATGCGGATGAGGAGTTTTTATTTTATTTTATTTTTATTTTTATTTTTTATTTTTATTTTTTTTAAAAAAGAGTAAATATATGTCCATGTGGATGTAATACTTCATCTCAATAAGTCTTGATAAATTCTTGATATGTTTTGTGTAGGATAATTTCAAATGCCGTTAGAACCAATCTATATTAATTGAAATTTTTTGTCTTTACTTATGGTTAAGTGTTATAAACAAGAGTTAATTGCACTGGTGGCCACCATTTTTAGGCAAAAATACTAGTTTAGTAACAACTTTTACCCAACGCGCCAAAATGACCACTTTTGGCAGACATATTGTTAACGGTGACCATTTTACCAACTTTCCGTCCATTTTCTAACGGAATGGCTGATGTTGCAAATGGAATCTTAAAATTAAGATTAAAAAAAAATATTATTTAAAAGAATTAAACAATAAATATATATTAAAAATAATAATCTTATTGTTTTAAAAAATAAATAATCTTACTCTATCTTATCAGATCCAAACCCATCTCCATCCCTTTGATTTTTTTTTTTTTTTTTTGGAAATGAATCTCTCTCTCGATCTCTCACTCAATATACACACCAAACAAACATAACCCAGTCCCAAACTGGACGAGTTCAAGCATGAGTTCAATCTCCTTTCATTGAGCCACCACTCACCACCCACCACTCACACATTTTTTCTCTCAATCTCAATCTCTCTTAAAAAATTGAAAACAAAATTAAACCGGACCAGTGGCAAGGAGCGGGGTCGTCCTTCTAGTTGGAGAAAACAGAGGCGGCGGCGGCTTCGGATGATGAACCATTAACGGCGGAGATTTGAGTTTTTTGAGTTGTTAAAGAGGAATTGAAACTAGGGTTTTCTGGTAAGGGGAATTAGAGAGATGAAACCATATCCCTAGAATTGAATTTTGGGGTTTATTGAATTGAATTTGAAAATTTTAGGTTAGAGAAGGAAAAACTGAATTTTTGTTGCGATTTTTTGTTGAAGAAGAAGTTTGTGCTTTCTTGATGGGTTTAGTGGCGGTAGACCGGCAGTGCTAGAAGGATTTTTGTTGTGTAATTGTTGATGTAATTGTGGAATTTTTGTTGGGTTTTCAAATTTCATTTTGTTTCCAGAAATTTGATTTCTTCTCAATTCGATTTTTTTTCCTCATGCTTGGTGGTCCATGTGAACAAATTTTAGATTTCTATCGAGCAGTGATTTCAGAAGTTTGTGCTTACAGGAAATTGTTCTTGTTCATATTTTGATGAGTGGTTTTTGTTTGATGGATTTATGTGAATCATATTTTTGAGTTTTGTATTTTTTACAGGGTACTCTCATATTCTGATTTAAATGTGCTTTTTCAATCGTTTTTTTTTAAAAGGCTTTATATTATTTCCTTCACTTTCCATTCTTTGTAAAAATTACGACAAGATATAGACGATTCTATCTCAAAAACTTGTTTGAAATTTACTTGTATCCCCCAATTCCTAACCTGTACAAAAATTAGGCGAACAAAATAAATTATAGAATGAATGTACAATAAACCATGATAGTATGTGCAAGAAATATGATTCATCAACTATCATTTTTTTCAAGAAAGCTTAATAAAAAGCCACCCACAATCCGTCATGCGACGGGATTAGGGATGGTGCGACATAGCCTCCCATCAATATATGCTATGATGCCTGAGAATATAGGGATGGTGCGACGGGATTGGGGATGCTTTTTCAATCGTTTGGCCGAAGATGAGATTGAGAAAGATATGGGTTTGGGGATTTGTTCTGGTTTTTGGTAGAGAAGATGGGTTTGGAGTTGGTGGTAAGTGGTGGAGATGATGGTGGAGTTGAACTTGTGAGAGAGAAATTATAATTTTGTATTTTAATATTTTTTTATTAATTTAATAAACAATCCATTTGCCACATCAGCTATTCCGTTAGAAAATGGACGGAAAGTTGGTAAAATGACCACTGTTAACGATATGTTTGCCAAAAATGACCATTTTGGTGCGTTGGGTAAAAGTGGTTACTAAAATGGTATTTTTGCCTAAAAGTGGTGGCCACCAGTGTAATTTTCTCTATAAACAAAGAAGACTTTTGATCTTAATTGACCCTAAGATATAAAGTCCTTTTGAAAGTACTTTTGTAGCAAAAAGTGTATAGCTTGTGAATAAAAGCACTTTCTGCAAGGATGTCAAAGCATTGTGTTTTAATTTTGTTTTTTGTTTTTGTAAGAATTTGATACAAAACAAAGCTTAATTTGGAGAAGAATCTGCACATCCCCTAATTTGAACCGAGCAGATTTCAATGTTTGTAAACACTCAGGAAAATCCACACAAAACAGTCCAATTAATCAATCTAAAAACAAATTGATCTTGCCATTACATTCCATTTGAGTACTTGAAGTGAGATTAGTTAAGCAAATTTTGTACTATTTTATTTGGTATAAATAATTATATATGCAAAAAACTTTCGAATTAATTGTCCTATTTCTTGTGCTTATAATCAATAAAAGAATATAATTTTGTTTGTAGGTGCTAGCTAGTTCAATTAGTATTAATTAAATTTATTATAATATATTTATACCAAAAATATATTGTATGTCCGTCTTAAGAATTTTCCAATTTCCATTATTTGTGAACATCAACTTGTCACAAGGGAAAAAAGGGGGCGCTTGCTTTGAAGCTTGATATGTCAAAAGCGTATGATAGATAGAGTGGGGTTTTTTTTGGAGGGTATGATGAGAAGGCTGGGCTTGTCAAGTGCTTGGGTTGATCGTGTGATGCACTACGTTACCTCTGTATGTATCTTTCTCTTTTGTGTTTAACGGTGAGATTTGTGGCTCGATAAGCCTACTAAAGGGTTACTTCAGGGTGATTCTCTGTCCCCATATATATTCCTTATTTGTGTTGAGGGCCTCTCTAGGCTTATCTTGGATGCCGAATGTCGTGGTGATATCGTTGGTTTTCGTTGTAGTAGGGGTGGGCTGAAAATATTGCACCTATTTTTCGTCGACGATAGTATGCTGTTTACAAAAGCCTCTGAAAGAGATTGTTTTTCTAACAAACAGATTCTAGAGTGTTATGCGTTGGCTTCAGACAGTTAGTAAATTTTCAAAAATCGGCTATGTGCGTCTACAGTAAAGTGTCCCGGTTCAAGAGCGGAAGGTCTTGCGCGCTCGCATTCTAGGGGTTAAGCTTGTGAAATGTCATGGGCGCTATCTGGGTCTTCTGGGTTTTGCTGGCAAGAATAAGAAACTTCTTTTCTCGACCATTCGTGATAAGGTTTGGGAGCGAGTTAAGGGATGGCAAATCTCAGCTGGTGGGAAGGAAGTGCTTCTTAAGGTCGTGGTCCAGGCTATCCCCACTTATTCGACATCTTTATTCAAGCTTCCAAAAGGGTTGGTGGATGATATGCATAGGCTTAGTGCTCGGTTTGTAGGGTTCGGATGAGGAAAAGAGAAGAATCCATTAGTGGTAATGGAGTCAACTATGTTGAAGTAAAGATGTGGGGGGCTTGGGATATCGCGATCTAGGCTTGTACAATAAAGCTTTTCTAGCAAAGCAAGTTTAGAGGATTGTTATCTTTCCAAATTCTCTAGCGGCTAGGGGTTTTAAGCATTGCTATTTTCATGATGTTCATCTTATGCTTGCTGAATGTAGTCCGGGTTGCTCTTTTCTTTGGAGGAGTTTTATCTGAGGTAAGGAATTACTTGAAGCAGGGTCGTGCTGGTGGATTGGGAATGGAGAGGCCATGAAAATTTACTAGGATTGATGGATCCCTCAGTTTTCTACGTTCAAGGTGTTATTGGCCCCTGTTCTGGGTTGAGGTGCTTCGGTGTCATCTCTGAAATTACCTACAGGTGAGTGGATTGAATGCTAGTGTAAGGTCCAGTTCCAGAAATTTTCCCAAACTTAGAATTCAAGCTCAGACACATGACCCAAGACCTAGTTAGATAAGCCCAAACCCAGGCCTAAGGCACAATTATTTTGAAAGCATATTAGATTAAAAAAAAAATTGTGAATTGAATAGTGTTGGCATGTGGCAGTACGATTGATGAAGAGAAGTGGCAAGTTTGGAAGTGCACGTGTGGTGTGTGGCTTTATTTATAATAATAACAATTTAATAAGTTGAAGAGGCAAAGGTGAGCAACTGGCAGCATTTCTTTATATGGTGGCAATAAGGTGGCCAATTTGGGGATAGGTGGCGTCATGGCAAGATGTGGGCTGAGAGGTGTTAAAAAAATATTATAATAAAAAGGGGTATTTATATTTTAGTAATACTACACATCCCACCAAAAAATCCCACTTTTTCCATTCCAACACATGTGGCACTTAAAATGTCAAATGGTGAGTGGATATATATGGTAGGTGAGATAAAACACCATTAATGTGCATCCACTCACAATTTGACATCTCACATGCCATACGTGTTGGGATGAAAAATATGGGATTTTAGGTGGGATGTTTAGCATTATTTTTTTTAACAATGTTTTTTGACCAATTGTACTCACTGCGCGTGTGACTTAGCGACAGAAATAGTTTAGGGTTTCAGAGATTTCGACCATTCGCCGTCTTCTCTGCTTGATTTTTGCGGAGGATGGAAGATGTGTTTATGTTTGCCACTCAGCCAGAGAGTGTCACGAATGAGGTAAGGAAAGATAAGCCACCAAATTCCAGAAACATTGCAAAGAGAGCTCATTCGCATGAGGTTGAAGAGGGTATCCCGCTGCGCAAACCGGCGACCGAGAGTTTCAAATCAAAATTGCTCGATGCTTCTAGTCCAAACACTTAGAATGGTTTTGGTATTGGTAAGGAGAAATTGACAATTGAGGATGGGGACATATCGTTTCTTGAGGGACCAAATGGAACCATGATGAAGTTATTTGAGGATTTGAAATTGAAGTTGTGCAAGCCGTGGGAGAATGCGTTAATTATGAAAGTCATGGGAAGGCCTCACACTTTGAACTTCGTGATCTCAAAATTGAGGCAAAAATGGCCATTAATTGGAAACTGGCAATTGACTGACCTAGAAGATGGGTATTTCGTGGTTTGTTTTCAGATGCCTGAGGATTTGAATTTTGTGTTGACAAGGGGACCTTGGGTGATTACTAACCAGTACATTTTTGTTCAGAGGTGGAGGCCTAATTTCGTACTTGGAGAAGAAGAAATCACTAAGATGCCGGTTTGGGTGAGGTTATCTAAATTTCCAATGGAATGGATTGATGCCAATTTGCTGTGGAAAATAGGTGGGATGTTGGGCACTACCTTTAAAGTCGACCCTATCACAGAATCATAAGCTAGAGGCAGGTTTGCAAGGATTTGTGTAGAGATTGATACAACGAAACTGTTAAAAGAGCAACATTCATATTGAGGACAAAACAATTAAAGTTGAGTATGAAAATCTGGGTCTGATTTGCTTTAGCTGTGAGAGAGTAGGACATAGCAAAGAATGCTGTAAGGATGGTTCTGTGGAATAGGAGGAGGTAGCAAAGCAAACAGAGGAGAATAACAGAGGTGGGAGTAGTGAAAGTGAACCATATGGGCCATGGGTGCAGGTAATCTATGGAAGAAATTACAGAGCTAATGTGGGAAGTAGGTTTGGTAACCGGGGATCTTTTGATGGGAAAAGAACTGGAAATCAATGTAATGGTGGAAAATCATGGATAGGTGCTAAAGAGAGTTATGACCCTTATGTTTTTGGAGATGATAAAAATAGTCAAGCTATGGACCAGAATATTCCGCTAGAGAATTCTAGAGTGGATAGAAGTGTTGAGAACAATGTAGTGCCCAATAAGAATAGTAAATTGAAGGGAAAGAAAGCTGAAGGTTCTAGATTTGCTATACTTAGTGAATATAATGATAGAGAAACGTCGGGCAAGGAGATACAGAGGCATACAGGTACACAGACTGTAGACACAACTAAAATTATTTTTGAAATTTCTAACACGAGCTCAACTGCTAGAAGGCAGTTGAAGATCAGTGCCACTAAGTACTTGGTCCACACAGCAGTTGCTAAGAGTACCAGTAAACTTTCCAAAGAGAATTTCATCGACAAAGGACCTAAGAAACAAGGCAAAGTCGCCAAGAAGAATTCTCATCAGCCGGTTAGTGTGCAGTAGAAAGGTATGGAGGAAGATTTAACCAATTCCGAAGTCCTTCAAAGTCTACACAAGAAGTTGGTGGAAGTAGAGAAGGTTGGGATGCAAACTTCCATTATTCATATTATTAACAAACAACAGGTTGATGTGGCTGGTTCCTTGGCTTTTGAAGATATTGCCTCTAATCTCAAAGAGGCAATGGTGATGACAGTGGAGTAACTGATTCCTAGTTTATTCTTACCAAACTTTTTCTGATGTTTTGTTCTTGGAATGTTAGGGGTGCTGGTAAAAAGGGATTTGTGAAGATTATTTCTAACCTTAGAAAGTTTAGTCATTTTGATGTGATTGCGATTTTAGAACCAAGGATTAGCGGAAGTAAAGTGACCACTCTTAAACGAGCACCCGCAACCGAGGGAGTAGTACAATGATGAATAGAATTCGTCCCACAAGGATTGATGAATTGATTATCACAATTGATTGATTTGGTTACTATTTAGACAAGCAAATATTTAATGATAAGATTATACTACTAAAAGTTAGCTAAATTAGACTACAACTATGATTTCAAATAATGAAATTAAACAATGCAAGTAAACAAATCAAAACCAAACACAAGCAAGTGGTTGTAATATGTATGAGAAATTAGGCTAAGACCAAGATTCCACCTATCCAATCCTTATCAATTTTAGGCACATCTTTGAAATAAAATATGTAAGTGTGTGTGTAGATTCGTGAAACCCTTAATTAATCTCTAACCTCTCTCAAGTGATAGAGATAATATTTATATGCACCAACAACCTATTTCTCAATGGTTATCCGAACTACATACAAATTCATTAAGCTTCATGGCACACAAATGAATCCTAGAGGCTAGCATCGTATATCTCTATCTTACCAACCTCTATCACTCATTTCATCGAGCACGTTGTGTGCTTCTCCTCTCGGTACTTCACACAACAACCAAATAATCACTAAATGCTAGCTAGACATTCAATAATCATTAAGAACATGAAATAAATATACACAACACAAGCAATGGAGATAAAGTGATGGCCTTTACTAATAATTCATGGAAAAGGTCTCATCTTGGCCTTAACCAAGATGGATTTAGTTCTTATTACAAGTAATGACTACAAAAGATGTGAAATGAGTACAAGCCATGAGTAAGAACAAGTAAAAGTAAAGACAGAAATGATTAGAGTAAACTAATGTGAAGAGCTTCTCCTCTCTTGCTTGGCTTCTTCTCTCCTTGACTTCTTTTGCTAAAAGGTGGGATTTTTATGGTAGATGTAGGTGAGGGAATGAAGTGGTGAAGTAGGATTTGTGTTTAGATGGTGAATTGATGGAAGTATTGAGTGATTTAGTGAAGGATTTGGGTTAAAGATGTGTTCTTGGGAGGTTTAGAGTGAGATGGGAGTGTTTTGGAGCTCAAGGGTCGTGGTAGAGGTGTTTAGAAACAAGCTGAAGGGAGGTATTTATAATGTATGGAATTAGGGCACGAAAATCTAGAAAAACCTGAGTTGGAACGTCTTGGTGCTGGTGCAGCGTTGGTGTGGTTACGCTGGTGTACCAACGCTCCTGACAGGCACTGGACCAACGCTGCTTCTCTGTGGGAGTTACGCTGGAGGTCCAGCGCAACATCTCTGCCTGTTCTGCGCTGGTGGTGGCGCTGGTGGCAGTGCTGGTGGTCTGGCGCTGGCCCTTTCTTCAGCTCCAATTGTTGTCCTTTTTTGCTCCAATGATGCCCAACTAGCTTGATTTCCTTGGGATTGCTTTAGGAAGCCTGCACAAGTTTATTAAACCGTGAAATATGTGGTTTTACCCGAAAAACGGATGCAAAAAGATAGGAAATGGGGCTACACTAAATGTAGAAATAGGCATTATCATAAAGCTGCTAATATTATAGACATGCTTGGTTTTAGTAAAAACTTTATTCTTGAGGCTTATAGTTTTTCGGGTGGTATTTGGCTGATATGGAATGAGACTAATTTGAAGCTTCAAGTTGTTGCGAGTTCTAAACACACTGTCACTAATGTTGTGGCTGAGGGAAATAGTCATTGGGTCCTTACTATAGTTTATGCCAATCCTAATGCTACCATCAGGAAAAGTTTATGGGGGTACCTTAGTGCTATTAGAAGATTTTTTTAAGGGTTCTTGGGTAGTCATGGGGGATTTCAATGAAATTACTGACAGTGATGAGAAAATGGGCGGTAGATATGGGTTTTCCCAGGCAGGGTTTGTAGACTAGATCAATGATAATCAGATGGTGGATTTGGGATTTATTGGTCAAAAATTCACTTGGACGTCCAAGAGGGGTGTCAATGAGAGTATCTGGGAGAGACTGGATAGAGCACTTTGTTCTAAGGATTGAAGATTAGATTTTACGGAAGGTTTTCTTAAACATCTTCCCAGAGTGTCTTCTGACCATTGCCCTATAGTGTTAAACCTTCATAGTAACCATATCTTGAGAAGTGCTCTCAAACCGTTTAGGTTAGAAGCTATGTGGTTGAAACATAGGGACTTTATTAGCATGGCTCAACAATTCTGGGATAAACATAATATCAGTATTGTGGACAAAATTTAGGCCTTCACTAGCATTTTGAGAGAGTGGAATGAGACAAGTTTCAGTTGTATTTTTAAGAAGAAAAGACGTCTTCTAGCTAGATTGCAGGGGATTTAGAAAAGTCTTAATGTCAGATTTAAGGCTTGTCTTGCTAATCTTGAGATCAAATTGCAAAAAGAATACAGTCAAAACATAGAGCAAGAGGAGATTTTTTGGCTTCAAAAAACCAGAATTACTTGGCTCAAAGAAGAGGATAAAAATTCTAAATTTTTCAATCTTACTACCATGGTCAAAAGGCGTTATAATAAGCTGGAAGGTTTAAGAGATGAAGAGGGTATCTGGCAATGTGATGGAGAAATCATGAGGAAAATTGCCATTGATTATTTTCTGAAGATTTTTGCTACTTAATCTTTACTGGATTATTTTGAATATTTACCAAGAGGCTTCCCTAACGTTGATGTTGAGTTATTACAGAACATCTTTAGAGATGTCAATAATGAGGAAGTTAAGGATGCCCTGTTTAGTATTGGTGGTCTTAAAGCGCTTGGTCCAGATGGTCTCCCAACCTCATTTTACCAAAATCATTGGGAAGTTTGTAAATTGGATTTGGTTAAACTTGTTCCGGATAGTTTTAGTTCTAGTGCTTTCCCTATCGAGTTAAATCACACTAGTATCGTTCTTATCCTCAAAGTCCCTAGCCCTCTTGACATGACCCAAATTAGACCCATTAGTCTCTGTAACACAACTTACAAGATCATTAGCAAAATCATTGTCCATAGGCTTAGGACCATTCTCCTTGAGCTCATCAGTCCCAACCAGGTTGCATTTATTCCGGGAAGATAGATACATGATAACATTGTGGTTACTCAAGAGATTCTTCATAAGTTTAAAATTATGAGAGGCAAGAAAGGATATGTTGCCTAGAAAATTGATCTTGCCATATAACAAGTTGCAATGGAGTTTCATTCGAGACGTGTGTATGGATGTTGGTATTATCGGTAAACTGCTGGATTTAATCATGTGGTGTATCACTAGTGTCGGATATAGGATCATGCTGAATGGGGAGTCCACTGAGTCTTTCACGCTTAGAGCTAGCATCAAACAAGGAGACCCCCTTTCTCCTTATTTATTTGTCCCTTGCATGGAAAAACTCTCTCATCTGATTAAGCAAAGACTATCCCTAGGATCTTGGAAATGTGTTAAGATTTCTAGAGGAAGGCCTGAGGTTTCACACCTATTTTTCGCTGATGATCTGATTCTTTTTGGGCAAGTTACCTCTGTCCAAGCTACCATTATGAGAAGTTATTTGGCCACCTTCTGTGAACTTTCTGGTCAGCAAATAAGCTTCCAAAAATCAAGAGTGTTTTGTTCTAGTAACATGAAAAATTGTGATGCCAATGACATTGCCAGAGTGTGTGGTTCTCCTCTCACTAAGTATCAAGGTAACTATCTAGGAGTTCCTTTAATCCATGGCAGAATAAATAAATATACCTTCAGAGGTCTTGTAGAGAAGACACTAAAAAGATTGGCGGCTTGGAAAAGTGATTCTCTGTCTCTTGTTGGGCGTGCCACTCTCATTAAAGCCGTCACCTTTGCGCTTCCAATTTATACTATGCAATCTGTGAAGCTCCCCGGTGATACTTGCTCAGATTTGAATCAGATCAATAGAAAATTCCTTTGGAGAAGTACAACTTCCAAAAGTGCAGTCCACCTTATCAAATGGGACACTGTTTGTCAACCTAAAATAAATGGTGGGTTGGGGCTTAAGAAAACCAAAAATATGAATCAAGCTCTCCTTGCGGGTTGGTGGCTTTTGCAAGGGGAAAATGGCATGTGGTCTGAGCTTCTCCAACACAAGTATCTCAAGAACCAAACCATCTTTGAAGCTGACCTGAGAAAAGGTGTTTGTTCTTTGAGTATATGGAAATGTGTTATTTTTGGGGCCAAGCTTCTTCAGAAAGGGATTCAATGGAGAGTGGGAATGGGTGATTGTATCATATTTGAGGCTGACACTTGGGTTCTAGATGTTGGTCGTTTGAAGGATCACTCCATTGTTGAGATCACTGTTGATGAGCTACAGCCGACTGTGAGTAGTTTCTTGACTAATGATGGCTGGAACTTCGATCAGCTCATGACAGTTCTCCCATAGAATATTGTTCTCAAAATTTGTAGTATCCAAACTAGTAAAGACAAAGTGGGCGTGGTAGGCTTATTTGGAGATGGAATAATTGTGGGAATTTTTTAGTTAAGACCGCTTATAATGGGCTCATTAATGCTGATAGAAGTCTTGTATGGAAGTGGAGGTTTATCTGGAGCCTCAAAATCCCTCCTAGAGTTCAATACTTTCTTTGGATCATGCTTCATAACAAGTTACTCACTAACCACTAGAGGGCTAGCCGTGGTTTAATGTCTGAGATTTCCTATCTGAGATGTGACGTTGGCATTGAAGATACTGAGCAATTGATTCATAGGTGTACTATCTCCATTTTCATATAGGAAAAGATTTCAAGGGTTACTAGAAATGCTGAGTTGTTTAATGAGAGTTTTGAAGACTGGCTTTATGATAATCTGCATGTTGCAAAAATAATAATTGGTAATGTTCCATTCTCCTTGGTTTTCTCTCTAACTCTCTAGTTTCTGTGGAAATGGAGGTGTGAAAAGGTGTTTGATACTTACTTTGTGTTTCCTCAATCCCCTTATCTGATCATTGAGCAATTTGCTAAAGATTGGTTGGCTAGCTAACTATGATGATCCTAATAGAGTAACCCTTTCCTCACCGGTGTTTTAGACTCAACCTAATGATGACTAGGTGAAGTTGAACATTGATGGTAGTTGCTGTTCCAAATCAAGTGCCATAACAACCGGAGGTGTCCTGCGTAATTCTCAGAAGGATTGGATTCAAGGTTTTGTGTTGAAGAAAATGTTAGGGAATGCCCTTGAAGACGAACTATGGGGTATGTTTGAAGGCCTAAATATGGCCTGGAAATCAAGTTTCAAAAAGATTGTTACTAAAACTGATTCATTAACTATTGTGCAACTTATTAGCACTGCCACTAACCCAAATCACCCCCTTTTTAGCCTCATCTAGAGCTATAAAAAGATCGTAAATGGTGATTGGAGTTGTGTTGTTGTAAGATCCTTGATTTATATTGGTATGATTCCATTGCAAAACACTCTTTATTTGTAATAGTTAGTTGCTTAGGTGATTTTTGGTGAAAAGAAGCTTTAAGGGAGAAAAACAACTTCTCATGCAAATATCGTCTTCAAGAGGAAAAACATGTACTTGGATGCTAAGGTATCGAGATTCTTCTTCATCTTACAAGGCATAAGCGCGCGCACACACACATATACACACACAATTCATAGATGTGTGTCTCTGCATCGTTGTGCAAACATTTGGTATAACACGTTCACACTCATTTAAGTATGCACATGCATTATTCTCATGTTGACAAACATTGTAGAATTGCATGTTTTATGACTATTACTTGGATATGGCATGCTTGTGTGACATTGTGTTTATTTGTTTGTGTTTCTTATATTTTGGACTTAAACATGATCTCTTATGATTCTTTATTGAGTCCCGGTCATTTCGATTACTCATTCATTAGGTTTCGAGTCAAAACGATGTAGCTACGCTACTTAGCGTTCTCATTTGTTGAGTTGTCTTTGTTGTCATTTTCTGAGATGAATTCTCAACCTTTTGTCAAAGTTTTGTAGTCGTCATTGTGCGTGAGGGAGTCACGATTTGTAATCCAAAAATATATTTGAAATCGGAGTTCGGAGGCTCGAATACAGTCAAAGAACATGGGAGGAGTGCGAAAGGAGCAAGCTTGGCCAACGGCTAAGCAAGGCGGCCACGTGTGGAGGCCATGTGGAGGCCGTGTGCCACACGGCCAGAGGACTCCTCTGCCCATGTGTGCCACACGCACCCCATATGGGCCTAGTGATGTGGCACACTTCAATTGGCTACTTCCCTTCCCTCTCTCTCTCTTTTAAAAATCAATTTCCTTCCCTCCATACAGAACTTGAAGAAAATTGAAAAAGAAAAGTGTGCATAGTTTCTTCATGATTTTTGGTGTCTTGTTTCAATCATAACTTTCTCATTTCAACTACAAATCACTTGATTCAAAAGCCAAAAATGTTGCTCTTGATGAGAGCTACAAACCTTAAGCATTTTTAGAGCCAAGTGACTTTGTGATTTTTTGCTGTGAGTAGATTTCAGTCTGAGGTTCATACTTGTAGGTGAAACATCTTCTTCTTACTTTCACTTTTGATTATCTCTTTTAATCTTCTTATTTGATTGATGAAATGTGTTAAGAATGATGTTAGTGTAGGGAAAAATACCGTAGTACACGCAGCGGAAGCGAGACTAAAAATAAAATAGATTTAGTAGCTTTAAAAAAAAAATTCCTTTTATGAACCTTAACCCTTTTAATTAATTAAACATACATATAATCAACAAAAGAAGAATAACTTTTGTCGCGTGATCCGATTGACTTTCGTCGATGGTAATCCGCAAGATCTTCAATCCTAGCACGAATGTGAATCACCTAGGAGCGTGGTCTCCCTTTTTCTTTGAATTACAAACCTGAGAATGGACAAACATTTTCTATTCTTTTGTTAGTCACAAAACAATCAAAAGAAGACTAAGATTATTCCGGTCACTTTTGAGTTCTCAATCTAATGATCAAAACTTGCGTGAACCTCAATCGATGTTGTACACACAAGCTTATTGATGAACAAGCAATCAGTGTACCATCAAAGAATAATCTAATCACTCTTTTTTGTTTTTAGTAGAATAATCAATCCTTTTTATGAGTTGAGAAGAAGAAGAAGAAGAAGAAGAATCATTGTTTCAAGCACACAACCCCCAAATCAACCAGGTGGCCGAAATTCTCTTCTCTTTTCTATTTAGGGTGGCCGAATTCTCTCTTCTAAAAGCACTAGGGTTGCTGCAATTTTTACTCCAAAAATATAGGAGTTTTAGTTGCACCCTAATTGACTTCTAGTTTTTTAAGAGTTCAAACCATAATCCAACTCATAGATATTTTTATTCTCTTATTTGACTAAATTAAAAAGACTTCTTATTTGATTAAATAAATAAAATTAATTATTTATTTTCTTGTCAAACAAGTCTTTTAATTTAAGTATATTACTACCAATAGTATACCTTTAGGAATCATATTTCCTAATCAGAAAAGATTTGTTTCTTAATTAAACAATTAATTAATTCTCATTTAATTAAAACAATGAAACTAAATAATATATTAGGTTTAATATACACCTAGCCGCCCCACTTATAAATATTGGGCCATATATTATTTTTTTATTTCATTTAATCCATTGGACTTTAAATAAAAAGCTCACATGTGAATCAGACCTATTCTTACTAAAAGAAACAAGCCCACATGCCTTTCATTAATATATTAATATAATTGAGCAGCCCATTAAATAAATAATGTGCAAATTATATCCTTAATATATTAAATGCAATTCTAAATGGACCCATAATTGATCCGGTAGAATATATCAAGTGATCCATGCAAGTCCGTGTGGATTGGGGATCTTGGCGGGCTCTCTAAATTTAAGCTTCAATAGACATAACCTAATCACAATCAACAAATGATTCACTTAGGTCCGATCCATTAATTTTAACTCATTCCACTAAAGAGCTAAAATTGAACTATTAAATAAAGACAGAAAAGGAAGATGTTCCCCATTCATACCCTAGACAATCATGTTGGAGATAGTGTATCATCGTGATTAATATCAGTAATCGCCAATAGTTCATAGACCGCCTATAACTCTCCAAGTTACCATATTTACTCATATGACCACGTTTTGAACTTGGATATTTTGACTTGTCCAGAAGCCATGTTTTCAATAGACACTATCAAAAACTCAACGTTGAGATTTAATATCCAATTACCTCAAAACATCCATATGATGATATTATACTCTCATTTAATAAATGGAGCCATGATGTCCATATCTATAAATGAAGTCCTCTATCGATTAACAAATGAATATCACCAAACTATCGAGGATAGACTATGCGATATAATCGTACTCATTGATAACTCAAATGATATCACTTGCAACCATAAGTCCATCATTTATCTCAGGATTAAGATAGACTCTCCGATTGTCCTGATAATGAAATGACTTTTATCTACTGACGGTTATAGATAAAGTATTTCATTGTGATCCAGTTCAATGCACCCAGTGCACTAGATTCTTTTGCTCGAAGACACTCCGATGATTTTAGACTCGTCATATCTCATTTGATCCCACTCAAATGCTATCAAAAGAATTTTACAACTTTAACAAGATAAAGGTGCCCAACCTTTAACTTAAGTTGTGAACAATATTCAACACTAACTAAAGAATTGTGTCTACCACATACATATCCAGATGTACGAACAATTCTTCTTTTCTCATAGTCATTAGACTTTATGATTATTTACTTTGACAATTATAATATTAAACTATAAATGCTATAAGATTTGTTTAAACCAGAAATCACTTTATTAATATGAAAAAGATTGTTAATTATAATATTACACTCTTGCTATTGAGCATAATCCTAACAGTTAGTTCACATTCTAGGTTTGTATGATTGATTGATTGTTGAGTTTTAGCCTTGTAATCTCATATGAACATATTTTGCTAAACTTGACTTAACTTGAAATTGATTCTAGAAATATCTTGTATGATGTGTCCCTTGATAATTTCTAGGTTTAATTTCATGTTCTAAGAACAAAGAATTTTTGTGTGAAAAATTGAATACTCTTGACTTGTTCTTATTGATTCACATGCTTTGATTTCTAGGTACATTTGTGATTGTTTGTTGAAAGCATATCCTAGCATATCTTCAAGCATGTTCATAGAGCTTGATTGATTATCTTGCTTTATTTGATTGTGATTTGCATCATTTGCATCACCTAGATCATTGCTTTGTGGAAAGATTGAAGTCTCTTGTTAAAGTGAGTGAAGCTTTAATTTGAGCAAGAAGACTTGGCTAGGAATGTGTTCTAGATAACCAAGCAAAAGTCTTAGCAAGGAGTTTGGTACTCCGAATGATTGAGCTAGAGGAGCTTGACTAGGACTTTTGTGATTTAGATTGCTAAGCAAATAAATCTTCCTAGAGGCTTGTAAGCCTTGAATAGGAAGTTGCTTCCTAAAGGTGTAAGACACACATTGGATAGGAAGTAGGCTAAGTGGATCACTAGCCCGAGGATAGATTAAGAGGTGATAGCTTAGGGTGGATATCATTGTGTTAATAGCCTTAAGTGTGTAAGTCATTTTTATATAGTGGATTTGCTTTGCCGGTGGTTATGGTATCAACCAGTTGATGTTTCCTCTTTGAGGTTTTACCACGTAAAAACATTGTGTCTCATTTCGCTTTAAGTTTCTTTATCTTCCATATTATACATTGATTGTATCTTTTGTATATTGATGTTCACATGTATTGATTCATACTATACAATTGTTAAATCATATCAAGTGTTCATTTCATTCTTGTATTCTGCAATTTTTGAATATTGGAAGAATTTGGGCCTATACCTATTTACCCCCTTCTAGGTATATTTTACACTATTTCTTTAAGGGAATTTCAGTTGTGCAACACGGTTACAAAGAAGGCAACTCCCTAGCAGATGGTCTTGCTCATATGGGTCACAAGATGGAAATGGGTATTTGGTTTTTCGACAACCCTTCTGTTGAGATTAGAAGTTTTTTTGTTGCTGAATGTAGAGGCACCTTCTGTATAAGACAGTGCCTTGCAGCCAATATAGTCCCTTCCTAGTTTTCTTTTCTTCTATGCCTTGCCCTCCTTTGTACCAAAAAAAAAAAAAAAGGAAGAGGAGAGAGATCAGAATTGGAAGAAAAGAAAGAAAGAAAAGAATATGTGCGTTAGAGAGAGAGACAAATAGAGAGTGAATATGAGATTTTAAAAGAAAATAAGTGCAGCTGGAAAGATACTTGGTGAATCCAGAAATAGATGAATCCAAAAGGAACCCAGTCCCATAATGGATTTGAGCACATGAATTCTGTAAGTGGATACTTTTCATTAAAAGTTATTTATTTTAGAATTATATGTTAGATTAAATTATTTAGAGATTATTAGAAATAAATGATTTATTCATTTATTTAGAAAATATATTTCCATATGATTTGATATGTTTTAAGAAATGTGTAGATTTCTAGAATCCAGAAATAGATTAAGAATTAAGATTCATAAAGAAGAATAGTTCACATATGTTCAGAAAGATTCACAGTTAGATTTTCAGATTTCCAGATAGATTCCCAGATTTCCAGATAGATTCCTAAATTTTTAGATAGATTTCTAGATTGTTAGATAGATTTTCAGAATTCTAGATAAATATCCAGATTTTCATAAAGTTTTCTAGATTTTCAGATTCAAGTGTTTTATTAGATTTTTAGAAAATAAAAGCAAAAAAATATTCATTTATGTTTTTAGAAAAGTATTTAGAAAGAATTATATAAGTATGTTTAGAAAACTATAAGAGTTTTCAAAGATTGTTTAGATTTTAAGATATCAGATATGTACCCTCCCCAGCAGTATTATATTCAGATTATTAGCCTTTAAGGCTGCTCTGCATGTGTATGTGAGATTACTCTGTACGTTCGATCAGATATCGATGTGTATGTGAGATTATATTCAGATTATTAGCCTTTAGGGTTGCTCTGCACTTGTATGTGAGATTACTTTGCACGTTCTATCCGATATCGACGTGTATGTGAGATTATATGAGATTACTCCGCACGTCTGATTAGATATCAACGTGTATGTGAGATAATCGCTCTGCACGGATGATCAGATATCATCGTGTATGTGAGATGTTTTCCCCCCTGTTATGCGTGTGCATTGATATGCTTTGCCACGTACGTGAGATATTCCCCTGGGTACTAGTTTGATAAAGAGTTTTCAGAAATATATGTATATTACTGATTATGATTAGTAGAGAAAAGATTTCAGATTTTCAGAAAAGCTTTCAGATTATCAGACCTTAAATCAGATATTTATATTTTATAAACTCAGAAAATGTTTTTATTATATATATTATATAGTATTTACAGAAAAATGTATTTTAAAGAAAAGAAAATATCTTTAATTGGTTCTTAGCTTGTTTTACAGAACTGCAAATCAGAATATTTTTCAGGAAGAGATTTGTTTTCTGAGAGGTATAGAAGATATTCAATGAACTACGAGGGCTTTGATCCTTATTAAGTATAGGGTATGTAGGCATTTAGGTTGTAAATCTCAAACTCAAGCCCACAAGAAAAAGAAAAATATAAGAATTTATAAAGAGTTTTGAAAAGGTAGAAAAGTTTTGAAAAGTCACCTTAAAATTTATATGATTTTATCTAGGGGGAATTACACAAACATCCCTTGAGATTTGATGAAATTGCATATATATGGCAGTTTTAGCCATATACACACAAACTTTCCTCAACATTTGAAAATTGTTGCACAAACATCCCCTACCATTAGATGGATCCGTTAGTCAATGGTCAAAAGTGTAAAAAGTCTAAAATACCTTTTATTTTTATTTTAAATAAACTAAAAATGAGATATAAAAAATTATTAAAAAAATATTTTAGATAACATGAATGTATCTTAAATCTGAAAGTTGGAAAAAAAAATTCATCTTAACAAATAAAATAAAAAGTTTTTAAAACAATTTAATAATAATAAATTTTAAATTTTAAATTTTAAATTTATTTAAAATCAAGGGTATTGCACAAACTGAATTTTTTATTTTTGACGATGATTTTTTTTTTTTTTTTCCAATTTTCATACTTAAGATACATTCATATTTTCTAAAAGATTTTTTAATATTTTTTTTATCTCACTTTTGAATATTTTATTTTGTTTAAAATAAAAATATGGGGTATTTTAGACTTTTAGCACGTTTGACCATTGACTAACGGATCCATCTAATGGTAGGGGATGTTTGTGCAACAATTTTCAAATGTTGAGGGAAGTTTGTGTGTATATGGTCAAAACTGTCATATTTGTGCAATTTTATCAAACCTCAGGGGAAGTTTGTGCAATTCCCCCTTTTATCTAATCTTTTTTTTTTTAAAAAAAAATTATTTAGATTTTAGATGGAAAGATAAGTAATTCATAGGATTCCCTCATACTCAAGATTGGAGTCGGGGCGGGTCTTGTCAGCTTGGCTAATTTGCGATTCCTTTATTGCTGAAGATGTTAAGTTGATTCTTAGTTTGCCCTGTTTGGTCTAGAGTGTATTTGATTCCATTTTTTGGCATGCTGATAAATTTGGTGCATTTTCGGTTCGTAGTGGATATCATTTTGGGTGTGACTTGTTGTCTTATCCTAGCCCGTCTAGTCTCAGCTCTTCTGAGTCATGGTGGAAGGCTCTGTGGCATATGAATGTTCTGTCCAAAATCAAGATGTTTATGTGGCGTGCTTCTAATAATTGGCTGCTAGCTGGAGTTTGTTTAAACATGATAAAGGTTCTAGTGAATGTTTTCTGTCCGATCTGTGGTGGAAGGCTTGAAACTACTCTTCATGCCCTGTGGTGTTGCCCTGCCCTAAAACAGGGTAGATCCCTTTGCCCTTTTATGAAGAATTTGAAGTGCTTTGATTGGACTGATGTTATGGATTTTTTGGTGGAATGTCGTAGGGTTCTTGACAGTGATGACCTGGAATTGTTGTGTGTGATCCTTTGGCATAATTGGTTTATTCATAATCATCGTATCCATAAGTCTTCAAGTCCAGTTGATAGGGAGGTTGTGTCCTGGGCCAACGACTACCTTATGGAGTATCGTCGTGTTAATGCAAATGTGATTGTCTCCCTTGCAATTTTGGATGATGATTCAGTTCCGTAGAGGGATGATATGGTTTCCTGGGCCCCCCATCGCTTTGGCGTGTATAAAATAAACATGGACGCAGTTGTGGACTTGGGTAATGATAAGGTAGGGCTGGGTATCATCATTCGTGATTTCAATGGTGAGGTAATGGCGTGTAGTGCCTCTCTTGTTCTTGCTGGTTTCTCCCCTATTATCTCTAAAGCCATGGCAATTTTGAAGGGTTTGCGTTTTGCTATGGATGTTGGTTTGTTTATGTGCATTGTTAAGTTTGATGCCCAAGTGGTAGTTGAGTTGTTGCGTAATGAGAGTTTTCCCTCTGTTGAAAATTGGTCTGGTGCTAAGCGATATAAGATTGTTTCTTTCAAGTGTGTTTGATGATTTGGTGATGTTTGTTCCCAAGAAAGCCAATATGGCTGCTCATGCTTTAGCCAAGTTTACTTTGTCTTTGGTTAGTGACAGGATTTGGTTAGAGGATTGTCCTCCTTTTGTGGCTCCTGTTGTGTTAGGTGACAACCCTTTGCAGTTGTAACCTTTGATTTTTAAATATGATATTTTCTTCAAAAAAAAAAAAAAAAAAAAAACCTATCACCAGAGTCATCCCTGAATTTTTAGAGGTTCAGACAAAAATCTAAAATAACAAACAGAGAATATAAAAAAAAAAGTGGGCATCATCATCCTTTGTAGCTATTATTGTTTTGACGGTTTTAATTAGAAGACTCAAATATGTTAGCGAACAAATGTTACTATACGCACGGAAGCGTTGCCAGATTAAACACAAACGGACACAATAACAAAGAAAAGATAAGATGAGGAGAAGTAATTAAATCCAATCACACACAACACAAGAATTTATGTGGAAACCCTAATCGGGGAAAAAACCCATGGCTGTCAGGACGACAAGAGAAAGTTTCAATATGTAGTAAATTATTACAATCACAAACTCATGATCTTTCTCTAAATAATACCCCAAACCCAATTACACCTAATGCTCACTTTGAGATCTCTCTAGTATTTGCTATTTTGCTCCACCACTAATAACCTAGTTATTATGGTTTATTTATATGAATTACATGGAGTTTAAGCTAAAAGGAAATGATACTCCTGTATGTACAAGAATTACTTGTTCCACATAAATACTATTTTCTATTTATGACAAGTCTTCTTTTAGGAGGAATCCTATTCCTATAATTATAAGAACTTCTAGAAACAACATATTTCCTCTTCCATGAATATTTTCTGATTCAACGCATGCTTGTGATTGACTACGACTCAAGTTGCGGTTGGCCACCCGCTTCCTAAACAGTGTTAAACTTGATCACTCAGAAAATCGTGATCCATGCGTCATGTCGCCAAGATTCATCACGACCGCTCTCAGTGCCTTTGCCTCCACTGCAGTCTAGGCTGCTTAATACCTGCTAGAGTTTAATGCTCCCTATGCCACGATTGGTGCACATGTCTGCACTATAGTCCAGGCTACGGTAATCTGCAGAAAACGTTTCTTCAGTTCTTCTTCGATCTTCAAGCCTTCTTCAAACATAACCTCATACTCTCAAATGCTCTCATGTCTCCAGGAAGTCTCCACATTAGGAAATCGTGTTTGGTAATCATTAGAATATTCAAACCATATCCAATAATTCTCCCTTATGGCAAGAATTCCAAAACTTGTCCATAGTTACAATCCTCATCACCGAGAATCAAACATACCCACCACTAGGTATAACCACTTAGGAAACAACCATCCCAAGATTTCTCTGGAACATGTCGAAATTTACCTTGCTGAAAAAATTATGGTGCAACTTCTCAAGTTAGGTTCCGAGGGAGTTCGCTCATTTATCGACATCCTTGTCCACCACACACCTTGCATCACCTCCTAACCAATGCCCGTGCGCAATTGTGGACCCGCTATCAGCTACATCCTTTTCATGGCAACTATCAGTCATGCCATAAGGATGTTTATACCCCTTTAGTGAACATCGATGTAGTCGTCATACTCAAGAGAGGCGATTTCCATATCACCCTCTTTGGAGCCCTTAGCTGTACTTGTCTTTTTATTTTGACAATCCTTCCTTACATGTCTAGACTATCCACATCCCCAACAAGTGACTTTCCATTTGGAGTTCCCCTTTTCTTGTTAACCAAAAGAACAAAGTTATTAGAAGATTTACCTTCACTCTTTAGCCTTCGTTCCTTAGAGATTAGTTTATTCGCTACATCTCCAAAGCATATGGTTGAACTCCCATGCATCAAGACTGGCTTCATGTGTGCATAAGACGATGGAAGGGACCAGATGAGTCTAAGACCTTTGCCTTCTTCATCAATCTTTACTCCAGTCGACTCTAACTCTAAAACTATTCAATTGAGCACTCCCAGATGATTAGAAATTTTCATACCTTTAGTCATCTGCAGCATGTGAAACTGCTCCCTCATGTAGAACCGGTTGTAGATGCTATTTGATTGATACAATTCTTCAAGCCTCTCCCAAAGTTATTTTGCTGAATATGTTCCATGAATATTTGTAAGAACATTCTCGACTAGGTTCAATCGTATCGCACTCACAACCCTTTCATCCAAATCCTCCCAATCATCATCGTTCATCTCATGTTTTCCTGAACTAGTACTAGCCGCATCTTTATTAGAATCTCCAAAGCCTTCAGGGTTCGCAGGGGTTGACTTTCCCTTCAATGCCTTGTGTAAACCGTATTGGATTAATAGGTCTTTGACTTGAACTTGCCACAAGCCAAAATTAATCTTTCTGTCAAACTTCTCAATATCAAATCTCAACATCCTTGCCATAAAGTTTGTTAAGACCACTATCAAGCAACCGGGGCTCTGATACCAATTGGTAGCGAACGAACGTCACTATACGCATGGACGCGTTGCTAGATAGAACACAAATAGACACAATAACAAAGAAAAAATAAGATGAAGAGAAGTAATTAAATCCAATCACACACAACACAAGAATTTACGTGGAAACCCAAATCAGGGAAAAAACCACGGCCGTCAGGACGACAAGAGAAAGTTCCAATATGTAGTAAATTATTACAACCACACAATCATGAACTCTCTCTAAATAATACCCCAAACCCAATTACACCCAATGCTCACTTTGAGATCTCTCTAGCATTTGCTATTTTGCTCCACCACTAATAACCTAATTATTATGGTCTAGTTATATGAATTACATGGAATTTAAGCTAAAAAGAAATCCTACTCCTATACGTACAAGAATTACTTGTTCCACATAAATACTATTTCCTATTTATGATAAGTCTTCTTTTAGGAGGAATCCTATTCCTATAATCATAAGAACTTCTAGAAACAACATATTTCCTCTTCCATGAATATTTCATGATTCAACACATGCTTGTGATTGACTACAACTCAAGTTGCGGTTGGCCACCCGCTTCCTAAACCGTGTTGAACTTGATCACTCAAAAAACTGTGATCCATGCACCATGTCACCAAGATTCATCACGACTGCTCTCGGTATCGCTCTTGGTGCCTTTGCCCCCGTCGCGGTCTAGGTCGCGTAATACCTGCTGGAGTTTACCGCTCCTTATGCTGTGGTTGGTGCACATGTTTGCGCCGCAATCCAGGTTGCGATAACCTACAGAAAACATTTCTTTAGTTCTTCTTCGATATTCAAGTCTCCCTCAAACATAACCTTATACTCCCAAGCGCTCTCACATCTCCAGGAAATCTCCGCATTGAGAAATCATGTTTGGTAACCATTGGAATATTCAAGCCATATCTAACAAAATATATGTCAAGGAGTCAGTTTTTCATCGAACTCGGCCTCATTTTGCAATTAACATTAAGCTTTTCATTAAGAAAATTTGGAACCTCTTGATTATATCATAATTCATTTTAATTCGGATAAATTCTTCACGAGTCTTTAGTACACTCAGATTAATAACATCATGTCATGAGCTATCAATCAATGAGAAAGATATGTGTTATATGACATGATGTTAATGGTTCGATCGTATTTACCTGTACTAAAACTATGAGTCCTCCATAAAAAATGTCCCCTATCACACTAATCAAGTCAGTCAAGGAGACCACAAGAAGGGATCGAAATGGATCGTTAGAGGGATGATAACTAATTAAGGGCTTGTTTGATTTTCCCATTTAACACTTAATGGCACTTAATGTGTTCCATTAAGATGTTTTGTTTGATTTTTAAGTGATAAAATCGCTTAAACAACTCTTAAAATCACTTATTTATAAAAGTGAATTTTTTTTAACTTTTTCACTCAACTGAAAAACAACTGGATTGATATTAATTTTATACTTCCAAAACTATCCTCACAAATCTAATAAATTTCTAGTTTTGTCTTCTCCCATAGCCCTAACCATATTAATTTTTTGGCCGGGTGACTATATTGCCACCCATGAAAGGTCTCCCCACACCCATTACTTAAATAATCTTTAACCACCAATACAAAAATGTTAAAAGACATTGGTAAAAGACATCGGTTTTCTAGTAACCGATTTAAAAAAAAAAAAAAACTTTTAGACATCGGTTCATAAAAAACCGATGTCTTAAATATTGCAATTTGAAAAGACAACGGTTTTTGGGAAAACCGTTATTAAAAAAAAAGCGTTTAGACATTGGTTTTTATATGAACCGATGTCTTAAATATTGCGGTTTGAAAAAACAACGGTTTTTGGAAAAACCGATATTAAAAAAAAAACGTTTAGACATCGGTTTTTATATGAACCGATGTCTTAAATATAGCAGTTTGAAAAGACAACGGTTTTTGGGAAAACCGATATTAAAAAAAAAACGTTTAGATATCGGTTTTTATATGAACCAATGTCTTAAATATTGCGGTTTGAAAAGACAACGGTTTTTGGGTAAACCGATATGGATTTATTTTACAATAAGATATCAGTTTTTAGACAAACCGATATTATCTCTATTAACTATATAAAAAAGGGGAGTTGTCGGCTGAATTATAGCTCCCCCTTTGTTTTTGTCTGAATTTGTTTGAGTCTTTTTATTTTTATTTTTTTATTTCTTTAAAAGTATAATTACAAGTAGGACCCTTAAATTTTATATAATTACTTAATAAATAGGTTTTAATAAGATTTTCATTATAATATCCCTTAGATTTTTTTTTGAAAGTATATCTTAGTTGTATAATAATTTGCTTGCCGCGAAAGGGCTTTATCCCAGGAAAAATTAAAAGTATTTGAGTTGATGATTATTTTTTATTGTAAAATGAGATGGGGGATGAAAATATAATTTTCTACGCATTTAATGACTTCAAAAGGAATAAGAAATAATATTGGGATCAAAGTGTAATTTGTCATGCCACTACATGAATTAAATATAAATATATATATATATATATAATGGAAGTTTGGAAAGTGAAAGAAAGAATAAATAAAAAATGAATAAAAAATAAATAACAGAGGGATTTCAAACGGTGGGATTATCTGATGAGGAAGAAGAAGAATTATAGCTCCCACACCTGTTTTTGTTGTAGCGGTGGCGTTCCACCTGTCACTATGTATGCATCAAGATTTTAATCTGGCCAAATCTGGATTTACCATCTAAACCTTTCAATCTCACTACTCAAAACTCAAAATCCCAATACTGAAATTAATGATGGTGATCCAAGTGGTGGCTGTCACCTGATAAAGAAGAAGAATTCGAAAACAAGTAGAAAAACAGGGGAGAAACCTGAGAGTGAAAAATGTTTGCTTTCTATCAATTTCTAAGTATTGAATTGCTCTTCGAGTTTCGTTTAGGGTTTATCTTCAATTGTGTTGTTTTTTTATCTAAGTTTATATCTTTAGTGATGTTTAACCATTTTGCTCTGAACCTTTGAAATTTCAATCTCTTTTTGTTTGTTACCAATTTTAACTGTGTTTAAGCTCAATTTCATTAGTTCTTTAAGGTTTGTTGTTTTTCATGAATCCTGCTGCTCTTTTTAAAAACCATTCTGCTTTGAAGCCACTGCTTCCATGCCCAAGATTGACAAGAGCGGCAGGTTTTGCAGCCCCAGAGCCACCCCAGAGCTAGCTCTGTATGAATACCATACTCCTTTTTTTTACTGTCAATACTAGATTCTAATATTTTAATTTTGACTAGCAAGTAGAGGGTAGGCTTTAGACAATTATGTGTTTCTGATAATCTTGATTATTCGTTTCTGTTTCATATTTTATGTTTGTATGTAATGTAACTATGCTGAATCAGTGATTTCCCATGCCATCTTTTTTGGGTTCATTGCTAGGTTAATAATTTACCCTTCATGTTTAGAAGGGTCTGACCCAATTCGGCTTTTTGAAAAGCTGGTGAATAGTAGAAGAAGTAAAGCAATTTTGAATTTTTTCGAATCACTTGTTATTTTGACATATTTGATTATTTGAATATCTAATTAGCCTCTTTGAAATTCGCATGTTCAGAACTCGGTTATGGATTTGACAAGGCTTCATTGTTGGAATATAATCACATGAGCTTTGGTGGCCCACCCGTGACAACAGAAACAGTTGAAGAAGCAGATGAGCTTCTGCGCAATGAAGAGAAGGTGTCTGCAATTGGTAATCAAGCATTTGAAATCAATTTAATTAAGCCCTTTTTTTTTTCTATGATAAATTGCATTATTTTGTTTATTAGAAAGGTACACCGAATTTGGGATGATTTGTTTCTTCTAGAATCATATTGCAGAAGTATTCAGTATCTTCAAGCAAACGCTATGCGAGCTGCCCTGGATATAGTAGTCAGTTAAACTAGTAGCTCTACAGGAGGCATAGTTGGTGTTAGAAAATGTAGGTGTAATAGCTTAGTGAGTGCATGAGATGTAGAGGTTTGGCACTAATGAGGGATTAGTATAATGGTCAAGCTTGTGGTTTGCTCCCACAAGGTCTGGGGTTCAGTTTTTTTGTTGCAATAATTACATAAAGAAATCGAATTTTCCATTGGAATAAAGAGATGCATCAAGGAAGAGGAACAAGTGCAACTTTTTAGTAGAAAAAAAACTTAGATTCAGTGAATTTTTGTTGTTTCAATGTAATGATTATATTAATTTGGGACTTGATTTGGATCAAGTTGTTTGCGAGTTAGTTAATGACTTAATTGAGATTTTTTTTATGTTTTTTTTTAAAAAAATTTGGTGGCAGAATGGGACACCTGAGGAAGTGAAGAAGATCGTCACGATGTTGAATGAAGCTGAAGTCCTTTCGGTGGATGTTGTGGGTATGTCTTGGTTAGCTGTTTTGTTGGGTCTCTTCACCTTTAAATCAACTTAATTTAGTGAAAAATTGACATTGAATTGCATCGAAAAAGCTATGATTTGTTTGAAAGAAAATGTTTTTACCTTCTGAAATATGTTAATCTCAATATTTAGTATATCATTTGCCATTTACAATATTTACAATTTGTATTCCTATATTTATCTGTGTAACCATATAGGTTTCAATCCAGTTGCTTCTTTCATTTTCACGATTCTTGTTCACATCACCATGAGTTATGCTACACTACTTGTAAGTTTGTCTATTTAGGTATTATTATTATATTTTTTTTTTGTTTCTTTTCAACATTACAGCTACCCATTTTTTGCTTTCTTCTAGTATTCAATAAAAGTCTTTCTTTTGATAACATTGTTTGTGATGGAAAAGTCTTTTCCTTAATTCGTATATCCATTTAATAAAAGTCTTTAGTGTGATGATGTGATTGGCTAGTTTCTCAAAAGAATTGATTGTTTCTCAAGTGAAAAATACACAAAGACCCGTGAGTTTAGTCAATATTATATGCATCAGAAACTTTGGCCAAGATGACACAAATTATGAATCATACCCAAGTATAATCTTTAATAATGATAAAGTAATTAAGTCATGGGAAATTTTGACATCTCAGAGGTTAGAGTTAGGGCCAGTTTGGTATCATTGTAGTTTTTAAAATAAACACGGTTAGATGTGCTAAAAAAATAAAATGTTGTGCTAGTATTGCTATTAGACTAAAAAACATTATACATGTGTTTGGTAAATTATAATGTTAATTGTTGTGAATATATATAATGATTAAAAAAGATCTGATTTATTTTTAAAGGAAATGTATGGAAATTGAAATGTTTAAATGTGTAATTGGTATCAAACAATTATTTACTTCAGATGTCAAACAAAAAGATAAAATAATTATATAACTTTTAATTCAAATGTTAAAAAAATAAATATAAATTATCTACTTTTTTATATATTTATAATTCACATTATCAACATGTGTATTGGTGTTAGGCCATTAGCAAGTAGGTACAAAGTACTAGACTATATGTAGTTAGTTAGTTAGTTAGTTATTTTTTTTTTCTGGATCTTTTCTATGTTATGTATTCTTGGTCCTTGGAGTAGATAAAAAAATTATAAACATTAAACATTAAATAAAAATGACCATTTAAAAATAATTATTAAAAAAATCTTAAATTATAATAGTAAATAATAACAATGGATTTATATGAAATAAATATTGAGATAAAAATGTCTAATTAATTTGGTCTTTTAAAAGTTTCATTAGGTGACAGTTTGATATTGTTGTAGCTAGGTTTAAAAATAGCCACCGTTAGTTGTGTCAAAACTTAAAAGAAATAATCTGATGTGAAGTTAATAGATAAATGTTTGGTTAATATTGCTGTTAGATTCAAAAACAGTATGTATTTGGTAAATTATAAATTTATAATATTAATTGTTGTGAATTTATATAATAATTAAAAAAATATATGTTTTTTTATCAAAAAAATATATGATTTTTTTTTTCCAGAGGAAATGTATGGAATTGAAATATTTTAACGTGTAATTGGTATCAAAGAATTATTTAATTCAAATGTCAAATAATAATAATAATAATAATAATAATAATAATAATAATAATATAACATTTAATTCAAATGTTAAAAAATAAATATAAACTAACTATATATATTCACTTTACCAATATTAATAGTATCTATTATTTGTAGTTTTAGATCTAATTCTATTTTATGTAGATAAAAAAATGTCAACTAATTATTAAAATAATATATAATCTTTTTAAAACAATAAGTAAAAATGACTGTTTAAGAAAATTAATTTTTTTTTTGAAAAGAAGAAAATTAAAATTAAAATAGTAAATAATAAAAGCATCTCCAATACAAGAGTGGCTGTGAAAAAAAAAATAAAAATAGATACCTCATAGGATAAATAGACAGTCTATTAAAAAGTGTATCTTCAATACAGCAGTGCATATTCAACCTCATACTGATGTGAAAAAAAATACATTAAACATTGTTAATATGATTGTTTACTTTCAGATGACCTGTTGCATAGTTATTTTTTCGGTTGACTCAGCAAGTATTTAAAATTGATATTAATTTTTTCATCTATTTTTGGTAAGGAAATAATATAAAAAAGAAATGGAAAAAAAATTTGGACATGTCATTAAAAATAAATGTGTTTTAAACAGAAGCATTAAAGACCAAATTTTGAGTTGATTGTCTATTACATCTATCTTTATGCCATATAATATGGAAGCAAGTGACCACTCTCAAACGAGCACCCACAATAGTATAGAGCCGAGAGAGTAGTACAATGGTGAATAGAATTCATCCCACGAGGATTGATGAATCGATTTCCACAACTGATTGATTTGGTTACTATTTAGACAAGCCAATATTTGATGATAAGATTATACTACTCAAATTAACTAAATTAGACTACCACTAATGCAAATAATGAAATTAGACAATGCAAGTAAACAAGCAAAACCAAACACAAGCAAGTGATTGTAATACGTATGAGAAATTAGGCTAAGACCATGATTCCACCTATCCAATCCTTAACAATTTTAGGCACATCATTGAAATAAAATATGCAAATGTGTGTGTAGATTCGTGAAACCCTCAATTAATCTCTAACCTCTCTCAAGTGATAGAGATAATATTTATATGCACCAACAACCTATTTCTCAATGGTTATCCGAATTACATACAAATTCATTTAGCTTCATGGCACACAAATGAATCCTAGAGGCTAGCATCGCATATCTCTATCTTACCAACCTCTATCACTCATTTCATTGAGCACGTTGTGTGCTTCTCCTCTCAGTACTTCACATAACAACCAAATAATCACTAAATGCTAGCTAGACATTCAATAATCATTAAGAACATGAAATAAATGTATACAACACAAGCAATGAAGATAAAGTGATGGCCTTTACTATTAATTCATGGAAAAGGTCTCATCTTGGCCTTAGCCAAGATGGATTTAGTTCATATTACAAGTAATGACTACAAAAGATGTGAAATGAGTACAAGCCATGAGTAAGAACAAGTAAAAGTAAAGAGAGAAAGGATTAGAAGAAACTAATGTGAAGAGCTTCTCCTCTCTTGTTTGGCTTCTTCTCTCCTTGACTTCTTTTGCTCAAAGGTGGGATTTTGATGGTAGATGTAGGTGAGGGAATGAAGTGGTGAAGTAGGATTTGTGTTTAGATGGTGAATTGATGGAAGTATTGAGTGATTTAGTGAAGGATTTGGGTTAAAGATGTGTTCTTGGGAGGTTTAGAGTGAGATGAGAGTGTTTTGGAGCTCAAGGGTCGTGGTAGAGGTGTTTAGAAACAAGCTGAAGGGAGGTATTTATAGTGTATGGAATTAGGGCACGAAAATCTAGAAAAAGCTGAGCTGGAATGCCTTGGCACTGGTGTGGTTGCGTTGGTGGATCAGTGTCTGGCACCAGCGCTGCTTCTCTATGGGAGTTGCGCTGGTCGTCTGGCACTGGTCGTCCAGTGCACGACCAGCGCAACATCTCTACCTATTGTGCTCTGGTGGCAGCGCTGGTGGTCCAGCGCTGGCCCTGTTTTCAGCTCCACTTGTTGTCCCTTTTTGCTCCAATGATGCCCAACAAGCTTGATTTCCTTGGGATTGCTCTAGGAAGCCTGCACAAGCTTATTAAACCATGAAATATGTGGTTTTACCCGGAAAACGGATGCAAAATGATAGGAAACGGGGCTACACTAAGTGTAGAAATAGGCATTATCAGCAAATCTCTTAACATTGTTGCCATGTTAATGTTGTTTGGTATGCAAGCCACTTTTGCATTGGAGATGCTCTAACAATAGAATTATATGAAACATAAGTTGGGAAAACATATATTTATGTTAAATTAACAAATATAATTTGATTTTTTTTTTTTAAAAGATCCATTAAATCTCACAACAGATTATTTCATAAACACTTTTGGATGTTTTACCAAAAATATTTTTTATACCCAAATTATTAATAAACTTATTTTAGCATCACAATATCGAACTAGGATCCTCTCCTCACCTCACTTTATCTCACCTTTTTCCTCACCTTTTTAAAATATGTGATTGGTTGTTAATAAAGTGTAAGTGAAAAGCAATCACATCTTAACCATTCAATCATTAAAATGTTTATGTGTCATGAGATTAAGTAATGTAAGGATGATGTGAGGTGAGGAGAGGATCTAAGTCCCACGAAATCAATACCAATCTGGCCCTTGATACAACAAATTATTTCATAATCACTTCCCAAAAGTAACCCCTCACCTATTTCTCAAAACTACTGTCAAATTAACTCAGATTATTAAATAATCACTTTTGGATGTTTTACCATATATTTTTTACATACAAAAATTATTTAATAATTTAATTTTAACTTCTTAAAAGCAATACCAAATTGACCCTAGTCAAAGATTAATCTTAATGAAGGTCGGCAAAAATTGTTGCTGTGTGCGATATCGATAAAACCTACAGGTGTTTGTGCAATTTTTCCATTAAAAACTGTATTGTGAGTAACCTTTAATACGTCCTTTTTTTTGGGAGCAAAATCCAGCAAGAGGGGAAAAGCATCAAAGAAAACATCAGGCATCCCAACTAGGTTGGCACCCCAAAAGAAATCCAATCCCATGCCTGTGACCCCTCAAGAGGAAAAATTTTATTGAAGAAAAAAAGAAAAATACAAATAAAAGCGGGGGACAAGAACCAAACCCCAAAAATCATCTAAAACGATAAAAAGGCAACGAAGATAAATCTATAAAAACAAAAGAATTACAAAAAGGCTAGGAAGTAAACCACCATGTATCCTGAGTAAGGGAAAGACCATGAGAGAATAAACTATCTGCAACCTGGTTACCTTCTTGATAAATATGGGAAAAAAAGATTTCCATCGAGGAAAGAGAAATCAAGCACTGCCTCCAAGAAGAAAGGAATCACCAAGGAACAATTGAGGAGCGACAAGATAAAAGAGAGACCATGTAAGAAGAGTCGCATTCAATCCAAATATTGCTCCAACCAAAATCAAAAGCATACTCAATGGTCTTGATATATGCTGATAACTCTACTTCAAAAGCGTGCATGATACCTAAAGGAGAAGCAAAACAACCTTTAACAAACCCTCTATGATTGTGAAAAACACCACCACAACTAAAAGGACTTGGCGAGTCTAAATAAGCTCCATCTGTATTAACCTTAAGCTAACCTGGGGGGAGGATGCCAATAAACCTCAATGATGCGAGGGGGTCGGGGAGGAACCTGAAGTCGATGTAGAAAAAGTAAATCCGACTGTGTGTTATGCATACTGCCAATATTCAAATTATTATAATCTTTAAGAGCCGTGTGAATAAAAGCAATGGAAGATATGAGAGGAATAAAGCAATTTTCAAATATTAATTGATTACTTGCATACCAAATTGCCCAAAAAATTTGAACAACTGTCCAAAGGTTACAAACCTGAGGGCTAGCCTTCCATGAAATAGCCATAATAAAGAAGTTAAGAGGCGACAATTGAAAATTGAGATGAACTCCAAAAAGACTTGAGAAATAATTCCATAAGCCACGTGAGTAGGGGCAATGGAAAAAAAGATGAGTCAAGGTTTCCGTTGAAGCATAACAAAACCAATAAGAAGAGTAGGGGTGTGCAGGATCCAATCAAATCCAATATGATCCATTGGATCGGATCCAATCCATCGGATTGGATTGGATCCAGAGAGGTGATTGGATCGGATTGGATCCTAAATTCTAAAATCCATTGGATCGGATCGGATCGGATCTTGGATTTCCGTTTGGAAATCCATCGAATCCGCCAATCCGCCTAAAATATTGGGCCTTATTTTTATATTGGGCAATTTATTTTATCCACTACTTTTTAATGTAAAGACCCAACCAAAATACAATTTTTAATGTTACTATTTTGAGTTTTCTTTCTCAATTTCTCTACAACCAACAATCCACCATATTCTTTTCTTCTTTTCTTCTATTCTTCTTCATCAACATCACGACTTATTAAATTTACATTTGGAGCGGATGAATAGTGTTTATAAACTTTTTGAATTATATAAAGTTTACAAGTTATGTCATGTATTTTTTTAATGTTAATTTTATTTGAGTTAATTAGTAATGTTTAAGTAATTTATTTGATTTTATTTATTTCAGATTATAACTTTTATATATTATGAATGACTTTATATTAATTTGATCCATCAGATCATATCGGATCAGATCGGATCGGATTGAAGTATTTTATAATCGGATCGGATTGGATCTTAGATTATGGCAAATCCATTGGATCTGATCCGCCGCACACCCCTAAAGAAGTGGCTAAGGAAAAACCCGTTTTAGCAAAAGAATCCTCAGTAGGCAAACGTCTAAGAAGCACACGCCAAGTAAGAGCTGATCTCGAAGGGGAATGAATGGTTTCCAAATTTTCTTACACCAAGGAACCAATACATGACTACCTTGGAAAAAACAGCAGGCTTCTTTAGAAGAAACTTTACCGGAGGAAGAATGAATCCAAATCAAAGTATCACTACTATAAGCAGCAACAACAGTCCTTAAAAACAAAGATGAAGCTTCTGGATGACTTTCTAAGAAACTGTCCTCCAAATGCCAAGAACCATTAAAATAATAATCTGAAACGACTGTAGAGAGTGTTCTCTAATAATCATATCAACTAATGGTTCCCCTAACCAATTATCAAGACAAAGGCGCACCTTAGAGTGTTCTCTAATAATCCACCTGGATTTAGCAAGAAGACTAGAGTAATGATCTCTTATGCCAAGCCGAATTGAAGAAGCAATATAATATTGGCGAACCTTTGAAAAAGATGATATATATCTTGTCCTCAAGAAAGAAAAAATAAAGTTATCATCGGTTATGAATTTCCAAGAAAGTTTCTTGAGAAGAGCCCGGTTCATAAGCTTCGAGCTTTTAGCGCCAAGACCACCATAATCCTTTGGCAAACAACAAGTACTCCATGCAATGGTAACCAATTTCTTTGTATCAATATTTCCAGACCAAAGAAAGTTTCGAATAGAGCAATCCATGCTTTTTTAACAAGAAAGATGGCCATTTATAAATCATGAAAGTATGGATAAAAGAACTAAGGATTACCGAGTTGATAAGAGCCAAACTTCCTGCAAAAAAGAGGGTGCAACCCATCCAAGTTGCAAACTTACTTGTAATCTTGTTTGCAATCGGTTGAAGCCATCTTTTCTTAGGTACCCTTTTAAAAAGAGGAACACCAAGGTAGAGAAAGGGGAAAGAGCCTCGTCTCGAAAAAAGAGTCAATGAAGTAGCACGCTGAGTTGAGAAATGAGAGCCAAAATAAATAAAGCTCTTGCTCTTATTAATAATCTGCCCTGAGAGTAATCCATAAGTATCCAAAGCCTTTAAAATGGCATCAACAATACACATGGTACCTTTGCAAAAAATAAGGACATCATCTGCAAAAAATAAATGAGAAGGAGCTGTGCCACGTCTTGGAGAGGAAATACCTGAAGTATCACCCCTTTCAACCATAGAATGCAAGAAACGGCTCAAGAAATCCTCAACCAAACAGAAGAGAATGGGAGAAAGCGGATCTCCCTGATGAACACCTCAACTGAAACCGAAAAATCCCTCAGGGGTGTGATCGGACCATATTTACACCTATTTGAGGTCCCCATTTCCTATCGTTTGTACTCGTTTGCGATCATATTTTTGTATTTAATGTGTTTTGTGAGCTTTGTGCAGGTTATTTTCTATAAATAAGGTATATGAGCTTAATTGATGAATTTTGGAAGTTAAAAGGGCTGAAATGGAAAAGGGCTTGTGCAGTACACCCATATTTCGGGGGTCATATCTCCCACCTCAGATTGAACTAGGTGTCATACTACCTATTTTTGGAAAGCCCCAGCTGTCTACTTTCTAATGGTTTTTACGGATCGTGATTCCGATGTTTCTAGAGAAAGTTATAGCCATTTTCGTAACGGTGCGAGAGGCTGAAAAGCTGCGCCGGACCACCAGCGCAAGACCAGTGGCCCCACCGGCGCAAATTCAACAGAAAGTCACCGCTGGTCGTGCGCTGGACGACCAGCGCTTGACCACCAGCGCCCTGGGAACCAGTTTCACGTATTTTGGCTGATTTTGAAGGGCAATCTTGTCCTTTCACACCCCATTCATGCCCTAACCTCCCAACTCTTTAAATAACCCCATTTGGGGTCTAAAACCACAACTTCTACACCTCCCACACCTCAAAACCGAAATCCCCTTCATCTTCTTCCTCCTCCTCCATCTTCTTCCTCAAATAAGTGAGAGCTTCAAGCTCCCATGGAGGATTTTCCTCCGTGGGAGCTCACCATACATCTCCACCACCCTTTTTACACTACATCCACCCATCTAGGAGTAGATTACAAGAAGAATTGAGTGGTCTTTGGACCAAAAACGGGCTAGGAAATCAAGGAGAGCTTGGAGGAGTGTCTTCAAAAGTTGTCTCCTTTTAACTCATTTCTTTTTGTATTTCTTGTTTTCTTGGATGTAATCACCAATTTGGGAATTTTGTAAACCTACATTTGTGCAATATATGTATGAATGTTTCTTAAATTCTTTGGGTTTTGTTCCACTCTTTGCCAAATCCATAATTTTCCCTCTTATTATGATATTCATGTGTGTGGATGGTAAAAATCGATACGTATGCATGAATGGGATTATGAGTAGAGTAATTTAGATTAGGAGTAGTGTGATTTAGCTTCCCATGATTGTTGTATGTTGATGAGTGAGCCAAAATGCCATGTTTAGAATGATTTGAGTGTTTGAGTATTAGCTCCAAAGAGTGGGAAAAGCTTGGTTGATTATGCATTCACATGCTAGATTAGGCTTGGGTTCCATATTCTTGTGCTTAATGGGTCTTTTTATTAAGGCACAATTGCTCATCCCATGGCTTGGGTTGGGTGATGAATTGATTTTGGTGAATTCCTTAATCAAAATAATGAACCCTTAACTTGAATTGAATGTTCTTAATGATAACAATCAAGTATTTGCACATTGTTGTTTGGTGAGCTTGTCCCATTTTTAGCCATCCATCTTAGGGAGATTTGAGAGATAAGGAGAGAGCTTTCTCTATGAGAGAGTTGAGCATTCATGAGATTGGAGACCGCCGTAATAGTATAGTGGTGAGTACATATTGGATTGAAAACCGAGAAACCCGGTGTTCGATTCCCGGTTACGGATGGGGTCTCCTTTCTATCTATTTTGTATTTCTTTCTTTGTGTTTTTGTATCATCTTTGATGTGTACTTCCATTCATTAGGGTTTGATGTAAATCTAGCATTGTTGCCTCTTTTATTAAATATGTTTGTTGATGGTTGAGTGGTCATTTGAAGTGCTTAATGCTTTTGAGTGGTTAGCCACCACTTGAATGAACCTTGGTTGTTGTGTGAAGGACCGAGAGGTGAAGCACGCAACGTGCATGAGTAGATTGGTCACTACATGCAGGGTAAGGTAGAGATACGCGAGGCTTTTGCATGTAAAGCCGCTATATGTGTCTCATTGTTCTTAATGAACTCGTGTGTAGCTTAGATAACCATCCGTTGATAGGTTGCTGGTGCATGTGGGTATAGCCTTTGTTGCTCGAGAGAGAATATTGGCGAAGATTAAGTGAGCACGGCTTTCAATATTGACAATGTATGTTTGTATGAAATTGTGTGATTGCTATGGTTGAGTCACTTACTTAGTGTAACCATTTATATGCCATATCTCTCACATCCATACTATCTTCGTAAATACTTTTGTACATAAATTATATTTTCATTGCAATATTTACATTTAATGCACACACACACCTAAATTCGTATTTTCCAAATAAGCTAGGCTAGCGATAGTTGGCGGATTCCACCTTCATGCGGAACGATACCCTTGCTTGCATGCTATACTAGTCTCTTGACTCGTGCACTTGCGAGGTTGAATGTGAAGTTCAGGGTGCCATTAATAAGAATAAAAAGTCTAGCCGAAAGAAAAATCTCTTGAATCCACCGAATAAAATTATTTGAGAAACCAAAACTAGAAAGAACTTTCAACATGAAATCTCAGTCTATAGTGTCGAAAGCCTTTCTAATATCAATTTTAATTGCAATGTTTCCCCCATAGCAACGCTTGTCAATAGTATTGATACTATCAAAAGCAATAACAATACAGTCTTGAATTTGTCCTTCGGAGAAATAATTAATTCTAGCAACCACATCACCCAAATGAGAAGCAATTATCTTAGTGATAACTTTAAAAAGGAAATTCCCTAACACAATAGGGGTGATATTGATCAACTGAGAGAGCATCTGTCACATTGGGAATGAGAACAATAATGTTGGAATTTAAATTAGGTAAGAGCTTACCCAAAGAAAAAAAATTCTTGAAACGCCATGAAAAAATTTGAGTTAATAATATCCCAACAGTGTTGGTAGAAAACGCCTGTAAACCCATCAGGCCTAGAAGCACTAGAGGCATTCAAAGGAAAAGTCGCACTTTTAATTTCCTCCGCACTAGACATTTTAGTAAGTAAAATGTTCTCCTCATCCATAACAAGAGAAGGAATAACTTGCTCTACTATCGATAAATCAGGCTTGGTGGAAGAAGCGCTAGAAAAAAGATCCTGATAACAAGAAGTAACATGATTCTTAATAACATTATGATCATCAATTAAAACATCACCAATCTTAATTTTGTTGATACCATTATTCACCTTACGATGCTTGAGCAAAGCATGAAAGAAGGTCGAATTTCTATCATCATCTGCAAGCCACTTAACATGAGACTTCTCTTTATGTAAATAATCCTGGTAAGAGAGGAGGGTGTCAACCGCATTCAAGGTCTAGTGCGGATATATATAATTGAACATTGGACAAATGATTCATAGCTTCTGATAGATTTTTGTTCACATCACCAAAAATATTTATCTTCCAATCCTTTAGACCCATCTTCAGACGTTTTAACTTGGCAATAAAACAACCCATCGTTGAGGAAGAAGAAATTGTAATCTTCCAATTCCGAGAAACAAAAGGAAAAAATACCTCATGAGCCACCCACATTTTGTAGAAACGAAACGGCTTAGGACTAGAGCAAATATCAAGGTTAAGGTCAACTATACCAAGGGATTATGATCAGAATGATGCTTCGGTAAAGTGTAACAATTGATAGAATTCCAAGAGGTAAGCTAACCATTGGAACAAAAAGCCCTATCAAGGCGAGATTCAACTCTAGAATTAATACATGTATGACCTCTTGCATTAGTCCAAGTATAAAAAGAGCCCCTCATATCCATACAATGGAGGTGACAATCATCAACAACAAAAAGAAAATCCTGACAAAAACTGAGAGTAGGAAGCCTTCTCATTTTCTCATAAGCCCTAAAAATGGAATTAAAATCTCTAATAACTAGCCAAGAGGGTGGAGTAGAAGAATCTAGCAACCGGAGGTCCTCCCATAAATCACGTCTGCGGCCTGGGAGAACACTAGCATAAACACAAGTGAGATAATTGAAAATGCCTATCTATGTAAAAGAAACTGTAACTTGTTGAGCAGAAATTGATATAATATCAACATGAGGAAACACATTTGAAATCAGAACCCATAAATTAGGCAAATTATTCTGATGATGATTCGTGCACAAAAGCTTCATATGAATAGATTTTCAAAACCCTACTAGAGTATTATGAAACAAAGTCCAAGGCTTAGCTAAAATAATAATATCTGGTTTCTCAGAGACACAAAAATGTTTTAGTGATTGCCTTGTATCCCGGTTTGTAATCCCTCTACAGTTTCAAAAGAATACCTTCATCGATAACTTTTTGGATTTTTCGGTTTAGTTACAATAGGTTCTGTACGGCAAGAACTCTTAGTTCCTTACTTGGCACCCTTGCGTTTGACCTGTTGCCATTGTTCTTCTTTCTCAGTCAAATCAGCCCAAGATTGAGTGGCAACCAGTTGCATTTGCTCCCTCGGTAGAACTGGTTGAAAGGAAGTGAACACAGTAGAACCATGCAACTCCATTTAAATTGCAACTTCTTAACTGATAGCTGAAACTTCATGTGAGTTCTGAGTAGTCTTAACTGTGGAAGACACAATATAAGGAACTAAATCCAAATTATTCACTAGGGATGTTGGAAAAGCTGAAATCTTTGTGGACGCTTGATTTTTATCATTATTGCCTTCTTAAAAAAATTCACCTTCAGAGAGAGTTTGGGAAGGGACCAAGCACTTGGCCTTTTCATTAACAGTTTTCAAAATTTCATTGTTTACCAACTCTTGCGTATCAACATTTGCCTGAGCTATAATAGGATGATATTCTTGGCGAGGCTTAGAACAACCCCTAGAGGAATGACGAGACTTACTTCGAGCATAAGGTGGTATTTCTTTAATTTCGGTGATCTTTTAAGTGACAACTTGCATAAGAATGACCAATAGATAAGCATGTAGTGCAGAATTCTGGTAAGTTCTCATAACCAATAGAAACAAACAAGCAAGAACCATCACGCTTAAGCATTAACGTCTCAGGAACATCACTCGACAAATCAATATCAACCAAAATACGAGCATAATGTCCAAAATCTCCGTCAACGGTATTTCGATCAATCTGTAAAGGAGTACCCAATCCACGAGCAAGATCAGATAAAATTTAAGGGTGCCGGTACTCCCAAGGAAGATCATACAAGCAAATCCAAACCTGAGTATTTGTTGACTTTTGTGTGTGGGGATTGAAATCTTTTATTCTTTGTTGAAGATGAAGAACACCCAGCTTAAGAGACCAAGAGCCTTTTGACCAAACTTTGTTTCGATCTTCCGAAGATTTAAAGTGAAAGTTATAGAAACCTTTTCCTAAGGAAATCATTTTACATTCTGCTGCAAGACCAATTTTCTGCTTGAGTTCTGAAAATTTCCGTGGAGCCTCACCTTTCGAGAGAACAACTCTACCTATAAGAGAATTAGAACAAAGAGAGATCCTCTGCCAGTAAACATCTTCATTGATACGTATAGCTACGTAATCCCCTTTTTTAACTGGTGTCGAAGGCTTGGATTGCATGGTAGCATCAGACTTTTTCAAAAGCTAGGCAAAAGTAACTTTAGTATCCACCTGTTTGCCACGTGGTGAGATTAGAGGAGAATTTTGGTTGGGCATCGTTGATGAACCCTATTGCGGATGTGTAGAGACCATCGTTGAGGATAATGGTTGAAAATGTAGAACTGAGACTTGAGATGGCCCATTAGATTATAGCAGCGGCCAGCGGCTATGGCAGAGGATTCAAAATTGTCAGGCATGCTCTGAGAGGAATTGTTGCTTGTCAACGACGCTGAAACTGTCGCAAGAGTGGACTGAGTTGATGGCAAAGACAAAAATTGTGTTGACGGAATCTGAGAAGATGACACATCTCATATCAATGGAGATGAAGCAATGTAGGCTGGCTGAATAGATAATTGAAGGAGGGAAACAATCTATCGTATTGTATCGTATAGAGGCCCAAGGGGAGGGTTATGTGACGGCGGAGCCGCCATAGGGTCAGAGGACGACTACTGATGACAGTGTCTCACAAAACTCTAGGAGAGAATGATGATTGCTCAACAGTTATGCAATCATGTTGTTGGCAAGAACATCTTGTTCCTTCCTTATACTGTGCACTCAAATCTAGAATATCAATATGATGTTTATCACAAATGATACCAAATATAGCTTGCTTATTTTCTTGGGGATGTTCATGACTGTGAGACCCCTATAAACATTAATTAGGCTTCTTTCTTATAAAATCTTCTTTGACTTAATATTGCATATGTATAACCCATAAAGAGAAATTGTAAAACAAATATGGCTCAGTGGTAAGAGAGTTTATTCAACTTGACAATATTCTAGATTCTAGTCAACGTCACTGCAAATGGTATTTAAAAAAATAAAAATAAAATAAAATAAAATAAAATAAAATAACTCATAAAGAAAAATTGTAATCATTTATTATTATTATTTTTTTTATTTGCCAAATGGAGATCAAAGGTTTAAGGTTTAGGTTCACTCTCTTTGCAATTTGAATACAATTCTTTGTTTTTGATAAGAATAATACCAAGCAATCCAAAAAATATATAGTGAGAAAATCAACTCATACGATGTGGCATCGGAGTCTTATTCTCAAATGCTTTAGATCAGGGAAAAAGATCAGCACAGAGGATCATAATCCTTTTTTTTTTTTCTTGAAACTACTTGGAAATTGCTTTGTGATTTCTCATGTGATCTTTTATTGGTAGTGAATAAATGCTTGCTTGCGTTTTGGTTATACTATTGACATATAAAGCATTAAAAATAAATAATTTGGTATCAAACTTTAAAAAAGAGACCCTAGAATCTGACTAATTAAAAAAATTATGCTTTACTTCCTCTTATAAAAAAGGAAAAAGCTAAGACTTGCTCGTGCAGTTTCTTCTTCTAAAGGAATCCCCCCAATAGAAGGTTGTTTGGCAATTTCCATCCTTTTTCCTTCGGATTATTAGAAGAGAGCTTCTCATTACAATCCACAAGTTATGTATTCACACTCTAATTTAATTTCTTTTTTATTAATGACAATTTTAACCTAAATTAAAATTACTAAACAAGACAAAAAAATTTAAAGACACTCCAAACTAATTAAATTATTAAATATGTTATTACCATATTAAACACTCTCTCATAATTAATCTCTCTCCATTTTTCAAAAAAAAAAAAAAAAAAATCATATTTCCATACTTTCTGATCAATCTTTGATTAATAGTTAAAGAAAAAAAAAACTTATGGATATTTTAGTTTTTTACTAACAGTAATATATATATATATATTAAAAATTCAATTTTTTTTTAAAAGATATATAAAAACTTGAATTGTTTCAACTAGATTCGATTAAACTTAGAATTTCTAAGACTAATGAAAAAATTAAAGTTCTCTAGACAATCACATACCTACCTACAAGAGTAATAAAAAGCATTTTCATATTTCGATTTTAAAAATTAAAAAAAAAATTAAAAAAAAAAAAAAAAATTAAAAAAAAAAAACAGGTACTTGTTTTTTGAGTTTTTTTTTTTATTTTAGTATATACATAAATATGATTCCTACAAATCAAGCTTATTAGTAAGTTTTTTTTTTTTTTCCCTTAACTATTAGTCTTGCTTGAGAAAGAATAGAGATAGGTAGGAAATTAGAGATATGTGTTGGAGGAGAGAGAGTTTAATATGGTAATTAAAAATTTAGGAGAGAGTATTTAATATGTAATAATTAATCTAATGATTTAGGAGAGGTAATTTCTTTTTTTAATAATTTAATTCAAAAAAGATAAAAAGGATAATTTTGTAACAAAATAAAGTGTTTTTAGAATTTTTTTAAAATTTAAATTTTGAGAATGGAGTGTTTTTAGAAAAGAAGTTTAAAAATAAAAAATTGGATTGTTAAAAGAAGCTCTCTTATTAGAAAAACAAAAAAGACCGACTTTCGAAAAAGTTGAAAAAATAATAATTAAATGTAGACACATATTCCAATTTGGTTGGTTAAACACAAATTGAGACATTATTGTTAGACAATTGATTTGTGTTTTTATTACTTCAATAAAAGTCTCTCCATGTGATAACACGGTTTACTTGTTTCTTAAAAGGATTGGAACATGAGCATTGCTACTTTGTTGACTTAATTGGTGGAAAATTCAAATATAGAAAATCGAAGTAGGAGAAAACGAGGCAGAAAATTTGGGTCACAAATTTTAAATTTTAATTTTTTTATCTCATGGAATTATATTAATTTACGGTTAGACAGACAGTGTGGTATGTCTCGGAGAATTAGAAACCATACGGTCTATAGATTCTGAAAATTTCCTTTTTCTTAACCGGAAATTTTTATAACTCTAATTAGGATATTGACAGAATGAATAAAAGCCTTTAACAACCATGTAACGGAAATTTCGTTTTTTCTTAGCGGAAATTTACGTGTCAATTTAAAAATGATTTATAATAATCTTTAAACTGCGTGATTATAATCTCTTTAAATAACTTTTTTAGGTTATTAATTACAACTTTGTAATTACTTTTCAAAAAAAAAAAAAAAAAAGTCACAACCCTGTGTTTAATGTGTTCTCACACGAATCTCATGAAAAAAAGTGAACTAAAAAGGAAAAATAAATAAAGGAGAGACTTCTTGAAGATATAAATTCATGCAAATCTGGACGCTATGTATTCTAACCGAATAAGCTTCCAATACAAGTACGGATTTTACTGCAAAATTGATGAAAGGAAGCTACAGTGAAACTTCATGCCTCTGTTGAATTCACCAAGCTATTGGTTTTTTCACACTTTATTACCCAGTTCACAGAATTCCTGATTTGTTTGTTTGTTTTTTTTACTCCATTGTTGTTTTTATTGTTTTCTTGCTTGTTCACAATCTGGTTCGTAGTTATGACTTTACGGGTTCGAAAACCAAACGAGGAAATCATGCTGGGTGATCAAGAACAGGATGTTTCCCTGTCACTGTCGAAAATCCGGCGAAGGAGGTGGCGGATGGCTTTCAGGGCCATATATTTTACCAGGGTTCTTGTTTCCTTGACCCGGAAGGTACTTGATCAAAACAACAGGCTACTGCGTCACTCTCTATCCTACGTTGCCATAGACGTAAACCCCGGTACTGAAACCCTGGAAACACAATATTTTCCTAAAGCTGATAAGAAGATGATAAGTGAGATGGTGAAAGAGAAGAAATTTGAGTATCTGAGTGAACTTGGAGGAGTGAAACAAGTACTTCAAGTTCTCGAAAGTGATCTGAAAAGAGGTGTCAGCGACAATGAAGATGATCTTGCGCAGAGAAGAATCTTTTTCGGAGACAACAGGTATGCAAAACAGCCATTGAAAAGCTTTTTGAGTTTTGTTTTTGAGGCATTGAAGGATACAACTATTATTATACTTTTGGTTTGTGCTGTGCTTGCTCTCGGGTTCGGTATCAAACAAGAAGGCGCAAAAAACGGGTGGTACAATGGTGGAAGTATTATAGTTGCTGTGTTTTTGGTTGTCATTGTATCTGCTGTGAGCAATTTCAGGCAAAATAGACAATTTGAGAGACTCTCTAGTGTGAGCAGCGATATAGAGGTTGAGGTTGTGAGAGGCGGGAGGCGTAAGCCTGTTTCGATTTTCGATATTGTTGTGGGTGATGTTGTGTGCTTGAAGATTGGTGATCAGATTCCGGCTGATGGGTTGTTCCTGGAAGGCCATTCCATGAAAGTGGATGAGTCAAGCATGACAGGCGAGAGCGACCATGTCGAGATTGGTGAAAAAAATCCATTCTTGATGTCTGGAACTAAAGTCACCGATGGGTATGGCGTCATGGTTGTGACTTCTGTTGGGATGAACACAGCCTGGGGTGAGATGATGAGTTCGATAAGCCACAAATTGAATGAAGAGACTCCGTTGCAGGCTCGTTTAAACCGGCTGACTTCTTACATTGGAAAGATCGGATTGGCAGTGGCGGTGCTTGTTCTCGTGGTGATGCTGATTCGGTATTTCACAGGAAACACTAGAGATGAGATGGGAAACAGAGAATTTCAAGGAAAGAAGACGAAATTCGATGATGTGATGAATTCTGTTATTGGGATTGTTGCCGCAGCTGTGACAATCGTTGTTGTGGCAATTCCTGAAGGCCTGCCGCTTGCTGTGACTCTGACTCTGGCGTTTTCCATGAAGAGGATGATGAAGGATCATGCTATGGTGAGAAAACTCTCTGCTTGTGAGACGATGGGGTCCGCGACAATAATCTGTACAGATAAAACAGGCACCCTGACATTGAATCAAATGAAGGTTACAGAATTCTGGCTTGGGACAGAAGCAATGGAGGGTGATGATTCGTTGGAATTGGAACATAATGTTTATGAATTGCTGCAGGAAGCTGTTGGTTTGAACACGATTGGTAGCGTGTATAGAGAGAATTCTATGGCAGATCCTGAGATATCTGGTAGTCCAACTGAGAAAGCTATACTTTCTTGGGCTGTGATTGATTTGGGTATGAATGTTGATGAACCGAAGCAGAATTGTGAAGTAATCCATGTTGAGGCCTTCAATTCGGAGAAAAAGAGAAGTGGGGTTTCATTGAGGAGGAGAGGCGAAAAATCTGTTCAGACACATTGGAAGGGAGCTGCAGAGCTGATAGTGGCAATGTGTTCACATTATTATGACAGAAGTGGGATGATCAAATCAATGGATGATGAAGAGAGAATGAAAATCAGGACAATTATTAATGACATGGCAGGGAAGAGCTTGAGATGCATTGCTTTCGCGCATAAAAAAACTGATGAGGAAGTTCCTGAGAAGCTTGAAGAAACTGGATTCACATATTTGGGGGTGGTGGGGTTGAAGGATCCGTGTCGTCCAGGTGTCAGATCAGCCGTAGAATGCTGCAGAAATGCTGGAGTGAAAATCAAGATGATAACAGGAGACAATGTGCACACAGCAAGAGCTATAGCTATTGAGTGTGGAATTCTTAATCCTGAAGAGGATTTAGGCTCTGAAGCTGTAGTGGAAGGTGTAGAATTCAGAAATTACTCAACCGAAGAAAGGCTGGCAAAGATCGAAAACATACGAGTGATGGCTAGATCTTCCCCATTTGACAAGCTCCTGATGGTACAAAGCTTGAAGCAGAAGGGCCATGTTGTGGCAGTCACCGGTGATGGCACCAACGATGCACCAGCTCTCAAGGAAGCCGATATTGGACTCTCCATGGGAATCCAAGGGACTGAAGTCGCAAAAGAGAGCTCAGATATTGTCATCCTGGATGATAATTTCGCATCTGTGGTGACGGTTTTGAGGTGGGGGAGGTGTGTCTACAACAACATTCAGAAATTCCTTCAATTTCAGCTCACTGTAAATGTTGCAGCCCTTGTCATCAACTTTGTCGCAGCTGTCTCTTCAGGAAAAGTCCCCTTAACGGCTGTGCAGTTGCTGTGGGTGAACCTGATAATGGACACTTTGGGTGCGTTAGCATTGGCCACAGAGCAGCCCACCAATGAACTCATGAAACAGTCTCCTGTAGGCCGATCCAAGCCGCTTATAACCAAAATCATGTGGAGGAACCTCATATGTCAAGCTGTTTTTCAGGTAACTATCTTGCTGATTCTCCAATTCCGGGGAAGATCCATCTTCAATGTCTCCGAAACTGTCAAGAACACCATGATCTTCAACACATTTGTCCTCTGCCAAGTCTTCAACGAGTTCAACGCTAGGAAGCTTGAAAAGAAGAACATATTCCAGGGAATACACAAGAACAAGCTGTTTATAGGAATCATTGGAATCACAATAGTTCTTCAAATGGCAATGGTGGAGTTCCTGAAGAAGTTCGCTAACACCGAGAGGCTGAATTGGGGACAGTGGGGTGTCTGTATTGGCATTGCAGCTCTTTCGTGGCCAATCGGTTTTCTGGTCAAGTGCATTCCAGTTTCTGGCAAGCGAAATTCCTCATTGCAAAGAGCTATCGCAGCCTGAACCCACATAGCCAATATCAGTTCTTTGCAGAAAAATAAACTTGTAAATATCAGTCTACAGGTCTATCTAAGTTCTACTTGTAAATATCTTAGTTCATGAATGTTAAATTCCATATTCAATTTAATATTTTGTTAAGCCAAAATATTCCATTGCACATTTTACATCATCAGAAGAAAGCAATTAGCTCTGTCATCAATAGGTCTGTTCTGGGAAAGCAAAATAAACAGTTTTTCGAAAACCGATAGAGAGTATCGATATTTACATCCATAAAAACCGTATGTGCATCCCTTTTTGTATGTATACCCCATTAAATTCTTTAAAATGTTAGAGCTCTTATGTATTATCAATATTTGATAATAACATTGTACTTTGTTTTTGTTTTTTATTATTTATTACTATACATTAACAGATTCTAAAATTATTGAAATAAAATATCTGGGAGGAAGGCGTAGCTAAACTAGCTCCTTATAGATTTTCAAACGAACCTCATTTTGGTTAATTTAATTTAATTTAATTTTTAATTTGATATAAATATTTTCAATTTCTTTAATTATTAAAATAATTATTTTATATTTTTAATTTTTAATAATTACTTTAATTTTTTAATTAATAAATAGTTAATATCTTGATAAAAAAATTTATTACACATGTTTGTTATAATACTCAGAATATTATATATTGTAATAATATAATATATGAAGAGTATTTATAATTACATTTTAATTCTTTAAATAATTATGCTTAATGTCAATACTGAAATTTAAAAAATATACTAATTTAGTGGTGTAAATATAGTTTTATAAGGTTGCAAATATCACCACTCTTGACCAGGGGTGGCCCTGGTGTGGGGCAGGGTGGGGCGCCCGTCCATGGCCCATCATGTCAAGGGGCCCCAAATATGTGGGTTTAGTTATTATGTGTTAAAATTATAAAAAAATAATAATAATAAATAAATAAAATAAATGAAAAAACCCAGTATTGTTTTAAATAGAATAACTCAATCGCTACCCAAAAAAATAACACTGCCCCAATATCCAATTTATTTTATTTATATCTTCAGACAAAACCTAATTTTTTTGGGTTTTAATATCTTATTAATTTAAATTTATTTTAAGCCCTAAGTGGTTACATCATATTACTATAAAAATGTTTACATATAATATATACTATAAGTAGTTTCCAAAGAAACCGAAAACCCTAGCGTTCATTCACCTAATTTTAAAAGTTTGCCGTAGCCCCTGTTGCCTCTTCTCTTTCAATTTTTTTTTCTTGAAAGTTCCTTCTCTTCTTATCCAGCTGCTCAATCTCTTCTCGCTCATTAACATTTCGCCTCCTATTCTTCTTCACCAACCAATGCCCCTGCCCTCATCTCTTCTTTGTCAACCGTTGGCTGCCGTCTATCTTCGTAATTTGAGAGTTTTTTCTTTTAATAATTTGATTTTTAAATTTCATCTACTCTTATATGTGTTTTATTTTTCGTCAACTAACCTAAATATGAAATTAGTTAGTTTCAAGAAAGAATATATTGTTAAGTTTGTAATGAATCCATCTATAATTTTTTATTTTTTTTGGAAATTTTTATTGTTTTTTTTTTTTAATATTGAGAGGAACAAAGTTGAGGGAAAAAAAATAAAATTTTGAGAAATTAATTTAAATGATTTGTTAAATAAAAATTAATATTCAGTTTAATGGAATATATACAAGGGCCCATTTTTTCGATTTTTCCCAGGGGCCTCGGAAATGTCAGGATTGGCACTGCTCCTAACTCATCGATAGGGGTGTGCGGCGGATCGGATCCAATGGATTTGCCATGATCCAAGATCCGATCCGATCTGATCTGATTGGATTGAAGTAATTGCGATCCGATCCGATCCAATTTTATAGTGGGATCCGATCCGATCCGATCCAATCCGATATGATCCAATGGATCGAATTAATATAAAGTCATTCGTAATATATAAAAGTTATAATCTGAAATAAATAAAATCAAATAAATTATTCAAACATTACTATTTAACTCAAATAAAATTAATATTCAAAAAATACATGACATAACTTGTAAACTTTATATAATTCAAAAAGTTTATAAGCATTATACATCAGCTCTAAATATAAACGTAATAAGCCGTGATGTTGATGAAGAAAAATAGAAGAAAATAAGATGGTGGATTGTTAGCAATAGAGAAATTGAGAAAGAAAACTCAAAATAATAACATTAAAAATTGTATTTTGGCTGGGCCTTTACATTAGAAAGTAGTGGATAAAATAAATTGCCCAATATAAAAATAAGACCTAATATTTTAGGCGGATTCAGTGGATTCGGCGGATTTCCAAACGGAAATCCAAGATCCGATCCAATCCAATGGATTTTAGAATTTAGGATCCAATTCGATCCAATCACCTCTTAGGATCCGATCCAATCCAATGGATTGGATCCGATCCAATGGATTGTATTGGATTGGATTGGATCCTGCACACCCCTACTCATCGATAGAAAATAGAATATTTTTAGTTTTAAAAAAAGTGAGTCGATCCAGCACAATTTTGGTGTCTGAATCAAACTGAAACCAATTGAAATTGGACCGATTTGATTTGGTTCATTTGGGATTTTGGTTCTATTGTGCCAAATAATTGGATTTAAAATATAGTTGCGATAATAACACTTCTTAAGAACTGTGTTCACCCCTTTCGTAATCGTACCCATTAAACTTTTTTACAAAGTTCTATTTTGTAAATAAATCTCACTTAATGCCAAAAATATCATTTATTTAATTATAGTTTATTGTACTTTTATAGGTGCACACCATCCACGCATATTATTATTTTATTTAATCATCTTTGTTATTATTTAAAAATTTTATTATCTTTAATTATATCACTATTCTTTCTCTTCCCTCGTTGACTCCATTTTTTTTCATTTTTATTTTCTCACTTCTTATTTCAAACAACTCTCTCCATTTTTTCTTGATTTTTTTGTCAAGAAAATCACTCCGGTTTAAGGTTTTTCGGTTGGAGATCCATTTTATGTTTGTGAAAGTTGTAGAGATGCAAGGTTTGTGTCATGGCCCAATCGATTTGGAAGTAGAAAAGTATTTGATGAAATTGAAGAGCAACTAATATTGAATATTGATTAGAAAAAAAAAAAAAAAAATCTAAAACGTGTTTGAAAGAAAAAAAAAATTCATATATTATAGAGAAAACAAAGCGTAATGATTTTGTCCTTCTAATAAAACTTAATTTAAAACAATGCATAATGATTTTGATTCGTTCTTCATACTTAGCAATCAATTTGTATTTCTTTAATTGAAATATATTTGAAATTAGTATTTAAAAGAGAATCTATAGTTTTTGAAAATGGAAAGAGTTTTTAATGATATATGTTAATATCAAATCATTATAGGAAACTTTTTTTTTTTTCTTCATAAAAGATTAATATAGGAAACCAGTTAATGATATTATAGAGAAAAGAATGCATAATGATTTTGTCCTTCTATTAAAACTTAATTTAAAACAATGCATAATGATTTTGATTCATTCTTCATACTTAGCAATCAATTTGTATATCCTTAATTGAAATATATTTGAAATTAGTATTTGAAAGAGAATCTATAGTTTTTTTCAAATGGAAAGAGTTTTCTAGGAAGCACGGATACTTCATTTGGTGGAGGTAACTCGTATCGAAATCGTATCCAGTTCTGATACTTCCCGGATACTCCAGGATACGTATCCGATACATCAAATGGCGTATCCGTTGACTTTTTCACAAGTTTGACTGGAGGATACTTAGAGGATACTTGAGGGATACTTTGAGGATACTTGGAGGATACTTGAGGGATACTTAGAGGATACGTTTGGGGTAATATTATAATTATTTTAGTATAAAACGGGGTCAAATTATAATTTCAAAATATTAGGGGTCAAAATGAAACTGTAAGGAAATTTTATCTTTGATTCCATTAACATGGAGAATAACGGGATACTTGAGATTGCAAACCTTTCACTTGATGAACCAGAGTTAGATGCTGAATTATTTAGATCCTTTAACAATGTGAATGATGATAATGAAGTTAATTAGGAATTTAGTATCTATTTTATGAGTTTATTTTATGTATTATTTGGATTTTGTAATATACTATAACTTATGTGACGTATGTTTTATTTGGATTTTCAATTTTGTAATATGTTACGACTTAATTTGGATATTGTAATATGTTACATTGTTTTTTTTTTTTGAAAAATTAAATTTATTGAGGCAAAAAGCCAATGCTCAGAAAGAACACACAACAAGCAGGCACAGGCCACCCGCCAAGCCAAGCAACCAAAAAGAACCAACAAAGGACCCCCCAAAACGCAAAAAGCACAGCACCGCAAAAAGCAACAAAACCAAAGGACAAAGCACAACCGCACCAGAAGGCAAGCAAAACAAGACAGAAAACAGAAATCTCAACCATCACTCCAATCAACAAAGTCCCCTGACTGCTTCGCTCCTATCTTTGCCAAACTATCGGCAAAAGAATTAAAAATTCTCGAGTCGAACACAACCTTCATAAGACAATGGTCTTTAAGAAACTCACGAATGTGGTAAATCTCATTAACCAGAGCCACGTTCCCGAAATCCCCTTGATTCACCCAAGCAACAGCCACTTTCGAGTCACTTACGACATCAATAGCACGCCCACTTAAGCACCGATTTTCAGCAATCAACTCAATAGCTTTTTTGATAGCAAGCAATTCAGACGTGTTCGAGTCAAGAATCCCCAAATGGAACGAAAAAAGGCAAAGGACCTTACCGGACGAATCTCTCAACACCCCACCCATACCAGATGGCCCTGGTTTCCCCAACGCCGACCCGTCCACATTGAATTTGAGTTTATCAGGCACAGGAGGTATCCAATCCACAATTTTGGACTGCTTACCTTTACAATTGTCTTGGCACAGGTCTTTCAAGTTTAGTAACAAGGCATTTACCGTCTCTTGCGAACCTTTTCCAAGGTGCTTGAACCACCAGACAGTTCTAAATTTTACCAAGTCCGCAGCCTGCCAAGTCTCAGTATTCTTATCTTCAAAAAGTTTCAGATTCCGGCATTCCCACACTGTCCACACTAAAGCGCAAAACATTGTACACCACGCTCTCACCTGATTTCTGCCAGGGCAGCTGCCGTACCAACCTTCAAGCCACTCACAAATAGAAGAATTCATATAGCTCTTGATCTCCCACCAAGCCATGCATTTATTCCACAAGGAATTCGTCCACCCACAGTGTAAGAAAAGGTGATCCAGAGACTCAGGCGCATTGGCACAGAACACACAATTGGAATCAACAAACTGTTGCATTCCAAGCTTGACAAGCACCTCTTTCACCAGAATTCTGCCACGCCACAGCTGCCAAAGAAAAACCTCAATTTTAGGGGGGCAAATCCCTTTCCAGAGGAACAACGGAACCGAATTTCTATAAGCCGACGTATCTTCCAGCTGCTTAGTGAAAGACTTGACAGAAAAAATTCCTTTTATATCAAAAGACCATGCCATCTTATCATCACAATGGCGCCTCAAATGAAGACAATTCAAGAAGGATTCGAAGCATCTCCACTGATTAATTTCCCAATCGAAACAAGGTCTCCGAGTTTCAATATTCCAAACCCAACTATTGCCAATCCAATCACCAAAATTCTGCACAGCACCTGATTTAAGGACAGCAAGCGCGAAGCATCTCGGAAAGGCACACTTAAGAGGTCTTCCATCAACCCAAAAATCAGACCACAACTGCAGCCTATTCCCCCTTCCCACAACCGGATTAAAGCCATTATTAATAACAGAAGCTGATTTAGAGCCCTCCTTCAGCAGACCTTGTAAAGATTTGACAAAAAAAGAGGCATACTTCATCTCTCGCCACTCACACAACAAAAGAGAATTATCAATCTTGTAATTAGAACAAATGACACTCCTCCATAACGAGGAATCTTCCTTGCTAAATCTCCACAACCATTTAGCAAGCATTGCTTTATTTTTGTCAACAAGACTTCCAATTCCTAAACCACCTAATTGTTTCCTTTTACAAACATCCATCCATTTAACGGCATGGATCCTCTTTTTAAGAACCCCATCACCCCATAAAAAACCTCTTTGGATTTTCTCAATTCTCTTGACCACCCCCAAAGGCATTTTAAACACAGAAAGGTAATAAGTAGGGATATTAGAAATCACAGATTTAATAAGGATGAGTCTCCCTCCTTTAGAGAGAAATCTCCTTTTCCAAGGAGCAAGGCGATTCTCAATTTTGGACACCAAATTATTCCAAAAACTCAACCTTCCCGGTCTACCCCCAAGTGGAAAACCAAGATACGAAATGGGCAAAAATGCTTGTTTACAGTTGAGAGCAGCAGCCCAACTAGGGGATATCCGATCATCTTTAACACCCACCTGAACCACACAAGATTTATGGAAGTTGATTTTTAACCCAGAATCTAACTCAAAACACCTAAGGATTCTTTTAACATTGAGAGCAAACTCCATCTTAGGCTTTAGAAACAAAATCGTATCATCCGCAAATTGGAGGTGCGTAATATGAACTCTATCTTCCCCAAACCGTTCCCCTTCAATCAAACCTAGACTTCTAGCTTTCTGAAACAAAACATTCAGACCTTCCACAGCTATATTGAAGAGAAAGGGAGAGATGGGATCACCTTGTCTGAGACCTTTCTCCATCACAACCTGAGATGTAGGGCTGCCGTTAACCAGAAAAGACAAGCACGAAGTAGATTGTAAGGATTCCCATTTGTTGATTGGCTTGTTTCGTGGACAAACCACATGTTGGGGTTGATGTAAGGGTAGCTTAGGAATTGGTGATCATCCAATGGCCCTCTCAAGACCTCAAGAGAAGAAGCACCAAAGGTATATTCTAGTGCTTACATGCTTTGAAGAGATCATAGTTGCACACACTCACAACTCATGCATATTTCTATATTTGTATGTTGTGTGTTTTCGTATGTGTGCATTCATAATTGTTGAATATCTCTTCATGCATGTTTATTTGATTGCATCTAGTTTATTGAAATGCCTTAACATGTTTAGGCATTAGGATGCAAAGTCATGAATTTTATTCATGCTTGTTTGAATTGATTGCATTTTGTTCTATGATAATGCCATGACATGATAGGCATTAGGATGCATTCAATTCCCACACGTGCACTTCATGTATGATAGTTTTAAGTGTGGTGTAATTCGTTTCCGTTTGAGTGATCGGAAACGTCCGTGCTTGCACGATGGTTGTCCACTTGAGAAGGTCTCATTCTTCTCTTGGATAAGTGGTAGATTCGGTTTGGTTATTTGGAGTGTAGTGTCTAGGTTCAAAATATTGGATTTCAATGATTTAAATGTTTTTCAAAACTGACTTTTGTATGGTCTTGTGACCATAACTTTTTACACAAAGTTTCAAATTGAGTTTTGTAAAATTCTGAACAAACTAGACACCCATACCTTTCCAACGGTGTATTATTTGTAATATTTCATGACCGTTTGGATTGGTTTTAAAATCTCCAAAGTGACCACTAAAACAGGGCATCTCAGCTGTTATCCGAGTCTGACCATTGGTCACTCAATTGACCATAACTTTTTCTACAGACATCAAAATGTCATTCCATAAATTGGAGTAGAAATTAGACTTCCATACCTTTCCAACGATATATCATATGAAAGGTTTCGATGTCGTTTGGTCATGTTTCGGTGAGCTCAAATTTGAGTTATGCGCTGTCGCGTTTTCTGCGGCCCGTGGCCGCAAAATATGGGCGCCGAATGTGTCAGGTGCATTTCTGCGCCCTTGATTTTGCTGCCACGGTCAGCAGAATAGGGCGCTGAATTGGCCCGTAAAGTTGGGACAATTTTGTCTTTTCACCCAACATTTTTACTCTCTATAAATATATCCTTATCTTTGGTTCAAAACACAAGTCTTTCATCCCAAGAACCCTAGAGAGATATTTAGAGAGACTTGAGAGAAAAAGCTTAAAGATTACATCTTTATTTCTCTAAACCCATTTCCACATGTATAAATCATCATCCAAGCATCATCTAGGATCATCTAGCATGTGCTAATGCATGGGTCTTCTTCAACACACATGGTATGGTATGTTGAACACTATTATCTTACATAATTAGTGTTTTTACTTATCAATTTTATCTCATATATTACTTGTATGTGTTTAGATTAATTTCTACATATAAGATTGAGATTATGTGTTGATTGAGTTATTTGTGATAGCTAGGTTTTCATGCTAATATGCCATCTAGCTAATTAATCTCATTAATATGATTGAGATTGTTTTTGATAGCTATTGTATCTAGGATTGATTATCCTTTACATAGCTAAAGTTGTATGCCATGTCATATAGCTATTTTCATATCTAGGAATGATTTAATTGTCATTTTATATTCCTAGATAAGCATTTAGTGTACCCTAACATTACTTGCATATTTGAATATTGCATAATATTCACTTAGGGTGTTTGATCTCTTCGGAGAAGTAAGTCTTGTGTGATAGACTGGGATTAGGTCGTCACCGGGATTAGGTGGTCACACAAGCAATTGGACTAGATCCACTCATACCGGGATTAGGTAGGTGTGTGTGATTATTGATCGGGATTAGATCAGTCAACCGGGATTAGGTTGTAATCATTTCACATTTAGTGGATTCGAGGTTCGAGTGTGGCGCACTATAATAGCCCGTGGTTTTTCCCTGTTGAGGGTTTCCACGTAAAAATCAAGTGTCGTTTATATTTCCGCACCATATTACACTTGCTATATTTATATTGTCTATTAGGGGTATTTTCGTAATCTTGACCATACACGAAAATTGGGTAAAACTTGTTAAAATCTATTCACCCCCCCTCTAGATTAATATTGAACACACTGTAATTTGTTTCATAGATATACACTCTTTTATCCATCCACGCCATTTTTCCCCAAACCCCATTCCTTCCATCATGTGGTCCAAGAAATCGTGATCAATAGAGTCGTATGCCTTTTCAAAATCCAATTTCACCAACAAACCCCCTTCCTTATCCCTTTTCCATTTGTTGATGACTTCTCCGCAATCATAAAGGAATCCGCGATCTGACGATTAGCTACAAAGGCCATCTGAGTTTCCCCGATTATGGAATTCATAATCTTTTTTAAACGCATAGCCAACACCTTCGACAGAATTTTGTACAACGACCCAACAAGGCATATCGGCCTATAATCCTTGATCGTTACCGGATTACCGATCTTGGGGATAAGCGCCACAAAGGTTCTATTAATCTCCTTAACAGAGGTTCCACCCATATAAAACTCATGGAGAAAATTCATGAAATCTCCTTGGATATCCTCCCAATGGGCTTTAATAAAATTCATATTAAATCCATCCGGCCCCGGAGCTTTATCACCATCACAATTGGAAAGAGCCAACATCACCTCCTCCACAGAAAATTGTCTCTCCAATTCATTCCTTTCATCCTCCGAAATTTTCTTCAGCCCCTCCCAAGATAAACTCGGCCTTTGCCAAGTTTCCTTCTTAAAATGGTTTTTGAAGAAATTAACAACCCCTTCTCTAATCCCATTTTGATCAGAAACCGTGACCCCTTCAATGACTAATTCGGAAATTAAATTTCTCCTCTTCCGACCATTAGCAATACTATGAAAGAAAGAGGTGTTTTTATCTCCTTCACGCAGCCAATTGATTCGCGATTTCTGTCTCCACTCAACCTCCTCACGCCTCATTCTCTTCCATAATTCTTCCATCAACTCTTGCCGTTCCTTTTTAGACTGATCAGACCAGCCCACCAACTCAGCTTTCGCATCCACTTCCTTTAGTTTCTCTTCCACTTCTTTTGAATTCAAAACCTTTCCTTTTGACGAGCCCAACCAGTTTTTCAGAGAAATTTTCGAAGCTTTCGCTTTAGAGAAGAGGACAAAACCCATCGAACCTATCCTCTTACAGCCCTTCCACCCTTTAATAGCTTCTTTCATCATCTCCTTCTCTTCAAGCCACCAATTGCAAAATCTGAACGGTCTTGGCCCCCATTTCCTAGAATCATCTGTTAGCAACACCGGATTATGATCCGACAAAGATCTCGGAAGACTCTTCTGAACTAAATTCGGTAACCACAACAAAATCGAAGGAGATAACAGGAAACGATCCAGCCTCGCCCATGCTTGACTGACTCTGTTATTGGTCCATGTGAAGGCCGAACCATGCAAGGGGATATCAAGAATATTAGCTTGTATAACAAAATCTCTGAAACTACGAATATGTCCCATATTACAGCTCGCCCCAATTCTTTCCGACGGATCCAAAACCACATTAAAATCCCCACCCACACACCAAGCCCCTGGAATCGACTGCATAGCGTTAATAATAAAATCCCACAGCTCTTTTCTTTCACTCTCCACCGAAGCTGCATAAACATTGCAGAAAGCAATCTTCTTGTTAACACTCCTAAGCACCCCTGACACTATAATACATCTATTGTTTGTGATACAATCTTCAACCGAAAAACAATCCTCATTCCAAAGAACAATCAGACCACCTGATGCCCCTTCAGCATCAACCCCAACCCCCCTTGACAGCCAGGAACCCCCCACAACATTCACAATTCTACTATCAAAACTTTTCAGCTTTGATTCCTGGAGAAATAATACTTCCGGTTTATAATGTAAAACCATCCCTTTGACCATCCTACGTTTGATCCCCGAACCCAAACCTCTCACATTCCAAGAAATAATTAACATTAAAAAAGAAAGAAACCAAGGAAAGACAGAGGAAAACTTATCTGACAGAAGGATCTGCCATCCTCTCTTCATCCTCCAATTCCCTTTGAGCAATCACTTTTTCTAAAGAATCCTCTTTGCCATTAAAATCAATTCCCAAAGCTATACCAACCTCTATAACTTTTGCGATCTCCAAACTCAAACTCCAGCTAGATTCGTTCTCATCATTACCTCTGCCCAGATTGCCATTCACTGCCTCCCTGCCCTTCTTATTCAGGACGTAACCAAGGGAGAATCCCTTCTCAACAACCTTAGCAATTTCTTCTTGAAGACTCCAACGTTTCTTCTCAGCATTCTGAAGATTAATACCTTTATTCCTCTCATTTCCCAGTTCAACAGCCAGCGATATCGTTCTCAGCTCCTCTGCATTAACATGGCCACCTTCAGCATTCAACAGAGGGAAGGAAATTGGGCCTTTCAGAGGTAAGTTGATGTCTCTTCCCTCCTGATCCGAAATGGGCCCAATGGCCTGATCAATATGAGTGACTAAAATCTTGTTTGAATTTCCTTCTTTAAAACCTCTCACAGTTGGACTCACTGCCCATGACTCAGATCCATCTTTAGAAGACTCTGAATGGGCTTCATTATTCAACTCAGGCCCATAATTATCAGCCTCCATCACCAGCCCATCATGCCTATTGGACCAGCTACCTCTACACACCTGTCCCCATTTTGAACACTCCCCTCTTCCTTCCCCTTCCCTCCTCACGCAATTCATCACAGAGTCTGACTCTGAAGATGATGATGAGCTTTTTACTTCTCTGACATGGCTGTTTTTCCTCTTCTCAATATCCAATTTGCCTTCTCTGTATAACACCACAGACGGCTTCTTTTTTGTAGATGTCAGCTTAGGTTGCTTTCCTTTAACCATCCCTCCTCCTTGTAGACCATCTTTTCTGTGCATCGAAGTCTGAAATTTTTCAGGACTTTTAGCTAATCTCCTGTCAACTTTCCTACTTCTGACATTCACCCACTCCTCTCTGTTCACCAACTCCATCCTGTCACTTCTGTTTGACCTCCAATTTTCATCAATTTCCGATGACGAAATTTGAGTTTCCGGCACCCTTTCAAAATTCAAATCCAAATGTTTTGTAATCCATTCATATGATGTCTGAATCGGATCCCTCTCCACCTTGACAACGAAGCTCTTGTTTCCCACATTTACCTTCAGTTTTTGATCACAGGGTTGATCTTCATAAAGAGATATCAGCATTTTGCCTCTATCAAATCTTTTTCGCAGCAAGGTGTCTTCATCAATCAAAAGAACTTTTCCCAAAATCTTTCCTATTTTCATGAAGACGGATTCGTTCCAGCATTCCAACGAGACCCCTAAAAAAGCAATCCAAATTGGTGTATTTTGGCACTGAGTATTATCGTTCCATTTTTCCACTGAGAGAAAAGTGTCATCCCAAAAAAATCGGTTTCTGATAAATCCCATACATTCAATCTCCGAATCAAATTTCCAGAGAATAGTTTTTCCACCTAAATACATAGAAGAAATCCCAAATCCTCTATCCAGAAGCCTCATATTAACTTTGCTAACAGAAGCAAAATCCTTCAAAAATCCAACTGCACAAAACTCCAACCACTTCTTATCGACATCCTTCAACCCCAGATTGATCACCCGCATCTCTTCCTTTTTCTCTACAACTTTGATTTTATGTATGGGCTGATTCGCATTGACTGCTTTCGCAAACGAGACATGGTCCTTTCGCCTTTCACCTGTCATTTTCTGGATTTTCCCCTTACCCTCTCTGTTGTCTCTGTCTGATGCCCTCCCTTCCATCTTATGCTTCGCCACTCTGTTTCTCATGTCCATTCTATCTCTCATCCCCACACTGCCACCTTCTTGCCTCCTCTGATTCCAACCAAACTGAGCTACTTTGACCTCTATTGGCCATCCATAAACATGCATCCCCTTGGTCTTCTCAACCACCCTTCTCGCTTCCTCCAGAGTTGCAAACCTCACGAATGCAAAGCCTCTCTTTCTTCCTCTGTTCGCCTCTGAAAGGTGAATGTCCCTCACCTTCCCAAAAGCCTTAAAAAGACCCCATAGACACAGCAAATCCACCTTCTCATTCAGATTGTCCACAAAAATTGAATGCAAATTATCTCTGAAATCACGTCTTTTGTCCACCCCTGTGATGTCAGAGCCTCTCTCTCTAAAAGCCTCTCTCATCATCTTTTTATTGAGTTACTCATATGTTACGTTGTTATGACTTAGGTTGTTATGTGACATGTTTTATTTGGATGATTGGATATGAATATGTTTTGATTTTTGAATGAATTATTAAATATCCTTTTATATATTCTTATTTTAAAAAAATATAAACATATATTATTTTAATTGACGTATCCTGCCGTATCCGTATCCATATCCGTATCCGTATCCTAGTTTTTGGAGATTTGCCGTATCCCCGTATCGTGCCGTATCCGTATCCCGTATCCGTATCCGTATACGTGCTTCCTTGAGAGTTTTTAATGATATATGTTAATATCAAATCATTATAGGAAACTTTTTTTTTTCCATAAATGATTAAAATAGGAAAATAGTTAATAATTATTTTTTTGAAATATGAAAATAATTAGTGGGTGTACTTACAAACTATTTTACTCAAGGGTATTTTTGAAATATGACAATAACTAGTCTTCTTTGTAATTTTACTCTTGGGTATTGTTGAGTTTTTAAAAACATACTAATTTAGGGTGTATATTCTTTTTTTAAGGAGTGCAAATATCGACACTCTTTAAATTATTACATTTTTTTTTTAAAACAAAATTACTATACTTCTAAGTTCTAAGTCACCCTTTTTCATTTATTAATTTTCTTGGGCCGGATTTGACTAAAAATAATTATGAGCTGTAACGAAAATATAGCCGGTAATAAAGATCAAAATCTGCTAACAAAAAATACTTAGGGTCACGATATTTACATTCCTGAAAAATTGTATGAGTATCCCTTTTTGTATACACATTCATATTAAAATTTTCAAAAGAGTAATGCTATTGACAACCCACTAATGATATAATAATGCCCCTATATTTTGTAAGCACACACAACATTACCAAATATGCCTTTTTCAATTTTAGAAAATTATTATATATGAATAAAGTAAAAAATAATTACAGTGAAACTATGCAATTCTTTGTGATTTTATAAATTACTGATCAATGTGCAACGTAAGTGAGATGTTTGATGAAATGCCGAAAAGAAATGTTTTTGGGACAATTTTTCTTAATCGATATCTCTTACTATAGATAGGGACGAACACAATACAGTGGGTGATTATTACTTGGGGAAAAAAATGGTATGAATAAAAAATCTGTCCATCGCCTTTTTAATCTCATCTAAAACTGTTAATATTTTATGCAGGTGGCTCCCACTTTTGGGTTGCGTTTTTGTTTTTGGTTTTCTTTATTAAGAAAAAAAGTAACGCTACACGTACATCCCACCTAAAATCTCATATTTTTCATGAGTCCATTTTTGCTCACTCCCTACAAGGGGGGTAAGCATTACCACCATCCTAAAAAGATGACATGTGTCTAGAGAGGGGTAAATTTGTCCAAAAAGATAACCATGTTTGGACAAATTTACCTCATCCATGGACACATGTTACCAATTTAGGAAAGGGGTAATGGTTACCTCCCTTGAAGGGGGTTGAGCAAAAGCGTTGAGATAAATGGTGAGTGGATACATGGAGTAGGTGAGATAAATCATTATTAATGTGTATCCACTCATAATTTGACACCTTACATGCCATATGTGGCGGGATGTTTAGCATTATTGTTAAAAAAATAGTTTGATTATTAAAAATGTCGGTGAAGTAAAAATAGTTAATATATAACATCTTTTCATAAAAGTATTATTTACTTCAAAAAATAAAAGTATTATAATTTAATTTAAGGGCAATATTGGAATTTGAAACAAATTCAAATTTGGGATGTATATAAAGTTTTAGAGGGGTATAAATATCCACTCAAAAACTTATTTTATTAGTGACAAACTTTAGGAGAAATTATACAACTTAAAAGTTTTTGTTACAAGTACAGTGACAAAGAGGAAGAAAATTTGGGTCACAACATTTAATGTTGTGTCATGTAAAAAAGTTTTAATTTTTAAATTCTTTATTTCATTGAATCGTAAAAGTGGCCGGATGGACCGATGTGGTATATCTAGGAGAATTAGAAACCATACAACCTATAGATTCTGAAAATTTCCTATTTCTTAACTCAAATCTAGGACATTGGCAGACTGGAATATTAGATTACGATATGGTATGTCTAAGAGATTTTGTAGCCATAACAATCTATATAGATTCCAAAATTCTCCCTTTCCTTAACGGAAATTTAAGTGAATTTTAATTATCTTTAAACCCGTGTGATTATAATCTCTTTAAATAACTTTTTTACGGTTATTAATCACAACTCTGTAATTTGTTCTTCTCACACAAATCTCATGAACAAATTAAATTAAAAAGAAAACAATATATATATATAAAGGAAAGACCCTGGAAATAATTTGAGTAACGGATTTTACTGCTAAATTGATTGCAGGAAGGACCCTGGATTTTACTGCTAATTTGACCCTGGAAAGACCCTGGAAATAATTTGTGAAACTTCATCCCTCCGTTGAATTCACTATAAACTCTTGGTTTTACTTTTATCACACTTTAGGAGACCACCTTAACAGGAAATACTCTCAAATGGTTAAGGGGTGTGAGAGGAGAAAACTAAAAATAAATAAGGTTTGTAAGGATAAATTTGATATTAATAAATTGATATATATTTCAGTTATTTTTTATTAAGTGAAAAGTGAAATTTTTTTACTTTTTATAAAAAGTGGTTTTAGGAGCTTATTCAATGGTTGGGTTCAAAATTTAAATGTCACCATTTGGGCCTGTTTTTGGGAGAATGTCACCAAGTTACTAATCTAAGTTTAAAAGGCACCAATTAAGGTGACCAGACAAAAATACCCCCATTTGTCAGTTTGTGTCATTTTCAAACGTTGAAAAAAGAAACCCTAGAGAGAGAAGAGAGAGAAAAGGCGACGGCGCAACAGTACCAAAGGCGACCGAAATTTGACGGCGAAGTTACCGGCGACGGCGATACAGTAGTGATGTCGACGAGAACTCACGGCCAAACGCGAAGGACAGTGGTAAGTTTCTTATTCTTACGCGTTTTTTGTTGTTGAACAAAAAAAAGTTTATCTGTGCTTGATTGTGGATGGTTGATTATGTTTGCATGATGAGATGAGGTTTTAGGTTAGGGTTTTAGTTTCTGAAAAGAGTTGTTTTGAAGACGATGAAGTTCTGGGTTATCGTGAGTTTTTGAACTGTACCCGTGAGTTTTTGAACTTCCCGTGACTTTTTGAACTGTACCCGTGAGTTTTTGAACTTCTCGTGACTTTTTGAACTGTACCCGTGACTTTTTGAACTTTACCCGTGAGTTTTTGAACTGCACCCGTGACTTTTTGAACAGTTTCCGTGAGTTTTTGTACTGTTTCCGAGCCTTTTTACTAGACCCGTGCCTTTTCGAGCCTTTTTATACTTCCGTGACTTTTAATACACATCCCGTGACTTTTTATACACTTTCTGTGACTTTTAACACATCTCCCGTGACTTTTAATATACACTTTCCATCGTGACTTTTAAATAAACTTCCCGTGACTTTTAATACACTTGCCATCGTGACTTTTCATACTCTTCCCGTGACTTTTTTCCGTGACTTTTCATACTCTTCCCGTGACTTTTCATACACTTTCCCGTGACTTTTCAAACAATTTCCCGTGACTTTTCATACTGTTCCCGTGACTTTTCATACTGTTCCCGTGACTTTTCAAACACTTTCCCGTGACTTTTCATACTCTTCCCGTGACTTTTCATACACTTTCCCGTGACTTTTCATAATGTTTCCGTGACTTTTCATACACTTTTCCGTGACTTTTCATACGTTTTCATGAACTCATGTGCTTTTTTTCTATGAATATGCAGATGAGGAATGACGAGGATTTTTTTAAAACCCCAATGGCAGATTGGTTCAAGGGAAAAATTACTCGACATGACCATTTTGATGACCTTAAAGATATTGACAACGCACTTGACAGTGTACCTGAAGATCTGAAGATTGAAGACCGACGTCGGTACACTGAGTCGTGTTTTGGTCATTTCCTTCAAATGCATCGTCAGAATAATTTTTCGGCCGGGATTGTCCATCGGCTACTTTTGCGCGAGTTGCATCACGATGGACCGGAAGATGAGATGAGATTTTTGTTAGGTAAGCATGTGGTCCGGTATTCTGAAATGGGAATTGAGCTACCCCCCCACGTATTCTGAAATGGGAATTGAGTCAGCGACCTTGGGCGAAAAAGCTGGATGGCGTTTTTACAAAAAGGGTAAGTATTGATGTTGTGACTGAAAATAGTTATTAGTATGTATACAATGACAATGATCTAACTCCGATTTCAGATGATTGCGCGGCCTGCACTAGTGCCGACGGCTGAGGAGAGGGCTCAACGCTACTACGAAGGCATAGACCTAGGAGGCAATCTGTATGATGCCGATGCCGCTGTCGATGCCGCTGATATACATGGTCACCTCCCAGATCTTGAACCAGATAGCACTGCACAACCCAGTGATACGGATGGTCCATTTTTCGGACGCAGTGATATGGAGGGTTCGTATTCCGAACGAACTGATACGGAGGGTTCAGAACCTGAGGGTGGCGGTGGCGGTGGCGGTGGCGGTGGCAGTGGCAGTGGGCGTAGGCGGGTACGATTCACTTTGCCCAGACAACCTGCACCTGAAGGTGATTCAGACACGGAGGGTCACAGTGGGAGTCCCCGGAGGCGTAGGCCGATACGATTGACCTCGCCTAGACAGCCTCGACCTGGAGGTGATGCACAGGTGCGTAAAAATATTAATACCGCATTATTTAATTTCAATCGACCGAACGATTTTAGTACTAAGGGTGTGTCAAATCCTTGCAGGACTGGGACCGTAAAATCGCTGAAGTGATGGATGCAGTTCGATCTTTAAGGGAGGATGTGATGGATGCTGTCCGAAAGAGTGATGACAGGCGAGATACGCAGCATCGGGAGTTGGTGGATATGATTCGGGTGCTACAGGGTTCGAGGTCAGACTCCCGTATGGATGATCCACCATCTGATGCCCGACCATTCGATGACCATCACGGAGACTTTAGTCCCACAGTCAGGACAGGTATTGATTCGGATAGGACAGACCCAGGGAGCAGACGTGGGCAGCCACCTACTATGGACACAGTATCCGATCAGCAGGGTCATGCTGCGACTGAACGAGAGGAGGTACCCGGTGGTACACAGATAGCAGCATTGGAGCTGGTACCTCCTCCGGTTTTACATGACAGGACTGCTAGTACAGAGATAGCAGCATTGGAGCAGGTACCTCTTCCTATTTTACCTGACAGAGCTGCTAGTATAGAGATAGCACAAGTGCAGCAGGTACCTCCTCCAGTTTTACCTGACAGAGCTGCTACGACAGAGATAGCACTAGTGCAACAGGTACCTCCTCCGATTTTACCTGAGATCGCTGCTACTACAGAGACATCACGGGGGCAGAGTCGGTCCTCCTCCTCGTACTGCACCCCTCCTCCTGTCGATGCCAGCACAGATCGACCGCTCAAGCGATCACGACGTCACTCCCCCATCAGTTCCAGCGAGACCCAGCGGCATGACCGACTAGGCAGCGATCCACGGGGGCAAAGTTCCTCCTCACTGTGTACCCCTCCCCGTACTGCTTTGGATCAGAGTCCCCCACCTCTCAGACGTCAAGATCGGATTCGAAAACCAGGTTGGCAGTTGAGCACCCCATACACAAACCCCTGTCTACCGAAGAGGGCAAAGATTAGGCCACCTCCACCACATGAATGGATGCCTCACGGATTGGTAGATCCGGACCACCTTATGGCGTACAAGGCGTACAAGAGGAACCAGACGGGGGAATTGTAAGTATTACAATATGTTTATAGTTTTTTCAAATACATATGTCAAATAACTTGGTTATCTAACGTAATTAACAATTATACAGACGCGATGTGGATTTATACGACCCAGTTGGTGTCGATGTCACTTGGTTCCACCGCCTTCAAACCAACAGAATGGAGTTGGAGGATACGGTATGTCCCTCAATTGAACTGTCTCTATAAGTTTGTTTCACAAATGGTAGAATCCTAACAGTACCAATTCCTAAATTTGTCAGCACGTTGACGCATACTTGAACATTCTTCGGAAGCGTCAACGAATGTACAACACTGTCTACGGATCGAGGACCAACATATTGGATTCACAATTCTATGTAAGTGTTTATATTATACGGTTTACGGTTTTCGGTTCTGCATTGATCAATTTCATGCATCTTTTACCTAACGTTTCGATAAATTTCCTATGTACAGACATTGTTATATCACACATGGGACAGAATCGGCACTGGTGAGGAGAAGAAACCCCCAAAGGGTTGGTCTGTGTTGAAGCACCAGTGGGCCCATGATGACCTTATGGTGGTACGTGGAGAGCTTCCTGCAGGAATCCGGCCATGGCATGATGTTGATATGGTAAGTGTATATTTTACTTGGCATCCTCAATAAGTAAATTTTGGGACTGATAACACTTTGGAGAAACACCTACAGGTTCTGATTCCTTGCAACCTTGGACGTACGCATTGGGTCATGGCCAGCGTCGACCTCACGAAAGGGCAGATTTTCCTGTTTGACCCCTTCAGACAGGAGGTCCCATTTAGGCATAGGAATGCCCAGGTCGCGTGCTTAAGGTGGTTGCTACCCTCGATGCTGTATGCGGTGCACTTTCACAGGAACAGACGCAGGGGTGATATGACGTACACAAAGAGGGATGGGCCCTTTCGGATGTTGTTCGTATCAGCTGATCGTGTGCCCCAACAGCAAATGGGGTATGACAGTTTCAAGTTTTATATTCTATCCAAATCGGTTTTAATAACATTCCATTCTAATTGTTTTTTCATGTGCTGAATTACAGGGGAAACTGTGGTGCCCATACTTTGAGAATGATTGAGTACCTGACGGCGAACACTGATACGTTCGACTGGTCGGAAGACGATATGGCCACCATTCGAGAAAAGATGGCTGTGGAGGTTTTTTGTAACTCCAAGCCCATTTAGTTGATGTACATAACATTTCAGTAATGAAATAATGAATTCTTTTTATTTTTCAAGTGTTTGTAGTTAAAAGTTCAACACACACATTTAATACATTGAAATCCATAAACTAAATGGCAAAGGATGAAATTCATGACCACTATAACATTGAAATTCATGACCACTATAACAAAAGATCCAGTATGGCAATAAACAAAGAACTAAATTCAAATATATTTTCGAACATAAAATCAATACATAAAAATGGGGTATCGAGTATGGTTCCCAAAGTCTAAACGATGTTGAAAGACATCAAGTTGGAGACATGTTCTGCTATCGCAAGCTTTTATGGTGCCAATTCGTCTTCCTCTTGTACTGTCTTGTTATGTTTGATTGCCTTCCTCATTGGCAGCATTAGAGTCCTTCCCAGAGCATGTTTGTTTGTTGTGTCCAATTTCATGACAGATGCTACACCTGCGACGGTATTCCTCGGGGACAATTTTGCTAGGACCTTCATTAACCATAGGCGGGTTGGAACACCTCCTGCTATTGTGTCCAGGTTGTCCACATCTTCTACACGACTGTGTGGTTGTCCTCTCCGAAGACGAGGCATGTCGACCCTCCATCGGGCGACCTGATTGTCTCTTGGTCTGTGGATTTAAAACCACTCGCGCTGCGATGTCAGATGGCACTACCCACGAAGAAGGATGGCCAACAGGCATAATAGGAACCGAGTATGCATCAATAAGTGTCTCCCTCTTGTAGTAGTCCGCACACAGAGATGTGAAATCCAAGTTTCGCTCCCTACAACAATGAAAACAGTCAGATTCACGTTTGGGTAATATAAAACGTTAACTGTAACTTGTCAAGTACCTTGCCGCTGCGAGTGCGTGTGAACATGGTAAAAGGTCCATTTGGAATTTGTTGCATGTGCAACTCTTTCGGGCTAAGTTAACCGTGAACTGTTTTCCCTTGTATTTGACGGAGAATATGTTCCAGTCAACTGGATTTACAGTCATATAACCGCACTTCTCGACACGTTTCAGGATCACAAGATGTGCTGCGTCGGTCAATCGATGACGCATGGCCTGTGCAACTGCATGACGATCATGAAACCACTTTTGTACCATATTCCTAATGAACTCTGCTAATGTCATCAGTGGCAGTTGCCGTGCGAATTTTAGGCATGAGTTTATGCACTCTGCAACATTTGTGGTCATCATCCTGTACCTTCTTTGGGGACAATGTACGCGGGACCACTTGTGTGGACCGGCAGCAATGGCATAATCGAATGCAGCCTTGTGCAGTTTATGTAACTCTTCCATGTGGCGATTATACTTGATTTCACTGTACGACCTAGCTGCATTATCCATTATTTTGGCAATATCCTTTCTGTGGAAACGCTTCTTCATATTTTCACCAAAATGCCAGCAACATATGGTATGGGTTGCATAAGGGAACACTTTAGATATCCCTGCTTCAATGCTTGCATGACGATCGGAAATGAAAACCAGATCATCTATATGACCAAGGGCACCCCTCAAGCATTCCAAAAACCACTCCCATGAAAGGTTATTTTCTGAGTCACCGTACCCAAAAGCAATTGGATACACCTGTTCGTTTCCATCTTGTGCAGTTGCAACAAACATTGTACCTCCGAATCTTCCTTTCAAATGGGTACCATCAACTGCAATCACTGGACGCATACATCTCTGAAAACCTCTAATTGAGGACCCTAACGACATGAAAAAGTATAGGAATTTACCATCGTCTGCGCATTGTAAGTCGGTGATTGTGCCAGGGTTTTGCTGTTCCAGAACGTATGCAAAAGATGGCAGTAGTTGGAAAGTTTCTTCATGCGTTCCATAGGTCAATGACAATGCATATTGTAGGGAATCATGTGCCTTACCATACATGATTTGGATGCCATATATTGTTTTCATATCGGCGATTACGTCCTTGGGACGCATGAGACGACCATCGTGTTGTTGAAGTCTAGGTGCAATGACTTCTCCGATTATGACTGCACTAGCTTGTCGGTGGCGACGGTGAATCTCCTCCAAGGGACAACTGTGTTCGTTGACAAAACTTCTGACTTGGAAGTAAGTCCCTTCATCTCTCCTCACCGCTCTTAATTTCCACGTACAGTCATCAATGATGCAAACCAGATGTAAAGTTGTCTTATTGGACCATTTCACCTTCCATTCAAAGTTCTGCCGCATTGCAAAATTGCCAACTAGCCTCTTCAAATCCTTTTTACTTGGAAAAAATTGACCTTTATAAATCATGGTTCTAGGTTCTTGCGCTGCCAATGTGCTGCTTCCACCAACACCAAACGAGTATGAATCTGCTCCCGGAATAACCCACGTGGTCATATTAACGGAATCGAATGCAGTTACATTATGCCGGACCTCAGAAGTCCCACACATATCAGGTGTACTGACTCCCTGTACACGTCTTCCACGTGTTTCAATTTCTGCAGGCTCTTCATCCACATTTTGTAGGTCATGACCATGCTCATTGTACTGCTCATTGTACTGCTCATCATTCATCTGAATTCCACAGCCGAACACATCATCGTGTTGAGGTTCAACTACAGCTGCATGGTCGACCACTACCGGTGGGAAAACACCCATGTTTTCCTCACCTTCGGTGCCACTCCTTTGTGTGAACACTTGATTGCTACCTCTAAAGGATCCAAATTGTTGGCAATTTTCATGAGGAGGAATATCATTCCCTATCACTGTCCTCTCAGTTACACTGACACATACTTGAGGGATCACCCGATCTTCCCCTAGCATGAACTGAACATCATCGTCATTTCTTATAAATGTGCGACATGTAGTGCCAGGAACAATTGATATTGATGACAGATCAACATTGAATTTGTTTACATCATACTTCACAATGTTATGCACGATCGCCACCAATTCTTCATAAGTCATATTCTTTGACACATACATGCCCTGGTTATCGGATCCAATAAACCTCTGACTTCCGTCGGGTAATTGCTCCCACCGACCGTTGTAAGATATTACTATTCTAACCCGATTCATGATACTGTCAAATTAATCATCACAAACCATTAATAAAAACCCAGGACTGCAAAAAATTTTCACAGATTACATTTACAAAGGCTCGGATAGGGATATGGAAAAGGCTCGGACAACAACTGAAAATGCTCGGGTACGACATCAAAAGGCTTGGGGGAGGCTTGGGGGAGTCAAGAAAAGGCACGGGTAAGACATGAAAAGTCACGGGTAAGACATGAAAAGTCACGGGTAAGACAAGAAAAGTCACGGGTAAGACAATAAAAGTCACGGGTAAGACAAGAAAAGTCACGGGTAAGACAATAAAAGTCACGGGTAAGACAAGAAAAGTCACGGGTAAGACAATAAAAGTCATGGGTAAGAAAAGAAAAGTCACGGGTTAGACATGAAAAGTCACGGGTCAGACATAAAAAGGCTCGGATAGGGAAGACAAGAAAAGTCACGGGTAAGACAAGAAAAGTCACGGGTAATTCATGTCAAGAAAAGTCACGGGTAAGACAATAAAAGTCACGGGTAAGACAAGAAAAGTCACGGGTTAGACATGAAAAGTCACGGGTCAGACATAAAAAGGCTCGGATAGGGAAGATAAGAAAAGTCACGGGTAAGACAAGAAAAGTCACGGGTAATTCATGTTTACAGATCTTACAAAGTCACGGGAAATTCATGTTTACAGAGCTTACAAACTACTCAGAAACCATATTAAAAGGAACAAATTAAAATGTGAGCAAATTAAAACGAGAAAGTTCAAGATATGTTACCTTATTTGACTGAAGGACGTGGGTTCTTTATAAGTTGAACAAGAAATTCCAGAGAGAGAGAGGGAGAGAGTAACTGAGTTAACACTACTGTCTGACAGTTTTTTTTTTTTTTTTTCAAGTGTGGAGAGAGGAAAGTACAAAGGGAATAACATAAATGATTAAAGTGGGGGCAATTTTGGTAGTTCACAATAATAGGTGCCTTTTAAACTTAACTTATTAAACTAGTGACTTTCTCACCACATCAGTTTAAAAAGGTGACATTTCTCACCATTTCCACTTCAATGGTTTTATAACTTAAAAATTCAAACGAAACAACTTAATGACACACATTAAATGCCATCAAATGTTCAATGGAAAATTCAAATGGACCCTTATATTTGCGATAAAAGATTAAAACTTTTTAATATTTGTCATGGATTTGTATAGCATGATTTATTGAATGAACAAACACATATATAACGTGAAATGACAATATGCTGTATTCAGGAGCGAAGCAAGGATTTCGGCTTTCGGGTTTCGGGGGGCCAAGACAATTTTTCTTTCAAATTAGCTAGAAAATATGTAAAAACAAATTTATTGAAAAAAAGAAGAAAATATAATAGTGTCTAGTCTCATATGTAATGCTAAAATAAATAAATTAATAAACAAAATAGACACCGGCTTTATAAATCAAAATGGAACTTGGCGCTATTTTAAATCTCTAAAATCATTTATAATTGAATCTATACTAAGTTTCTTTGCGATTTCTCTTTCAATATACATAATCAAATAGTTTGTAAGAAAGTCATCTTCCATCTTGTTACGGAGCCTAGTCTCGACTCTCGACAATACGCATAGCTGAAAACGATCTCTTAGTAATTGCAGTTGACACTGGAAGAGTAAGCATAAGCACAATTATTCTGTGAACAAGTGGATATATTGTTGATCTTCTAGTCTTTACCAACCATTGACACAAGGAAGAAAGAGTTAACAAATTTCTGAATTATGAATGTCGAACTACATTATATTCACAATGTTGAAGTTGCATTTTCAATTGCAACTTCTCATGATCAACGAAGTCATGTGGATAAAACGTGTTTACCAATTTGCAAATATCATCAATTCTAAAAGACTCATATCATTCGCGAGGTTCCAAAGCTGTACTAAGAATTACCAATTCAATTGCATGCTCACTGAATCGATTATTTAATTCTTGTAATTGAGAATCAATTGCAACATAAAATATATCTACTTGGTAATATTGCTCAATTGTATAATTTGCTTGTTGTTGGCGAGCTCGACCTCGTCTTGCAACATAACGAGCATTCATATCTGGAATATCTATGTTGCATGCCTCGCAAAAAATGAACATACCTTAGCAAATAATGTATCCCATCCAGTATCCCTCAATTGTTGTATAAGTCTTTTAGTGGATGAAACAAGATGCATATCATTTAAAATGTCTTGAGATTTTTGTTGTAAAGCTTGACATAGTAGGTTAGTGATCTCCATGATATCATTCACCAGATGCAAGATGAAGATAAATTCAAATGAAGTCATTGCCTCATTAGCTATGTCGGCTTCTCCTCGTTGAGAAAAAGTAGTTTTTTCATCAACTATTTTAATTAAAATAGCACATGTTGCACCAAACATTTTTATCAAGCTAGAAACTGACCTATAGTGAGAACTCCAACGTGTATCTCCTAATCTATGCAAAGTGCCAATTTCGTTAAGTCTGGTCCCGCTCTTTAGCTTATAAATGTCAATTAAATGCGCAATCTCAGCAGCATGAGCATGTTTGAATTCATCATTACGCTTGCATGACGCACCGACAATATTGACAATAGAAGTTAACTTGGTAAAAAAATGATGAATAGAAATAACTTTTTTTGATGCTGCAACTAGTGCCAATTGCAACTGGTGTGCCAAACAATGAATATAATAAGCATACAGACAATCCTTTAAAATCAAAGCTTGTAGCCCATTCCACTCACCATGCATATTACTTGCACCATCATAGCCTTGCCCTCGAATATTTTGAATATCTAAATTGCGATTAGAGAATACAAAATATATTGATTTTTTTTAAAGTCAATGTTGCAGTGTCCGAAACATGAACAAGTCCAAAAAACCCTTCTCGTCGAATACCATCTTGGTTAACAAATCTCAAAACTATAGACATTTGTTCCTTCTTTGACTCATCATGAGCTTTATCAACAATTATACAGAACTTTGCAACTCCAATTTCCTTACGAATTTCATTTTTTACTTTAGTTGTAAAAACTTGTAGAATCTCTTTTTGGATATCCAGTGATGTGTAACATGCATTTTTAGGTGCCTTATCTAATACAAGTTCTCCAACCTTCTCATTGTTTGAAGCCAATAATTCTAATAGTTCAAGAAAATTTCCACGATTAATTGAAGATGAGCTCTCATCGTGACCTCTAAAAGCACAACCTTGAAATGCAAGCCATCGAACAACTTCAATTGTGACTTTGACTTTAAGCCTATTGTTTACAATTTCTTGAAATTTATACTTTTCGACCACTCTTTCATGTTGAGATTGGTTCATTAAGTCTATAGATGCTCTCTCAGCAATCTTGTGAGGGGTCATATGATTATCTTTTTATCCTACATGAGTTAAAAACGCACACTTGTCGCCATTCCTAACTTTTCTCAAACTTTTAAATCCATCAATAGTGAAAGCGGTCGTTGCAAGGTGTTTAGTTGGCTTACTAAAGAGAAAGCAATGTAAACAATAAGTTGCATCTGTTGTAGGAGAATATTCCAACCACGTAGAAAATAATGTAAACCAAGAACTCTAGAAGTTGCATTAATATGAGAATCTCGTTCAGATTTGTTATAATGGTCAAGAATGGGTTGGAATGGACCGGCTTTAATATAAGCTCGACGAATTTCATCACGTTCATTGACGGGATAATCCCATATTTGTCGACGTAATCATGGGTCACGCACCAACGATTTATTATCTTGGTTAATATCATTTGTTGGAGATTCTGTGGATTGATTTTCATAAGCTGGAATATTGATATTAGATGTTGACGAAGATGAACCGGCTTTTGAGGATTTAATTCTCTTGAAAAATCTATCAATTGTTGATAGCTTACTCATCAGAAGATCAAATTAAAAAAATTGAATTAATTTAAATATATAAATGTTTAAATAAAAAATTAGTATAATAAATGTAGCAAAATCATATATGCCAGTATAATTTAAGAGCCAAAAAGGCAATAAAAAATAAGCAAGAAAATAACAAAATCAACAACCACCAGAAAGCAAATACGCCCAAAATTATAACGCAACACAGAGGAACCAAAAACAAAAGAAAACTAACCAAGAATATATAAATATACATATTATTAAGAATTCATTAAAGAAATCATATTAATAACCTAAGAAAGTTACAAATATATATATATAAAAAAAAATATTGAAAAAATCTAAAATATTTATTTATTTGTAATCTCATACCTGGAATTATTCTAATAGATGAACTGAAGAATACGAAGAATTTAATTATAGTAGTAAGAATGAAATTGCGTAAGTGAAAAACTAGAAAAAAATAAAATAATCAAGTATATATAGATTAGACAAGTTTAAGATGTATAAGAAACCAAATCCTAAAAGGTTTATATATTTTCTCTTCTAAAAGGGAGTAGAATACATAAAATTAGAACAATATTTTTTAATTTAAAACTAGCCTACACCGCCTACGCCGCTACAACACTTAAATACAACAAAGCAAGCAAATCAGCCGACCACCGTTTTTCAAAATGAAAGTGATAGAATTTTCTCTAAAAAGTGACAGCCCCAAATATAAAATAGTCCCCATTACCTTTTTAAATATATAAAACCATTAAAGAAGTTTTAAGTTCACCCACTGTCTTTTTAAATATATAATATATTATATAAACCCATTTAAAAAGTTTTAAGTTCTGAATTTTTTTTTTCTTTGGGGATGGCCATGGCCTGTATTTATGTACTACATGCTTCATTTAAAAATGATTCCCAATTGCGATCAATGGGTTGGAAAGATGTTTGTGATTTCACATTCATCAATACTTTTTATTTTTTGAACTTACATCACAAGTCTTATATCATTAATTCATAATGAAGGATTCCACAAATGGAATCCAAAAATATCTTTCTTTAGAAAAGGATCTTAGAATTTTACTAGTTGATGATAGAGTACTAAAGTTTGGAATAATTTATTTAAATATATATATATATATATATATATTCTTTGCTTGATTATGTAAAAGGAAAACGCTATAAGTCCAGCTTTCACTTGTAGTTTTTACATCTAATAAAGGAATGCCCACTAATATAGGGATTGCTTTGCAATTTCAATACCTTTTCTTTTGGATTGTTTGAAAAACAAAAAAGCCTAATCAATGTACATCTATTCAATAAAAGTCTTTCACGTGATGACAAGTTTTCGTGTATTTCTCGATAGACTTGGAAAACATTAGCATTTGTTGGTATGGTTTATTCTATTTAAAAATGTTTAAAGTAGAAAATCAAATATAGAAAAATATTGTCAATATTCTTAAAATATCGAAGGTATTAAATGATATTTTTTATATCAGTCCTCCAAAAATATGGAAAATATCACGATATTTTGATATTACTTCTTTTATCATGACAATAAGGAAGAAAATTTTGGGTTGGGTAAACTAGTGCGCCAAACTACTCATAGTTGATAGAACACCAAAGTTTGGAATATTTAAAAATAATAATAATAATAATAATAATAATACTTTGCTTGATCAGGTAAAAAGAAAAAGCTAATTCTTGCACTTGAATTTCCACTGAAGTAAGGTTTGTTTGGCAATTTCTATACCTTTTCCTTCGGAATATTGTATGGAAAATGGAAAAGCCTAACCTCCATAGACTTACTTATATTCATTCAATAAAAGTCGTTCACGTGATGATAGATTTACTTATTTCTCAAAAGACTTGGAAAATATGAGTATATTGCTGAGTACGATTTACTTATTTATTTACTTTATAAAATGGTTACATAATTTTTTTTGACTTATATGTGGAAAATTGAATATAGAAAATTGAGGAATGAGTGAGATTTGGAGCAGGAGAAATTATACAGCTTAGAAGTTTTTGTTATAGGGTCATAGGGACCATGACAATGAGTCTATGAGTCAATTTTGGAAGGAAAATTTGGGTCAGTGTGGAATTTTTCCTTTTCATTTATTTATTGGGTTTCCGGTTTTGTGCTCACCCTGACACACCTTGAGAAGATAACAGAGAGGAAAATTTCCTTTTTCTTAATAAGATTTAAAAATAAATAAATAAATAATTCAAATCTGAGACATTGACGAGTTAAATGATTGTTATTAGACCGTGGATCTTAATGGGAAATTTTTTAAATTATATATATATTTTATCTCATTAAATCATTTAGTATACGGATGGACGGATGATGTGGTATGGGTGTATAGATTTCAAAATTTTCCTTTTTTCTGATCGGAAATTTACATGTCAATTTAAAAATGACTTGTAATTATCTTTAAACTTTTTTTTACTGTTATTAATCACTGTAATATGTTCTCAGCTCTCACACAAATCTCGTGATTCCTAACTGTAGGAGCCTTCCAATTCGAGTAACCGCTTTTACTCAAAAATTGATTACAGGAAGCTGCGGTGAAACTTCATGCCTCTGTTGAATTCAATATAAAATCAATCACCAAATTCTTGTCTTTTTCATACTTTAATTACCCTGTTCACAGAATTCCTGATTTGTTTGTTTGTCTTTTTTTACCCCATTCTTGTTTTTCTTTTGTTCTTGCTTGTTCAGAATCTTGTTCTTAGTCATGGCTTTACGTGTTAGAAAACCAAGTGCGGAGATCGTCCTGGATGATCAAGAAGAGGATGTTTCTCTGTCGAAAATCCGACAACGGAGGTGGAGGATGGCTTTCAGGGCCATATATTTCACCAGGGTTCTTGTTTCCTTGACCCGGAAGGTACTTGATCACAACAACGGGCTCCTGCATCACTCTCTATCCTATGTTGCCATTGACGTAAACCTCGGTACTGCATCCCTGGAAAGACAATATTTTCCTAATGCTGATAAGAAGATGATAAGTGAGATGGTGAAAGAGAAGAAATTTCAGTCTCTGAGAGAACTTGGAGGAGTGAAACAAGTCCTTCAGGTTCTTGAAAGTGATCCGAAAAGAGGTGTCAGCGACAATGAAGATGATCTTGCGCAGAGAAGAATCTTTTTCGGAGCCAACAGGTATGCAAAACAGCCATTAAAAAGCTTTTTGAGTTTTGTTTTTGAGGCATTGAAGGATACAACTATTATTATACTTCTGGTTTGTGCTGTGCTTGCTCTCGGGTTCGGTATCAAACAAGAAGGCGCAAAAAACGGGTGGTACAATGGTGGAAGTATTATAGTTGCTGTGTTTTTGGTTGTCATTGTATCTGCTGTGAGCAATTTCAGGCAAAATAGACAATTTGAGAGACTCTCTAGTGTGAGCAGCGATATAGAGGTTGAGGTTGTGAGAGGTGGGAGGCGTAGGCCTGTTTCGATTTTTGATATCGTTGTGGGTGATGTTGTGTGTTTGAAGATTGGTGATCAGATTCCGGCTGATGGGTTGTTCCTGGAAGGCCATTCCATGAAAGTGGATGAGTCAAGCATGACCGGTGAGAGCGACCATGTCGAGATTGGTGAAAAAAATCCATTCTTGATGTCTGGAACTAAAGTCACCGATGGGTTTGGAGTCATGGTTGTGACTTCTGTTGGGATGAACACAGCCTGGGGTGAGATGATGAGTTCTATAAGCCACGAATTGAAAGAAGAGACTCCATTGCAGTCTCGTTTGAACCAGCTGACTTCTTACATTGGAAAGATCGGATTGGCAGTGGCGGTGCTTGTTCTCGTGGTGATGCTGATTCGGTATTTCACAGGAAACACTAAAGATGAAATGGGAAAGAGAGAATTTCAAGGAAAGAAGACAAAATTCGATGATGTGATGAATTCTGTTATTCAGATTGTTGCTGCAGCTGTGACAATCGTTGTTGTGGCAATTCCTGAAGGCCTGCCGCTTGCTGTGACTCTGACTCTGGCGTTTTCCATGAAGAGGATGATGAAGGATCATGCTATGGTGAGAAAACTCTCTGCTTGTGAGACGATGGGGTCCGCGACAATAATCTGTACAGACAAAACAGGCACTCTGACATTGAATCAAATGAAGGTTACAGAATTCTGGCTCGGGACAGAAGCAATGGAGGGTGACGATTCATTGGAATTGGAACCTAATGTTTATGAATTGCTGCAGGAAGCTGTTGGTTTGAACACGATTGGTAGCGTGTATAGAGAGAATTCTACTGCAGATCCTGAGATTTCTGGTAGTCCAACAGAGAAAGCTATACTTTCCTGGGCTGTGATTGATTTGGGTATGAATGTTGATGAACCGAAGCAGAATTGTGAAGTAATCCATGTTGAGGCCTTCAATTCGGAGAAAAAGAGAAGTGGGGTTTCATTGAGGAGGAGAGGCGAACAGGCTGTTCAGACACACTGGAAGGGAGCTGCAGAGATGATAGTGGCAATGTGTTCACATTATTATGACCGAAGTGGGATGATCAAAGCGATGGATGACGAAGAGAGAATGAATATCGGGACAATTATCAAGGACATGGCGGAGAAGAGCTTGAGATGCATTGCTTTCGCACATAAACAAACTAATGAGAAAATTCCTGAGAAGCTTGAAGAAACTGGATTCACATTGTTGGGGGTGGTGGGGTTGAAGGATCCATGTCGTCCAGGTGTCAGAACAGCCGTGGAATCCTGCAGAAATGCAGGAGTGAAAATCAAGATGATAACAGGAGACAATGTGCACACAGCAAGAGCTATAGCTATTGAGTGTGGAATTCTTAATCCTGAAGAGGATTTAGGCTCTGAAGCTGTAGTGGAAGGTGTAGAATTCAGAAATTACTCAACCGAAGAAAGGCTGGCTAAGATTGAAAACATACGAGTGATGGCTAGATCTTCCCCATTCGACAAGCTCCTGATGGTACAAAGCTTGAAGAAGAAGGGCCATGTTGTGGCAGTCACCGGTGATGGCACCAACGATGCACCAGCTCTCAAGGAAGCCGATATTGGACTCTCCATGGGAATCCAAGGGACTGAAGTCGCGAAAGAGAGCTCGGATATTGTCATCCTGGATGATAATTTTGCATCTGTGGTGACAGTTTTGAGGTGGGGGAGGTGTGTCTACAACAACATTCAGAAATTCCTTCAATTTCAGCTCACTGTCAATGTTGCCGCCCTTGTCATCAACTTTGTCGCGGCTGTCTCTTCAGGAAAAGTCCCCTTAACGGCTGTGCAGCTGCTGTGGGTGAACCTGATAATGGACACATTAGGTGCATTAGCATTGGCCACAGAGCAGCCCACCAATGAACTCATGAAACAGTCTCCTGTAGGCCGATCCAAGCCGCTTATAACCAAAATCATGTGGAGGAACCTCATATGTCAAGCTGTTTTTCAGGTAACTATCTTGCTGATTCTACAATTCCGAGGAAGATCCATCTTTAATGTCTCCGAAACTGTCAAGAACACCATAATCTTCAACACTTTTGTCCTCTGCCAAGTCTTCAACGAGTTCAACGCTAGGAAGCTTGAAAAGAAGAACATATTCCAGGGAATACACAAGAACAAGCTGTTTATAGGAATCATTGGAATCACAATAGTTCTTCAAATGGCAATGGTGGAGTTCCTGAAGAAGTTCGCTAACACCGAGAGGCTGAATTGGGGACAGTGGGGTGTCTGCATTGGCATTGCAGCTATGTCATGGCCTATCGGTTTTCTGTTCAAGTGTATTCCAGTTTCTTGCAAGCAAAATTTCCTCAAAGCTTAGAGCTTCTGCAACCAGAAACCACATAGCCTTTTATCAGTTCTTTTCAGAAAAATAAACTTTTAGCTAGTTTAGTCTACAGATCTATTAGTTCTACTTGTAAATTCCAAATCTAGTATCTTAGTTCATGAATGAAAATTCCATACTCAATTTGATTCTGTAAAATTATTTATTTATTTATTTCAATCAGTCATTACAAAATGAAACATTTCTATTTGCATGTTCTTACAAAATAAAACATTTCAAATCCAGATATGAGTGAAATTCAATTACGAAACCATTTGCATAACTATAAACAACTGAACTCAGTAAATCACCACCTAATTTGACCATTTGCAATCTGATAATGCAATGTTTTTCAAAGTATTGGAATCACCTGATTGGCATTGCAGCAGCTTTGTCTACCTGAAAAATGAGGTTCTATTCCATGAGATTTTTGATGGGATGTGCAGTGGCCAATTCCAATGCTTCTAATGTATCCATTATCATGTTCACCCTACGGGAAAGCCTTCAGGAATTGCCACAGCCGCGGCAACAATTCCATCGACAGAATTCATCACATAATCGAATTTTATCTTCTTTCCTTGAAATTCTCTGTTCCCCATCTAATCTCTAGTGTTTCCTGTGAGATACCAAATCAGCATCACCACAAGAACAATCACCACCACTGCCAATCCAATCTTTCCAAAATAAGAAGTCGGCTGGTTCAAACGAGCCTGCAACGGAGTGGATTCATGCCTTATAGAACTTCATCTCTCCCCAGGCTGTGTGCATACCAACAGAAGTCACAACCATGACTTCATAGTACCCATCAGTCATTTTAGTTGGCTGCCCGACCCGGTGTAAAACGGGAGGGTTTCCGCCGTCCTCCTCTGCTCTTCGCGTCGCCGTCGTCGCTTCGCGTCCGGCGTCGTCGCTCCTCCTCCGGCTGCCGATCTTCTCTTGGATGGGTTGTTGAGTTGGATGACTGAGTTGGACGGGTTGTTGAGTTGGATGGCTGAGTTGGATGAGGTGTCAAAATTTAATTGGTTTGGTGTGCTGAGTGTTGCACGGGGTGCAGCCAAATTTTTCTCCTGATGAAGATCCTTCAAGGTCAGAGAAAACAAGAACCGTGATGAAGTACATGACCCCCAGAAAGCATTATTATTATTACATATGATGAGTCAAAATGTCAAATTCATAAATTCAAAAACTGGCCGAAGGTTCACTCTGGCCCAATTCATGCTTAATTTAAAAACTGGCCCAAGTTTATTACTATTATTATTATTTTGAAAGGGCAAATTGCACAAAACCTCTTGAGGTTTGGCAAGTTACACTTAGCTGGAAATGTTTTGTTATTATACACTAATACCCCCAAGACTTAAATTTGACTTTAAAAATACCTAAAATGCCCCTAGTTATATTATTTTATACTCTTTTTTTACCTTTTAACCAAAAAATTTATAAACTTTAATAAAATAAAATAAAATAAAATAAAAGATTTGATTCATTAAATAAATTAATAGTTTATAAAAATTAAATAAATAAATATATATATTTTTAAAATAAATAAATAGTTTGAAATAAATAAATAAATAAATAGTTTAAAAAATTAAATAAATAAAGGGTTTAATAAATAAATAAATAAATGAAAAAAATTAAAAACATTAATTTTTTTTTTTTAAGGATATCCATTAATAGGGACAAAAAAAGCTATATATATCTAAACTTTTACAGTAAGGATAACGGTGAGAGAAGCTTCAAGGTTCCCAACATTGGGAGTCTTCTTGCCTTCTTCAACCACTTCCTTCAATACTGGGAACCTTGAAACTTCTCTCACCATCATCCCTACCGTAAAAGTTTGGATATTTAGAGTTTTTCTTATTCCTATTAATGGATATCATTAAAAAAAATAATGTTTTTAATTTTTTCATTTATTTATTTATTTAAACCCTTTATTTATTTATTTGATTTTTTAAAACTATTTATTTATTTATTTTATTATTTATTTATTTAATTTTTTTAAAACTATTTATTTATTTAATTTTTTTAAAACTATTTATTTATTTAATGAATCATATCTTTTATTTAATTTTTTTATTTTATTAAAGTTTATAAAGTTTTTGGTTAAAAGGTAAAAAAAAAAAAAAAAAGTATAAAATAATATAACTAGGGGCATTTTAGGTATTTTCAAAGTCAAATTTAAGTCTTAGGGGTGTTAGTATATAATAACAAAACTTTTCCAGTTCAGTGTAACTTGCCCAAACCTCAAGGGGTTCAGTGCAATTTGCCCATTTGAAACACCTAAGTTCAGGGTGGTCCGATGTCGTTGGGCTTAGCATGCCGGACTTGTGTGTTGGGTCGGGCCGGCACGCCATGCCTTAACTCAAGACCCGGAACGTGCTAGGGATGGGGGCCATGCCTAGCCTGGCACAAGGCTGGCCGTGCTGGGCATTGCCTACCAAGGATGGCAGGCTGGCCGGGCCAAGCACACTAGGCCCAGCCCATATTTACACCATTATTATGAATAAAAAATCTCTCCATCGCCTTTTTAATCTCATCTAAAACTGTTAATATTTTATGCAAGAGGCTCCCACTTTTGGGTTGCGTTTTGGTTTTTGGTTTTTGGTTTTCTTTAATAAAAAAAGAGTAATGCTAGACGTTCTAAATTTTTTCTCAAATGATGTGACACGTAAAGTGTCAATATCACATCATTCACCACATAATCTCATGATTTATAAGATGCTGACACCTCACGTACCACATTATTTATGACATAATTTGGGAAAAAAAAAATTATGACATATAGCATTACTCTTAAAAAAAATAGTTTGATTGTATTAAAAATTTCGGAGAAGTAAAATAGTTAATATATAACATCTTTTCATAAAAGTATTATTTACATCAAAAAAAAAAAGTATTATTAATTTAATTTAATGGCAATATTGGAATTTGTAAAAAATTCAAATCTAGGATGTATAAACGGTTTTAGAGAGGTGCAAATATCACCGTTGAAAAACTTATTTTGCTAGTAACAAACTTTAGAAGAAATTATACAACTTAAAAGTTTTTGTTACAGGTACCTGGCACCAAATTTGGGTCACAAAATTTAATGTCGAGTCATGTAATAAAGTTTTAAATTTTAATTCTTTATTTCATTGAATCGTAATAGTGGATGGATGGGATGTGGTATATCTCGGAGAATTAGAAACCACATAACCTATAGAATCTAAAATTTCCTTTTTTCTTAACTCAAATCTAGGATTAACAGATTACAATGAGGTATGCCTAGGAGAATTTGTTACCATAACAATCTATATAGATTCCAAAATTCTCCCCTTAATGGAAATTTAAGTGTGAATTTTAATTATCTTTAAACCCGTGTGATTATAATCTCTTTAACTTTAGGAAAGACCCTGGAAATAGAGAGACTTGAGACTTGTTATTCAATTCAATCCCAATAACATGTAAATCTTCAAGGATGCTAACCGAATCAACTTCCAATTAGAGTGAAACTTCATCCCTATGTTGAATTCACTATAAAAAACAAAACACTTGGTTTTATCACACTTAAGGAGACTTCCTTAACAGGAAATACTCTCAATGGAAAAATTAAGCCTTTTAAATTTTTAATTGGATGGACGGTGGAATCACGTCTCATTCGATATTTCATGTTAATCATATATATGAATCGGTTCCACAAAATGATTGTGATTTTAAATTGAACAAATTACACCAAACTCCTCTAAAATTTGCTCTTTTACACGCGGAAATAACTTTACCGTTAATTGACACTTACCTCCCTTGCCATTAGGATTTGACCGTTAGGTATGAGAGTTGAACATTAAAAAATGATAAAAAATAGAAATACCCTGATTCACCAAAAATCTAAAAGAACTAATTATACAAAAGTCCCTTGAGGTTTGCTCTTCTACACACAGAAACGACTTTATTGATAATTGATACCCATCTTCCATACCATTATTCAAAGTTGGTCAAATTAAACCGTAGACCAATTTTGACTATCAAAACTAAGGATAGTTTAGTCATTTGAAGCATACATCTAACGCCTGTTGTTTTGAACCTCTTGGGTCAATCTCTATATGACCACGTCCCGTTCGCCCTTTGGTTCTTCACTGGGACTGAACCTTTGGCGAATTGTTAAGACTGGTCCCTGTCGACTAGTGTCTTACTCCTGAACTTCTCGGCTGAGGCTTTCCAAGTGAACTATTCCCATTAGGCGTCTTCGGCAATGATGACAATCATTATCTTCAGATGAAAATGAACGGTTCTTTCAGCGGGTGCATGTGCCTACTGGGTCAGTCCTAATTTCGCTTAGTTTGATAGCGATCGTGCCTCTCGTGGGGGCACTCATCTCCTTCAAGTTCTCTGCTACCCTACACCTGTATTTCCGACAATGTCTCAGGTCGGTCTGTGGGGTTTCAACCCATTCTTAACGGTGCATTTGGCGTTGGGCCGACTATTACGGAACGCAGTCTGCTCAACTAATTATCCGTCAACTGATTATCCGTTGTGTGTAGGTTATAAGGTGAAGTCAACCCTGTGGTAGTTGAAAGGGTGACTCCATGCCTGGCTACGTCTGATACGAGCTGTTGCAAGGAGTCCCGGAATTGTTGGGTGATTTCCTCATTGGTTACGGGAAGTCGTTGAATGCCTGGGACAGTTGCTGATTGATTCCCAGCGGTCAACATCTCATCTGACGATCCTGTGGTATTAACTGTTAACGGTGGTGTTAGCTCCTCCCGTATCATCTGGCAAATTCTTTTTGTTTTTGGGACCGCTTCCATCTCCATTGTCAGCCATCGTTTGCAAGGGTTCACAAAGTTTAGATGTCAATCTCCCCTTCTTCTAACACCAATTGTTGACGGTGATTTCTTGGAAGTCAATCGGTCAACGAGTTTGATTGGTTTAACCAGTAAATAAACACAATAAGGACAAAATAATTAGGAAAATAGTTTTACGTGGTAAAACTCCGATAATGGAGAAACATCCACGGGTCATCGCTTGGCAACGGAGAAGCAAATCCACTATGGAAAATATTGATTACACCCTTTGATCTCTCTCTCTCTCTCTCACTCACTAGAATTCAATTGATCATCCTTTACAATGACTTTTACAGTTATATTTATATGGTATCTCTAGGGTTTCCCGAATCTTGACATACAAGTAGAAGACTATAGAATCATGTTAAGACCCTTCTTTCCTGTTTTGAGTCATCACACAAAAAAGGTATTTGATTCAAAGCTTGATTAGGAGTCCTGATAGCTCGGAGAGGATCTGATTGTTTCCTTATTGGAGTGTGAACTTCCTTCTTGATCACCATGTTTAGGTTGGTTTATAATTGTCTGATTTGGCTGAGTAGGCCTTGCTCGTGGAAGACAAATCCTGATATGGACATTTCCTATTTTGGCCAAGTAGATTTCGGCGGACAGAATCTTCACTCATCAAGGCTCATCAGTTGGGCAACTTCCATATGGGTTCTGCTAATGATGTGTCTGGGTCCTGTGACATGTCTCTGGTCAATGCTCTTTTTATTGATTGGTTGACTTTTGTCGATGTGGCATGGTTGGCTTCCCACTTCTCTTGTTCTATTCGGGTGACGTGTCATTTCAGACGAATTTGACATACAACAATAGTAAAATCCGTTACTCGAATTGGAAGCTAACTCGGTTAGCATCGCTTGCTGATGTGCATGTTATTGGGATTGAATTGAATAAGAAGTCTTTCTATTTCCATGATCTTTCCTTTGTATATTTTTTTTCTTATTAATTGAATTTTTTTCATGAGATTTGTGTGAGAACACATTACGGAGTTGTGATTAATAATTACTAAAGGTAAAAAAACTTATTTAAAGAGATTATAATCACACAGTTAAAAAATAATTACAAATCATTTTCAAATTGACACGTAATTTTCCTTTAAGCGGAATCTATAGATCGTATGGCTACCGATTCTGTTAGACATACCATATTGCCCACTAATACGATTCAGTGTAATAAAAAAAATATTATAATTTAAAATTTTCTCATTAAGAGCATTCATTTGGCCTGAGTTTGGATTAAAAAAAAAAATCCAGTTAATAAAAAAGAAAATTTCGAAATATATAGATTGTATGGTTTCTAATTATCCGATATAAATGACATCGTACCTCTGTCCGTTCACTAATACACAATTTGATGAAAAAAAGAAGAACAGAAAATTGCCAAATATAACCAAATAGATTATGGAGAGATTGTTTTTAGCCTAATTTCATATTTTAATTGTTTATAACCATTTTGCAATAAATTCTTTCGATCCCAAGCCAAAATTACAGAAATACCCCTAATATATTATGATGTGAGATATATATTAACTAATGGCAAGAGTAGCTTGAGCCATGTTATTCCGAAATTTTATGTCCAATATCTGTCAATGAACACTAAAGCTTTTTTCTCTCCTCAAAGCATTGAAGCACTGAAGCTCTTTTCTGAGAATTGAAAATTTGGCTGGAAAAGTTATGGACAATGACAAAACTCAAGTGAACCCAGAACAACGTTATGCAATGCAATCCAATGTCTCCTTAACATAGCAAGACCAGGTGTTAAATTTCAGATTCACATTTGGAAACATAAATCAAAACCGAACCATACTTTCCTAATAACTGAAATCAAACAAAATAAATATCAGTTTTGACTTACCTCAAATCAAATTTCAACGGCACAAATTGGGGCTCAATAGACTCTGATCGACGGGGGTTCCCTCTCTGGTGTCATCTCCTCCACGTGTGACGCCTTCTCTCCCTCTTGCGGCGGTCTCTCCGTTGACGACATTGGTTTTTGAGAGCTCTGTCTTCAGGGGCGAAGCGGATTTTGGCTTTGAGGGGGTCGAGACAAAAAGAAATTCAAGTTTGTTTAAGACAAATATAATAATATTTAAAAACTAAATTATTTATAAAAATAAAATAAAAAATACATGTAATACACTAATACCGTTTAGTCTCATAAATTAATAAATAAAATAAACATAAGTTTTATGAATCAAAATGCCGCTCTTTAAAATCTATAAAATCATTTATAATCGAATCTGTATTCATATTTAATTGCAACATAAAATATATAAATACCCAATAGTACTGTTTAATTGTAAAATTATCTTGTTGATGTTGATCAGTTTAACCTCGTATTGCAATGTAACAAGTATTAATATCAGGAACATCTATGTTGCATGTCTCACAAAATGAACTTACTACTTTAGTAAATAATTTATCACATCCGGTATTTCTTATTAACCACGGTTAATAATGTTCATGATATCTATTCATTAGATACATTATTAAATAGGAACATATGAATAATTTCTTTTTAAAACAGTTATGGTCACATGCTTATAGCTGCTAATGCTGCATCATATTAAAATTCCTTATAAATATTGGTTGAACCAAACTTTAAAGGGTAACAACTATATTTATAATTAAAAAATAATGTGATGGGTTAAAAATATCTTTACCTATATAACACATTATTATGACAATTTTATATATGGAAATTTGTTGAAAATATTTTAGTTGGGAGGGTCATGGTCCCTGTCGGCCTCTGCCTATCTCCTCCCCTGTCTGTCTCTCTTCTTTTTCTGTCGATCGAATGAGGAAACAGAGAGTGAGATCTTTTTTTTAACAGTAATGCTACACATCTCACCTAAAATCCCAAATTTTTCATCCCACTACATGTGGCATGTAAAGTGTCAAATTGTGAGTGGACACATGGGGTAGGTGAGATAAATCATCATTAATGTGTATCCACTCATAATTTGACACCTCACATGCCACATGTAGTGGGATGAAAAATGTGGGATTTTAGGTGGGATGTTTATCATTATTGTTTTTCTAATGACTGCTTTTATATAGGGGCATTACAGTAATTATGTAAAAATTAGATTATAAACCATTAAAATTTGAAAGTTCGTTATAAACAAATGACCTTTTCCCATAAAAAAAAAAAAAAAAAAAAATCAAAAAACTGTAATCAACCACACCGACCAACCGGTCAGTTTATGTAAGCTTAAGAAAGAAGACGCCAGAAATAGAGACTTTTTATTTCCCTTCCTGCCTTCCTGCAAAATATAGCATTTCATTTCGGGTAACATAAAATGATTGCAAGAAATTACAGTGAAACTGCATGTCTTGAGGAAATTCACTATAAAAAAAGATTCACCAAGCTCTGTTTTTTCACACTTACCCGGTTCACAGATACGTACCCTGTTTTGTTTTGCTATGCTTTGCTTTTTTACTACGTTGTTGTTTTTCTTGTGTTCTTGCTTGTTTACAATCTGGTTTGCAGTCATGAATTTACAGTCTCGAAAACCAAGTAAGGAAATCATCCTGGATGATCGAGAAGAGGATGTTTCACTGTCAAAAATATGGCAAAGGAAGTGGCGGATGGCTTTCAGGGCCATATACTTCGGCAGGGTTCTTGTTTCCATGACCAGGAAGGTACTTGATCACAACGACAGTCTCCTGCGCAACTCTCTATCCTACGTTGCCATCGACATTGGCAATGAAAACCCCGATCCCCTTGAAACGCAATCTTTTCTTGAGGTTGATAGGAAGATGATAAGTGAGATGGTGAAAGAGAAGAAATTTGAGTCTCTGAGTGAACTTGGAGGAGTGAAACAAGTCCTTCAGTTTCTCGAAAGTGATCCGAAAAGTGGTGTCAGCGACAACGAAGCTGATCTTGCACAGAGAAGGAACGTTTTTGGAGCCAACAGATATGCAAAAAAGCCATTGAAAAGCGTTGTGAGTTTTGTTTTAGAGGCATTGAAGGATACAACTATCATTATATTTCTGGTTTGTGCAATGCTTGCTCTCGGGTTCGGTATCAAAAAAGAAGGTGTGAAAAACGGGTGGTACGATGGTGGTAGCATTATAGTTGCTGTGTTTTTGGTTGTCATTGTCTCTGCTGTGAGCAATTGCAGGCAAAATAGACAATTTGAGAGACTCTCTAGTGTGAGCAGCGATATAGAGGTTGAGGTTGTGAGAGGTGGGAGGCGTAGGCCTGTTTCGATTTTCAATATCATTGTGGGTGATGTTGTGTGTTTGAAGATTGGTGATCAGATTCCGGCTGATGGGTTGTTCCTGGAAGGACATTCCATGAAAGTGGATGAGTCAAGCATGAATGGTGCGAGTGACCATGTCGAGATTGATGGTGAGAAAAATCCATTCGTGATATCTGGAACTAAGGTCACTGATGGGTATGGAACCATGCTTGTCACCTCTGTTGGAATGAACATGGCCTGCAGAGAGATGATGAGTTCTATAAGCCATGAATTGAACGAAAAGACTCCGTTGCAGGCTCGTTTGAACCAACTGACTTCTTACATTGGCAAGATCGGATTGGCCTTGGTGGTGCTTGTTCTTGTGGTGAAGCTGATTTGGTATTTCACAGGAAACAGCAGGGATGGGATGGGGAACAGAGAATTTCAAGGAAAGAAGGCGAAACTCGATGATGTGATGAATTCTGTTGTGAGGATTGTTGCCACGGCTGTAACAATTGTGGTTGCTGCGACTCCTGAAGGCCTGCCTCTGGCTGTCACTCTGACTCTGGCTTTTTCCATGAAGAGGATGATGAAGGATCACGCTATAGTGAAAAAAATCTCTGCTTGTGAGACAATGGGCTCAGCGACAGTAATCTGTACAGACAAAACAGGCACTCTGACATTAAATCAAATGAAGGTTACAGAATTCTGGCTTGGGACAGAAGCAATGGAGGGTGACGGTTCCTTGAAATCGGTACCTAACGTTTATGAATTGCTGCAGGAAGCTGTTGGTTTGAACACGATCGGTAGCGTTTATAGAGAGAATTCTGCAGCAGTACCTAAGATTTCTGGTATTCCAACTGAGACAGCTATACTTTATTGGGCTGTGATATATTTGGGCATGAATGTTGATTTGAAGCAGAATTGTGAAGTAATCCATGTTGAGGCCTTTAATTCGGAGAAAAAGAGAAGTGGGGTATCGATGAGGAGGAGAGGCGAAAAGGCTTTTCAGAAACATTTGAAGGGAGCTGCAGAGATGATAGTGGCAATGTGTTCACATTATTATGACAGAAGTGGGATGATCAAAGCGATAGATGATGAAGAGAGAATGAGAATCGAGACAATTATCAAGGACATGGCAGAGAGGAGCTTGAGATGCATTGCTTTCGCGCACAAAAAAACTGATGAGGAAGTTCCTGAGAAGCTTGAAGAAAATGGATTCACGTTGTTGGGAATTGTGGGCTTGAAGGATCCATGTCGTCCAGTTGTCAGAAGAACCGTGGAATGCTTAAGAAATGCAGGAGTGGAAACCAAGATGATAACAGGAGACAATGTGGACACAGCAAGAGCTATAGCTATCGAGTGTGGAATTCTTAATCCTGATGAGGTTTTAGCCTCAGAAGCTGACGCAGCGGGGTTTGGCGAAAATAAGAATGATCACTTTGTCGAACCCTGAGGCACACTCAGACGAACCTTGACGCAGCGACCGGTAGTTACCCAAGCATGGATCGCCATGCAGGGGCCATCATTCCCTAATCTTCGTTAGAAAATGGCGCTCTCGAATCCTCAAAGAGCATGTCGAATCCACGACAGATAAGTGTTCCAAAGAACGATTTTATTGAATATCAAAAAGTTACAATAATTGGAAATAATAAGACTATTTATAATAAACTAATCCTAATACGACTCGAATACGACATTCCTAAAAACATTAAAACAGGAAAAATATTAAAACTAATCATAATCTTCTAAGATTCATGATTCCTAACTTGACTGAAAAACAAAGATCAAATCTTACCCAAAAGGTAAGTTTGATTTATTTCTAAAACCTAAATTTAATTCCTAATAAAACTAAAGTAAATAAACTTGGTAAACAAGAACTAAATATCCAAATTAATAAAATAAGAAAACACCTAAAACCGTCCTACATCAGAAGCTGTAGTGGAAGGTGTAGAATTCAGAAATTACTCAACCGAAGAAAGGATGGCAAAGATCGAAAACATACGAGTGATGGCTAGATCTTCCCCATTCGACAAGCTCCTGATGGTACAAAGCTTGAAGCAGAAGGGCCATGTTGTACTGGCAGTCATCGGTGATGGCACAAACGATGCACCTGCTCTTAAGGAAGCCGATATTGGACTCTCAATGGGGATTCAAGGGACTGAAGTCGTGAAGGAGAGCTCGGATATTGTCATCCTGGATGATAATTTTGCATCTGTGGTGACAGTTTTGAGGTGGGGAAGGTGTGTTTACAACAACATTCAGAAATTCCTTCAATTTCAGCTGACTGTGAGTATTGCTGGCCTTGTAATCAACTTTGCCGCGGTTGTTTCTTTGGGAAAAGTCCCCTTAAAAGCTGTGCAGTTGCCGTGGGTGAACCTGATAATGAACACTGTAGGTGCATTAGCATTGGCCACAGAACAGCCCACCAATGATCTCATGAAACAGTCTCCTGTAGGCCGATCCAAGCCACTCATAACCAAAATCATGTGGAGGAACCTCATTTCCCAAGCTGTTTTTCAGATCACTATCTTACTGATTCTACAATTTCGGGGAAGATCCATCTTTCATGTGTCCGAAACTGTCATGAACACCATGATCCTCAAGACATTTGACCTCTGCCAACTCTTCAACCAGTTCAATGCCAGTACGCTGGAAAAGAAGAACATATTCCAGGGAATACACAAGAAAAAGCTGTTTCTAGCAATCATTCTTCAAATGGCAATGATTGAGTTCCTGAAGAATTACGCCAACACCGAGAGGCTGAATATGGGGCAGTGGGGTGTCTGCATTGGCATTGCAGCTCTGTCATGGCCAATCGGTTTTCTGTTCAAGTGCAAAATTTTGTCAAAGTTTAGAGCTGATGTCTGCACATGAATGTCTTCCATGTAGTAGTAGTATGTTATTACTCTCAAAATTTTATATTGTAGGGAAGTTTGTATGTTGGAATGGTATATAAGATTGTAGGGAAGTTTTTATATATGTCAAATATCACATTAATTTAATGTCTTTTATAAACTGACCTGACAATTAATAATTCTATAAATAATTATTTTTCTTTTTCCTTTTTACTCAAAATAAATATCTATAAAATCAACAAAATAACCTCAATTAGAATATATATATATATGTACTCAAAATTCAAAAACAAAACTTTCTCATAGATCTGTGAACGCACACACTGCGCCGATGGTTATGCAATTCACTTCTAAAGAACATCTAACATCTAAATTCAAAACGAAAAGGCGAAAATGAAAGTTTTCGATTTGTAACTCTCACAATAGGCAGAACAAGAAATTCATTGACCTCAACTTGCTTGGATTTCTCATAGATCACTCAATCGAACCTAAAACAAAAATCCTCTCCCTTATAATCCTACCATATAATCATCGAAAATCACTAATCAATCGCCACTTATACATTGCATAAACATACACATACACTTCCAATTACATGTACATACATACATATACACATACACGCATACATATACACATTTTACATTGAAATGTACATGTTTCGGTTTCCTAACATTTACTTTATATAAGCACATATAGTAGCCAATAGCCATTGAAAAGAGGAAAATACCTTGAACACGAAAGTTTCGGTGTCGATTCTGTGAACGCACAAACTGTCTCCGTGATTTCTTCTCACCTTAGATCTCAGAGGCCGATATCGAGCGCAGATGGTTATGTTTGACATTTGCTTGTACTGCGAGAAGTCTCGGTCACAAAAATCAGTTAAGAGAGAGAGAGAGGATTTGAAAATTCGTTTATTTGATAGAGGGCCTGGTGGCTTTATAAAACGTCGTCGTGGAGATTGATTTAATTGCGAGTTTAATTTGATTACTGTAGTTTCTTTAATTCATTTATTTTAGCGATATAATATTGGGCTTCTATTCGGACTCAGCACTTTGGATCGGGCTGTTCCCACAACGGCCCAAACCCGAGATGCCTTGGGCTTGGGTATGGACTAGACCGACTCCACTAATGGCCCAAACCTGAGTTTTTGGTTTAGGTCAAATCAGGTAAATCAATTTTAGCTCTTTGCCACTCTTTTGTCTCTATAGAGTTATTCAAACTCGAATTCAGTAAGATCGGTGAAACGGGACCTTCCATGATTAACGGTACCAAAATCAAATAATACATATGCAGTTTAAATATCTACTTTCGTAACATCAAGAAAAAAAAAAACTTCTTGCTTGTAAAATGCGTATGGTGGAACTCAAACCTCCATTACTAACGTGTTAGGTGAGATGAACTGCCACCTGGACTAATTGGATTAGGGGTATGCTGGGACCTAGTGGATCCTCTTCTATAAAAAGGGTCAGAAATGCAACAAAGATCTCTCATGCGTCGTGGTTTAACGGGCAATTGAGGTAAATGAAAACACATATTAAAAGAAAAGAATTAATATATTCACTTTGATTCTGAATTTTTTTTTTCAATGATTCATTACAAGATAAAACGTTTCATTTGTATGTTATGAATTATGATCAGCATTTTGTTGTCAACACAAAAGAGATGTCAACAAATGAACTAGTAAGTCACCACCTAATTTGACTAGCAATCTGATATATTGTGGGTGAGTTATTGAACAACCCATCCAAGATTTATTTTTTTCCCTTCGCAACTGCCAATTAGCCATAATTTCTAGGAAAAATCACTAGTAAGAAAGTAAGGTAATTGACCACAGTGGTATAGTGCTATGCCTTGTGCTGTGCAATTGCACAGTGGTAAGGACAGCAGTCCTGTTCTAGAAGTTTACGCTGTGGAGAGCGTTATGGTAGGGACATCGGTTTCAACGTGGCGTATGGATCGTGGTTTTTTTTAGCGATATAATTTCAGTTGACTTATAACGGTTTAGGAAGCGGGTGCACAATCATAACCCGAATCGTAGTCAATTGTAAGCATGCGTAGAACGAGAAATCTTTAGCAGAAAAGGAAAGTGATTTTTCTGGAAGTTCTTGTGCTTGAAGGAAAATAATTTATCTTTACAAGTAAAATTATCATAAAAGGAAATAGTATTTATATTAAACAAATAAGTATTGTACGTATAGTATTTAATTCTTGTTGAAGGGTTCCATTTTAGTCTTATGTCATTAATTATTGTTGAAGAATTCCTCAAAATGGAACCGAAAAATATCATACATACTTTAGATTTTAGAATAGCTAGTTGCTAGAGTACCATAGTTTGGAAAAAAAAAAAGAAAAGGTTATACTTTGCTTGGTCAGGTAAAAAGAAAAGTTGAGTTTACATCTAATAAAGGAATTTCCACTAATATGGGTTTTTTTTTTTTGGAAATTACCTTACTTTTTCATAGGATTGTCTGGAAAACCGAAAAGTCTTTCCTTCGAATATCTATTCAACGGATCTGTATCCTTTCCTCACCTCATCCTCACCCCAATAATCCATTGTCATGTGTCTACTATAACAAATTAACAGTCTGGATTATTTCTAATAATTTTTATATCTTTACTCTACCAAATGATAGAATTAATCAAGACCATTGATTTAGATAAATACAAAGTAAGGTGAGGAGATGATTACAATCTAGTGCTCGCAAAATGAGCCGGACCCGGTAAGGCCCGCTAGGCCAACAAGCCCTAAAAAAAGTTATACTTAGCTTGGTCAGGTAAAGAAAAGCTGAGTCTTGCACTTGTAGCTTTTACATATAATAAAGGAATTTCCACTAATATGTTTTTTATTTTATTTTTTTAAATTACTTTACCTTTTCATCAGATTGTCTAGAAAACCGAAAAGTCTTTCCTTCGAGTATCTATTCAATGGATCTGTATCCTTTCCTCACCTTATCCTCTCCTCAATAATCTATTGTCACGTGTCTACTATAATAAATTAACGGTCTGGATTATTTCTAATAATTTTTATATCTTACTCTATAAAAAGATAAAATTAATCAAGACCATTGATTTAGAAATATACAAAGTGAGGTGAGGAAAGGATTAAAATCCTTATTCAACAGAAGTCTTTCACATGATGACACGTTTTGCATATTTCATATGCAAAGAAAGACTTGGAAGTTGGAAACCATGAGAGTTGGTACGATTTTTTTTTTTTTTTTTTAAATAAATGGTTGAAGAAAATTAATTGACTTAAAAGAAAAAAAAAATAGAATGTGGAAAATTGAATATAGAAAATTGAAGTAAGATCAGGAGGGAAATCATGGATGGGCGCCTCCACTGTCCAGATCATGGTAGATTGAACCGGCCTTCACGATCTTGGTCCTTGAGGACCTCCATCAGAGCCTCGGAGGCCACAGATAGCGGCCTCCTGTTATCATTTTTTTAAAATAACTTTTTTTATCTAAATAAAAAACAAAATAACTTAAATAACTTAATATTATTATTTTTTAAAAAAGGAAGATTTGTTATTTTATTAATTAATATTTGTCTATATTTTTTTGTTGTTGAAATGCATTTGCTCTCCTTTAAATTAATAATTTAATTAGTTATTTTTTTTTTTTAAGAAATAATAACTGTCATTTGGCATTAAAAAAAAAATAAATTAAATAGGGGAACTAATGTAATTTCAAACTTGGGCAATTACTAATTAGGTCCTAGACTTTTTTTTTTTTTTTTTTTTTTTTTTAAAGAGAGTTTTTTTTTTATAATTCAATTTTTTTTTTTTACACTTCTTTTCTAAAAATACTTCATTCTCAAAATTTAAATTTTAAAAAATTCCAAAGACACTTCATTTTGTTACAAGATTATCCTTTTTATCTTTTTTTTTGAATTAAATTATTAAAAAAAGAAATAATCTCTCCTAAATCATTAGATTAATTATTACATATTAATTACTCTCTCCTAAATTTTTAATTACCATATTAAACTCTCTCTCCTCCAATATATCTCTCTAATTTTCTATCTCCATTCTTTCTCAAGCAAAACTAATACAGTAGAACCCCTGTAAATTAATCCTCTATAAATTAATATCCTCTCTAAATTAATAAAAAATCCCGGTCCCGACTCGGGCCATTGCAAAAAATTAATAAACCCCTCTATCGTAATAATTAATAATTTATTTTTAAAACCCAGTGTAAAATTTCAGTCCTGACTGTCGCATAAATTAATAATTCCATAAGAGTATAAAAATATATTACATAATAATCAAAAACTAGAAAAGTACTTCAAGATGCTAGTTTGTACAAGGCTACCATATTTGATATTTTTGACTTCATCCTTCATCTTTTGAATTGTCCTCTTGTTATAGCAAAGAAGATAGAAAATAGAGAATTTTTAGGAGCTGTTAGGAATAAATTTTTTAGGTATATCTTGATATCTCTCTTGTGATATACAATCAAAGAATAAGACTCACTATTTATAGGATGAGTATGCTTAGTCTCTACGTAATCACATTCCCAAAAGGAATTGAAAATTTTCTTAATAAATCTTTCCTAAACAAGGAATCCTGAAGAAAAAAAAAAAAGGAAATTTTTCTAAAGAAGAAAACTGACTAAACAAGCTAAAGATCCCGAAAAAGAACCTTCCCTAAACAAGAAAACGACTTTCACACATTTTCTAAGACAAAATAACACTTTACGATGTAAAATCCTTCAAATTAATAACCCCTCTAAATTAATACTCAAGGGTAGGTCCCAAGAATATTAATTTAGAGGGTTCTACTGTAGTTAAGAAAAAAAAAGACTTACTAATAAACTTGATTTTTAGGAACCATATGTATTTATATACTAAAAAAGAAAAAAAAAAAAAAACTCAAAAACAAGTACCTTCTTTTTTTTTTTCTTTTAAAAAAAAAAATCAAAATATGAAAATACTTTTTGTTACTCTTGTAGGTATGTGATTGCTTAGAGAGTTTTAATTCTTTCATTAATCTTAGAAATTCTAGAGATTGATTGAGAAAATATGGAAATATGATTTTTTTTTTTTTTTTGAAAAATGAAGAGAGATTAATTAGGAAAGAGTGTTTAATATTGTAATAATAGATGTAGGATAGAGAGTTTAATACGTAATAATTAATCTAATGATTTAGGAGAGAGAATTTTTTTTTTTTTAATAATTTAATTAGTTTGGAGTGTCTTTAATTTTTTATTTTTTATTTTTTATTTTTTTTGTCTTGTTTAGTAATTTTGATTTATGTTAAAATTATCATTAATAAAAAAAATTAAATTGGAGTGTAAATAGATAATTTATGGATTATAAGGAGAAGCTCTCTTTTTTAAATTTCAAGTTGATCGCAACTTTTACAAAAGAGACCAAATTGGTCCTTACATTTTTCTCAAGTGCCAAATTAGTCCATCTCTTTTTAAAAGTGACCAAATTGGTCCCTCTAACGATTTAAAAGTGGTAAATATAACTGTTGACTTTAACAATTTTAGTTAAAGTACGAAAATACCATTTATTTGTCATATTGGAGAAAAAATGTTGTCTTCTATGCATTAAATTCACCATCATAATTACCAAAAAATTCCAAAAATATTATTAATGAAACACCATTAATATTCGTACCTTTTTAATTAATTTTTTTTTTAAAAAAATCTAAAAATATTTTAATAAGACAATGTTAATTATACTCTTATTTTATAAACAAAGTTATCATTCATTCCCAGCTTAGTCTTTTACCATATATATATATATATTTTTTTTGTTAATATTATATAAGCGTTGTTGTCAAAATTATTCAATAATCAAAACCCACAAAAAAAAAAAAAAAAAAAAAAAAAAAACAAGAATATATATGTGTTAAAAAAAACTGTGCATGTATCATTATTATATTATTTAGGAGTGAAGTACAATTTAACCCCTGCACAGTTAAAGTTAACTAACGTAACTTAGTTAGAGGGACTAATTTGGCACTTAGGAAAAATGTAAGGATCAATTTGGTCACTTTTGTAAAATACGCAAACAACTTGGAATTTTTTTTAAAAAAAAGTCCATGACCTAATTGGTAATTGCCCTTTCAAACTTTTAGCTAAAGTCAACTGTTTAATTTAACGGTAAACAATGATCAACTTGGTATTTTTAAAAAGTTAGGGAATAATTTGGCACTTGTGATAAACATGGGGATCAATTTGGTCAAAAACAGAAAAATTGTAAACAACTTGGAATTTTTTTTAAAAAACTACAGGACTAAATTGGTAATTGCTAAAATGATTAAGAACACTAAATAGTTTGTAAGTACACCCATAAATAATTATTAATCAGTTTCCTAATTTAATCTTTTGTAAAAAAAAATTCTATTAATGGTTTGATATTAACATATATCATAAAAACTCTTTTTATTTTATTAATAATTAAAATTTAAAACTTTCCCTGACCTTTCAACTATTGTTGGATGGGTAGACAAAGATGTATTTATTTAAAAGCACCCCTTGGATTATAACACTGACACACCGTTAACTGTTATGTTAGGATACTAAGGATATATTTATACATTCCCACCTTTATATGACACCTCCATCCCAACGATTGATGTGACAATTGGTGAGTGAATATTTATGATAAGTGAGATAAATCAGCATTAATATGTATTCACTAAACTTGGCAAATTGGGTCATGACCTGTGAACCCGACAAATTTTAATAGGGTTGGGTTGAGCTAAACGGGTTCAGATTTGTAAACGAATTGACACGATTAGTAAGGGTAAAAAACATAATTTAGAAATAAATCCAGTAATTATGCATCATTTCTACATTTCAATTCATTTATACATATACAAAAGAAATTAGTGTTTATGCATCATTTATACAAGTTTATTAACAATTTAATGAATCAATAGGTTTCTTAGTGAAAGACGGTGATGAAGTTAGAGAGCGAGTCAAAATTACAAGTGCCATAAATTATAATATATAGTTTTTAAATCACCCTCTTGGGCATTTGGTTCGACCGTAATTCTCTCATACATAAGAAAAATCGCAGATCGGCTCAGGATCTTTTGGATTGGATTTTCGTACTCTTGAAGGAGTATCAAGATACCCAAGTGGTTGTGCATTCCTTTCCCCATGCCGATGTTGGTGGTTCAATTTCTAACTGGTTCCCCCCTTTTCTAGGTACCCTTAAACTTAATACTGATGCAACCAGGGGCGGAACTAGAGGTTTGATGTTGGAGGGGCCACAGGGTATCTAACGAATTTTCTACGGTATGTATGATGATGGTATAAATAATCAAATTAACATTTTCTCCTACGTAGGTTAAACTAAAAAGTGTTAAAGTATACTTATTTAGAAAAATATCATGAGAGTGCATTCGATCTTCGACTTACTTGCATCGGAGAAGATACTAAAAACAAGTAACAACAAAAATGGGAGTGGATTTTAGACCAAGACAGAAGTTGGAGGTAGACTTTGGGTTCAATAAAAATGTGTTTACGGAAAACGTGAGATGTGAGAACTTGTATTAATATTTAATATTTTTATAATTTTTTTATTATAAAAAGTGACCCACGTGAAGTGTGCATAGAATATAGACTAGTACTTTTGTATTTTTAATAATAAAATAATAACATAATTTTTTTTTTCAAAACCTTGGGACCCACGTGAAGTGTGAATATAGACTAGTACTATTGTTTTTTTAATAATAAAATAATAAATTAAAAAAAATATTCAAAATCTTGGAGGGACCATGCCCCTGCTGGCCTCCACAATGGTCCGTCCCTGGATGCAACAGTTTTCTCTGACTTGAGTTCCATTGGAATTGGGGTTGCTATTAGGGACTCAGATGGAAGGTATTAGCAGCTCTTTTGAAGCCGCTTCTGGGAGTTTTCTCAGTGGAACCTGCGGAAGTTTTGGCTTTGAGGGAAGGCTTGGTTCTGGCAAAGCAGCTGGGTTTTTAGATTTATTGGGAAGAAGTTGACGCAGCTAATGTGGCTGCTGGTGTTAATTTGCTCAAGCCCTTAGGTGGTTTAGTTGGCTTTGTCTTCGACGATGTTTAGGTTCTCTTTAAGGAGGTTGGGATTTCTAAGTGTCAGGCTATCTTTCGAAAAGGGAATGGTTTGGCTAATAATCTCACTTCTCTGGCCATCTCTTCTCAGAAAGAGCATATGTGGCAAGGGAATTGCCCTATTTCTGTGGCTTAGTTTCGCTTGATGTTTAGTCTTGTCAAAAAAAAAAAAAAAAAAAAAAAAAGAAGCTCATTATCTCCATATCATGTCTGTCATAAAAAAACTAAAATTTTACCTTCAATTATTCCCATAATTGAATTGAAAAGCTTTTTTTTTTTTTTTTTTTTCTTTTTTATTACTCTTCTTGCGCTAGTTTATTAAGCGGGTTAAACGTATCGTGACTCGTGTCGGGTTACACGTTTATTAAATTGGTCATGTTGGGTTTGAGAGGCTCAACTTGTTTAATAAACGGATCGCATTTGGTTGGATAAAAAAAATAAATGAGTCGTGTTGGGTTTGGTCCAACCTGACCTGTGAACACGAATTTCTAGTGTTCATTTACCAATTGACACCTCACAAGTTAAGATACAAAGTACCATTAAGCTTTCTGGAAATTAATGATACATTAACTTGCTTTTCAAAACATCAACCCTAAGAAGGGGGAAACATATCACATCAAGCTATTTTTAGTTTTTGGGGGTCAAACTGGATAGTTCTCCATGAATGTCCCCATTGATGACACAAGAAGTCTATTGTGTAAGAAATTAAGATTACCTTATTTGCTTGATGGAATTCCTGATGAATGATGATGAGAATTAAGTCGATGTGTTTTGATAATTTTGCAGTAGTGTGCTGAAACAAAATTCATCCCACAATTCTCTTTTTAATATAATCAAGTCTTTATGACCACTATCAATGTAGCCTGGTGGTAAAGAACATTCATTCAGGTTCCAGTCGCATCACCGAAGGTGAGTTGTTGAACCACCCCACCCTAGATTTGTGTTTTTTCCTTCGCAACAACTAATTGGCCAAATTTTACAAGAAATTCACTAGCAAGAAAGTATATTATAATTATAGTATCTACAATGCAAAATTGACTCGCATATCAAAAATCGTTGATATAGTAAGTATTTCCTATTAAAGGGTTTATTTTATTTTTTTACTAAAATCCCCGAGTAATCTTTTTATGGATAGCGTCAGGAAAGTATGATGGATTGATGGGTTTGTTGAGTGCTTTTGGAAATTCAACTTATTAGCATTAAATTGATTAGATTTTCTATTATCAGTTCGTCATGACAATAAATATATCAAGATGAAGAATGTGAACCACTAGATTTACATACTTTGACTCAAAGTATATGCATTTGTCAAAACTCCCACTATTTTGCGTCTAGTTGTTATATTATCGTGTTTTCTAAAAAATATATGGGAGAATTTATAGGAATATATATATATATATATTTGTTTATTTCTTTATAAAAACAAAGAATTATTGTATCCGAATTGCAAATTGAATCGACCTTAAACCTTTGATCTCCATTTTCTGGGTTTTCCCCACATAGAATTTTACAATTTCTCCTTTATTATGCAGTATTAAGTGAGAGAAGAATTCATAAGAATTAAGAAAGAAGCCTAATTAATGGGTTATATGGGTCTCATAACCAAAGAAAATGAGCCATCTATATTTAGTAGTATTTGTTTTTCAAATAGAAACTATTGAAGGAGTCACATTTTCACTTATTTAAGAGCATCTCCGAATCTCCGATGCATGAGTATTTTGTGAAGAAAAAAAAAAAGATGTCACATAGGATAAATAATCAATCTATTAAAAACTGTATGCATGTGATTTTGAATTTAAATTAATATATTACTACATAAATATTACATTTAGTCGCAAAGAAAATATGTTATAATTCATATGGTAAAATGTTTTTCCATATAGTAAAACTGTTGCAAAAACTTTTTTATCATGGATATTATTTCACGAAAATCTAGGGACTAAATTGATAATCTACCTCAATATAATGCTTATAAATTGAATTTCCAAAAGTTCTCAACAAACCAATAATAATTTATACTTTCCACGCATTATTCCGTACGTACGTTATGGAAAAAATTTATACTTACGTCACAAGCCTTAAGACTTGTTGAAGGATTCCACAACTGCAATCCAAAAAGATCTTACCTAGCAAAAGCGATCTTAGAATTTAACTAAATGATATAGTACAAAAGTTTGGAAAAAAAATATTGGGAAAAATTATACTTTTCTTGGTTAAGTAAAAGGAAAAATTATATTGGAAGAGTTTCTCTACCGGCTAAAAGAGCTTTTTTAATTAAAAAAGCTCTTTAAAAAAATTTTGTGTCGTTTGGTTGTTATCCAATAGAGCTTTTAAATGATTAAAAAAGTTATTTTATATCTATTTGAAAAAACTCAAATTTTAGGTTTTTCCAAATAGATCTTTTTGAGCTTTTTTAATATCACTAAAATATCTAATATATCCTTATCATTTAAAAATAGTTTTTGATTATTTTGTTAATTATATCATTTAAAAAAACTTTTTCTAATTGACAACCAAATGACCAACAACTTCATATTAAAAACTCTATTTGTAAAAGATCTATTTTAAATGATCTATTTGAAGAAGCTCTTCCAAACAGAGTCTAAGCCTTGCACTTATTGTTTTTACATCTAATAAAGGAAATTCCACTAATGTAGGGTTTGTCTGGCAATTTCCTTATTGTTTCCTTTGAGTTGTCAGGAAAACAGAAAAGCCATTATCTGTATATCTATTCAATAAAAGTCTTTGATGACACGGTTTTCGTGTTTTTATTGATAGACTTGGAAAACATGAGCATTTATTGATACGGTTTATTTTGTTTTAAAATGTTTAAACTAGAAAATCGAATATAAAAAATTGAAGGAAGATTGGATGTTGGGAGAAATATTTGGGATCCAAATTTTTAGAAATTTTGATAAAAATATCGAAAATAATATCAATATTCTTAAAATATTAAAGATATTCAAGAATATTTTTGATATCTATCGGTTCTCCAAAAATATAGAAAATATCATGATATTACATATTTACTTCTTTTATAATGGCAACCTATTGCACCAATCTACTCATAGAGTCATAGTAACTTTATGTCATGTGAAAAAATTTCTCATTTTATATATTTTTTAATGCAATTGCATGAGTCAACGGAGAGTGGTATATGAAAAATAATTTGTCAAATATATATATTTATTTATTTATTCGAAAATTCCATTTTCTTAACCTGGAAATTTTTGTATCAATCAATACAAATACTCTTTGATCATCATTCAACTTTTTTGGTTATCTTTAAATTTTTTGATTATATATTTTTAAAAATTTTCCTTTATTAAAAATCAACTTTCTAAACGTTATTTTTTTTTTAGGAAAACTTTCTAAATGTTATTAATCGCACAAATATGTTATATTAGTCAAACAATTATCATGGAAAAATCAATAAAATTAGAAAATAAAAAGTTTTTTTATTAAATTAAAAAAATAAGGAAAAGGAAACACCCAGGAAACTTCTTCGTATTTTTACTCAATTCACCATAAATAGAATCGCCAATCTCTTGGTTATTACAGAGTTCACAGAATTACTGATTTGATTATTATTTTTTTACTCAGTGTTTGTCTCCATTATTGCTTTTCTTTGTGTTCTTGGTTGTTCACAGTCTTGTTCTTAGTCATGACTTTACGTATTAGAATACCAAGTGCGGAGATCGTCCTGAATGATCAAGAAGAGGATGTTTCTCTGTCGAAAATCCGGCTAAGGAGGTGGAGGATAGCTTTCAGGGCCATATATTTTACCAGGGTTCTTGTTTCCTTGACCCGGAAGGTACTTGATCACAACAACAGGCTACTGCGTCACTCTCTATCCTATGTTGCCATCGACGTAAACCCCGGTTCTGTACCCCCGGAAACACAATCTTTTCCTGAAGCTGATAAGAAGATGATAAGTGAGATGGTGAAACAGAAGAAATTTGAGTCTCTGAGTGAACTTGGAGGAGTGAAACAAGTCCTTCAGGTTCTCGAAAGTGATCTGAAAAGTGGTGTCAGCGACAATGAAGCTGATCTTGCGCAGAGAAGGATCTTTTTCGGAGCCAACAGGTATGCAAAACAGCCATTGAAAAGCTTTTTGAGTTTTGTTTTTGAGGCATTGAAGGATACAACTATTATTATACTTTTGGTTTGTGCTGTGCTTGCTCTCGGGTTTGGTATCAAACAAGAAGGCGTAAAAAACGGGTGGTATGATGGTGGAAGCATTATAGTTGCTGTGTTTTTGGTTGTCATTGTCTCTGCTGTGAGCAATTTCAGGCAAAATAGACAATTTGAGAGACTCTCTAGTGCGAGCAGCGATATAGAGGTTGAGGTTGTGAGAGGTGGGAGGCGTAGGCCTGTTTCGATTTTCGATATTGTTGTGGGTGATGTTGTGTGTTTGAAGATTGGTGACCAGATTCCGGCTGATGGGTTGTTCTTGGAAGGACATTCCATGAAAGTGGACGAATCAAGCATGACAGGCGAGAGCGACCATGTCGAGATTGGTGAAAAAAATCCATTCTTGATGTCTGGAACTAAGGTCACTGATGGGTATGGAGTCATGCTTGTCACCTCCGTTGGGATGAACACATCCTGGGGAGAGATGATGAGTTCGATAAGCCACGAATTGAACAAAGAGACTCCGTTGCAGGCTCGTTTGAACCAGCTGACTTCTTACATTGGCAAGATCGGATTGGCAGTAGCGGTGCTTGTTCTCGTGGTGATGTTGATTCGATATTTCACAGGAAACACCAGAGATGAATTGGGGCATAGAGAATTTCTAGGAAAGAAGACGAAATTCGATGATGTGATGAATTCTGTTATTGAGATTGTTGCCGTGGCTGTGACAATTGTTGTTGTAGCAATTCCTGAAGGACTGCCTTTGGCTGTGACTCTGACTCTGGCGTTTTCCATGAAGAGAATGATGAAGGATCACGCTATGGTGAGAAGACTTTCCGCTTGTGAGACAATGGGCTCGGCGACAATAATCTGTACAGACAAAACAGGCACTCTGACGTTAAATCAAATGAAGGTTACAGAATTCTGGCTCGGGACAGAAGCAATGGTGGGTGATGATTCCTTGGAATTGGCACCTAATGTGTATGAATTGCTGCAGGAAGCTGTTGGTTTGAACACGATTGGTAGCGTTTATAGGGAGAATTCTGCATCGGATCCTGAGATTTCTGGCAGTCCGACTGAGAAAGCTATACTTTCTTGGGCTGTGATTGATTTGGGAATGAATGTTGATGAACCGAAGCAGAATTGTGAAGTAATCCATGTTGAGGCCTTCAATTCGGAGAAAAAGAGAAGTGGGGTATCGATGAGGAGGAGAGGTGACAAGGCTGTTCAGACACATTGGAAGGGAGCTGCAGAGATGATAGTGGCTATGTGTTCACATTATTATGACCGAAGTGGGATGATCAAAGCAATAGATGAAGAAGAGAGAATGAAAATCGGGACAATTGTTAAGAACATGGCAGAGAAGAGCTTGAGATGCATTGCTTTCGCGCATAAACAAACAGATGAGCAAGTTCCTGAGAAGCTTGAAGAAACTGGATTCACATTGTTGGGGGCGTTGGGGTTGAAGGATCCATGTCGTCCAGGTGTCAGAACAGCCGTGGAATCCTGCAGGAATGCAGGAGTGAAAATCAAGATGATAACAGGAGACAATGTGCACACAGCAAGAGCTATAGCTATTGAATGTGGAATTCTAAATCCTGATGAGGATTTAGGCTCTGAAGCTGTAGTGGAAGGTATAGAATTCAGAAATTACTCAACCGAAGAAAGGATGGCAAAGATCGAAAACATACGAGTGATGGCTAGATCTTCCCCATTCGACAAGCTCCTGATGGTACAAAGCTTGAAGCAGAAAGGCCATGTTGTGGCAGTCACTGGTGATGGCACCAACGATGCACCAGCTCTCAAGGAAGCCGATATTGGACTCTCCATGGGAATCCAAGGGACTGAAGTTGCGAAGGAGAGCTCGGATATTGTCATCCTGGATGATAATTTCGCTTCTGTAGTGACAGTTTTGAGGTGGGGAAGGTGTGTCTACAACAACATTCAGAAATTCCTTCAATTTCAGCTCACTGTCAATGTTGCAGCCCTTGTCATCAACTTTGTCACGGCTGTCTCTTCAGGAAAAGTCCCCTTAACGGCTGTGCAGTTGCTGTGGGTGAACCTGATAATGGACACATTAGGTGCATTAGCATTGGCCACAGAGCAGCCCACCAATGAACTCATGAAACAGTCTCCTGTAGGCCGATCCAAGCCGCTTATTACCAAAATCATGTGGAGGAACCTCATATGTCAAGCTGTTTTTCAGGTAACAATCTTGCTGATTCTACAATTCCGAGGAAGATCCATCTTTAATGTCTCTGAAACTGTCAAGAACACCATGATCTTCAACACATTTGTCTTCTGCCAAGTCTTCAACGAGTTCAATGCCAGGAAGCTTGAAAAGAAGAACATATTTCAGGGAATACACAAGAACAAGCTGTTTATAGGAATCATTGGAATCACAATAGTTCTTCAAATGGCAATGGTGGAGTTCCTGAAGAAGTTCGCTAACACCGAGAGGCTGAATTGGGGGCAGTGGGGTGTCTGCATTGGCATTGCAGCTCTGTCGTGGCCTATCGGTTTTCTGTTCAAGTGCATTCCAGTTTCTGGCAAGCAAAATTTCCTCAAAGCTTAGAGCTTCTGCAACCTGAAACCGCATAGCCTTTAATATCAGTTCTTTTCTGAAAAAACAAACTTTTAGCTAGTTTAGTTTACAGATTTATTAGTTCTACTTGTGAATTCCAAATCTAGTATCTTAGTTCATGAATGAAAATTCCATATTCAATTTGATTCTGAAAACTTATTTATTTATTTATTTCAGTCAGTCATTACAAAATAAAGCATTTCGGTTTGCCTATGCTGAAGTCATCAATTTGAATATCAATTTGCGTAAATCGCCACCTAATTTGACTAGCAATCTGATAATGCAATTTTTTTTATTTTTTTTTAATAAGTATTGGCATTGCAGCAGCTCTGTCTATTCCATGAGATCATTGATGGGATGTGCAGTGGCCTATTCCAATTCTTCTAATGTATCCATTATCAGGTTCACCCTACGGGAAAGCCTTTAAGGAATTGCCACAGCCGCAATTGTCACAGCTGCGGCAACAATCCCAATGTCAGAATTCATCACATCATCGAATATTGTCTTCTTTCCTTGAAATTCTCTGTTCCCCACCTCATCTCTAGTGTTTCCTGTTAGATACAAATCAGCATCACCATGAGAACAAGCACCGCCACTGCCAATCCAATCTTTCCAATGACGAAGTCAGCTGGTTCAAACGAGCCTACAATGGAGTCTCTTCGTTCAATTCATGCCTTAAAGAATTCTTCATCTCTCCCCAGGCTGTGTGCATACCAACAGTAGTCACAACCATGACTTCCAGACATCAAGAATGGATTTTTATCATCATCAATCTCGACATGGTTGCTCTCACCAGTCAATCAGTCATGCTTGACTCATCCACTTTCCTGGAATGGCCTTCCAGGAACAACCCATCAGCCAGAATCTGATCACCTATCTACAAACCCCAACAACAATATCGAAAATCGGAACAAGCATGAGCCTCCCATCTCTCACAACCTCCACCTCTATATCGCTGCTCACATTAGAGAGTCTCTCAAACTGTCTATTTTGCTTGAAATTTCTCACAGCAGAGACAATGACAACCAAAAACACAGCAACTGTAATGCTTCCACCATCGTACCGCCCATTTTTACACCTTCTTGTTTGATACTGAACACCAGAGTAAGTGCACACAAACTAGAAATATAATAATAGTTGTATCCTTCAGACTTCAGTGCCTCAAAAACATAACTCACAAAGCTTTTCAATGGCTGTTTTACATACCTGTCTTGAAATTTTCACTCTAGCTTAACTAGTTTCATACACATGAAACAAGAGGAAGAGATTCACTCAACTTACCATACCACAAACATTACACATACATAAAACCATTTGAAGCAACTGGCTTCTATTTTCTGTAGATTTTATTTTAAACAAAAAAATATATCAGTTACAAGGTGTAGAATAGATAAGAAGAGCTGTCAAAACAATGAGTACAGCAGCCCATACCTTGACAATGTAAGAACCACCAAATCTCATCTAACACCACTAATCATAGAACTTAGTTACAACTTAACTAAACTAAACTAATACATCTCATACCATTGAAAAGTAACTAAAATACACATCAAACATAACTAAGTATTACACATAGACCATAAAAAAAAAAAAAACAAAACAAAACAGAAACATAGACAGCAGCAAGCTTTCCAGTCAGAAGCTTGCATCTAACTGAATCAACAATAGCTTTGGAGTCTCTAAGACAAATTTTAATTCAACACTCCTTAAAAAATTTTCCTTAAAATTTTTCTTGGAGACTCCAAGCTTTGCCCTTAAAACCATGAATGAACCTGAGGCCAATGCCTTGGTTAAAATATCAGCAACCTGATCCTCAGACCTGCAGTGTTGCATCTCAATCTCTTCATTCCTTTCAGCCTCTCTAATGACATGAAATTTAACATTGATGTGTTTTGTCCTACCATGATGAACATGATTCTTTGCCATAGCGATGGTAGACATATTGTCACACAAAATCACACAAGCACTGGTCTGTTGAAGCTGCAAATCAGTAAGAATCTTCCTCAACCATAAGGCTTGATTTGTAGCAGCAGCAGCCGCAATATATTCAGCCTTTGCAGTAGATTGAGCAACAACCTCCTGTTTCTTTGAATTCCATGAGAAGACCCTATTGCCTAAAGAGAATGCAAAACCAGTTGTGCTTTTTGAGTCGTCCAGTGATCTTGCCCAATCTGTAATATCCTGAAAAAAATGGGTCTAACTGTTCCCAAGTAGTTGACCCCAATTATTATGGATTTGAAGTGTTTGTGAGATCATAATTATGTCAAGAGAAGTAGTGATTTAGATTGGACCTAAATCAATTAGTATTTGAGTTTATCTTTATCATAAATGTTAAGGTCCTAACCCAAATAATTATAAGTTGATCCAAGCCCAAAACTGAATTTAGTGTGGGTGAGATTGTAAATTTCTATGTATTTGATGAATTGAAAATGAATTAAGGCATGAATTAAGGCATGAATCAAGGCATGAATTAAGGCATGAATCAAGGCATGAATCAAGGCATGAATCAAGGCCAACAACCCACTTTCATTATTATAATAATACAATACACCTATTTCCTTTAAACCCTCATTCTTATTCTTCTCATGCAAGCCAAATTTTTGAGAACAAATTCCTCTCCCTTTCCTACTTATTCTACTCTTCTTTTCTCACCAAAAATAGGAGCATATCACTAGTTTGAAGAACTTGATTTCCAAGTAAGTGTTCTTCTTCTTCTCAAGTATTATTCTCATGTCATAGACTCTCTATCTACAGTAGGCTGTTCTAGGATGAATTATTTATGAGCATGAGCATGATTTTAATTAGATTTTCGATTCATTAAGGAGATGTTTGGAGATCCCCTGTTTTTACTAAACCAGCCAGATTTCGTAATACCGTTTTGGGTTGGTTATTCATGTGGGAAAATTATGGGAATTTATATGAAGGTATATCTATATGTCTAATATCATTCTGGAAAGTTTCATGATTTTTAAGTGTGTATAAATATAGTTATGATTTTTGAGATAGGAAGAGGTCAGTAATTGAACTCTGCTGGACAGATTTCAGAAATATGGGAAAGGAATGAATATTTACATATTCAAATGATCATGGATTTAATTGATAATTTTACTGTAGTATTTCCTATATGTTTAGATCATTCATGTCAAATTTCGTAATAATTGGAGTTGTAGAGAATTAATTAAAAATCGGAGACCAGAGGGTGGTCAGTTGTGACTATAGCTGGAAATTAGATTTCTAAGTTTGGGTTTAATATATGTGAAGCCCATGTTGATTTAAATGGCTGTGATTATGAGATTATGACAATGAATCAAATGTAATATTTTATAGGTTTGAGTGATTCTTGAGTTTCTAAAGCTAGAACGGATTTGAACGGGTTCAAGGTAAGTAAATTCATTCATGGTGTGTTACGTTTGAAATTACCAAAATTACTGTTTTCTCTATTGTATTTCACTCTATTATATTTGTCAAAGATATTACTGGCTTTGATCAAGTATTTACGTTGTTTAAGACTTATACATTTACTGTTTTGAAATTGATCTATTTCTTATATACCGTCAAATACCTTTTGATCACTATTATTTAAACTCATAAAGTTTTACTGAAATACTACTGTTATATTGTACTAATAGTTTTATAAAAATGCTACCGCTACCGTTTATACTGTTATATGAAAATGCTACTGATTTAAATATATGTGAATTTATAAAACCGTTTTGGCTCATCGTTCCGTAGTTACTGTTATTGTTACTGGCCCAGCTGGGATTCTGTGTGCACACATACTGTTATTGCCGCGTCACACGGGTACTTGTGACATACTGTTGCCGCGTCACACGGGTTAATTGTGACATACTGTTACCGCGTCACTCGGGTTAATTGTGACACTATGGAACATGAGCTAACTGATATATTGATTTCACTGTTTATACTGAAAAGCTATATGCTCACCGTTTTATAAAAAGACTGTAGTTTATACTGAAAAAGCTATATGTTTACCGTTTTATAAAAAGACTACCGTTTATATTGAAAAGTTATATGCTTACTGTTTTATAAAAGAATACCGTTTATACTATGAAACTATATGATTATTGTTTATAAAAAAGAATACTATTTACACTGTAAGAACACTGTTTACTGTCTTATAAGGTGAATATCCGATTTCCGTGTTTTAAACTATGATTATTAGATCTTTTGATTTATATTGTTATACTGTTTTATGAAATGCTTTATGATTTAAGAATATGAACGGATATGATTTTAAATATTGTTTCAACCGTTTTATTAATATTTCCGAAGGGTTTATGAGAAGCTTTTGAACGCAAAGGTTTTTACAAAGGTTAATTATTTTACATGTTATGCATGAATTTATTTACCGAGTTGACAGCTCACCCCTCGTCACCATCATTTTGCAGATTGAGTTCATGGACTTAGAATGGATGGGGTTTGCTTTAACATGTGGTTGAATATGTACCGTTGGAGGATTTAATTTTATGTGTATACGTATTGTAAGGAATCAATTTATTTAATGTTGTAATTATGACTAGAATCTGGCAGTTTAGTGTAATTGATGGTATCAGGTTTGGATATTGTATTTTGGGGGATATATTATTGATGATTCTAATTGGGAATAATTATGAATTAAGGTTTTTATAGGTTCTGTTCCGTGTAGCAACCCAGTCCGTTGGGTCCCGGATTTTGGGGGTGTTACACAATCACTGTCAACATAACCAATCAATTTACCATCACCCTTCTCATACCATAAACCATAATCAAGGGAGTCCTTCAAATATCTAAGAATCCTCTTGCCAACACTTAAGTGTGTGAGACTTGGTGCATGCATAAACCGAGACAAGAGACTTGATGCATACATCAAGTCTGGTCTGGTTGCAGTGAGATACAACAAGCTCCCCACAAGGCTTCTATAATGGCTTTCATCAGCCTTTCCATCACCATCCATCTTTGTGAGCTTCTCATTGACAGCCAATGGAGTCGCAACTTCTTACAATTTTCCATTTTAAATTTTCTCAACATATCCATCCCATATTTTCTTTGAGCAAGAAAAATGCCACTCTTTTCTTGATGAATTTCCATGCCAAGGAAATAGTTCATCTCACCAAGATCAGTCATTTCAAACTCAGACAGCATACACCTCTTGAATTCCAGAATTTCAACTTCATCACCTCCAGTCAACAGCAAATCATCTACATACAGAGATACAATTATCTTGGCCCCCTTTCCATATGTCTTGACATACAAAGTGGCCTCATTTTGGCTTCTTTTAAACCCCATTTGAATAAAGTAGGAGTCTATCCTACTGTACCAAGCCCTAGGGGCCTGCTTCAAGCCATACAAGGCTTTATTAAGCTTGTCGACATCCCCTTCATGCTTGGCAATGATGAAACCTGGTGGTTGCTCCACATAAATTTCTTCTTGAAGAATTCCATTCAAGAATGCTGACTTGACATCCATATGGTACAAAGTCCATCCATTTTGAGCAGAAATTGCAGCAAGTAACCTTATTGTCTCATGCCTATCCACAAGAGCAAATGTGTCTCCAAAATCCACCCCTACAACTTGAGAGTAGCCCTTAACAACATGTCCTGATTGTATTTGTTTATAGAACCATTAGGATTGAGTTTGGTTCTATAAACCCATTTGACTCCAATGACTTTTCTGTCATTTGGCCTTGGAACCAATTCCCAAGTCTGGTTCTTATTGATCATCATCAGCTCCTCATTCATGGCAAGCCTCCATTCATCCATTTGAGCAGCATCTTCATAGCAAGAAGGCTCATTGATCATCATGTTACATCTCTCATAAACATCAACAAGTGACATTGTCTTCAAAATTGGAGAATCAGACTCAGCCATTGCACCATCATCAAAACCAGATTCACTACTTGAATCTCCATCACAATCTGCATTCATATTAGGCCCCGGATTCACTTGTGTCTGTTTCACATCTCTCTCAAATACATTTTTCTCCTAATTCAAATGTGCATTCTCATCAATCTTAACATCCCTGCATACTGAAATCTTCTTTGTTTCCAGATTATACACCCTATAAGCCTCAGAATTCACATCACAGCCCAATAAGATGCCCATTTCTACCTTGCTGTCAAGCTTTGTTCTCTTTGCATCTGGAACATGCATGTAGCAAATGGAACCAAAGACTTTTAGGTGCTTACAGTAGGCTTGGAACCTAACCATGCTTCCATAGGTGTTGCATCTATCACTGCTTTTGTAGAAAGCCTATTGAGAATGTAAACTGAAGCATACACAGCCTCTGCCCAGAATTGCTTAGGAAGCCTCTTCTCTGCCAAGAGGCTTCTAGCCATTTCCATCACAGTCCTATTCTTCCTCTCACACACACACCATTCTGTTGAAGAGAATATGGTACTGTCAATTGATGCTTGATGCCTAGATTTTGACAGAATTCTTGGAACTTGCTTGAGGTATATTCACCTCCATTATCAGTTCTAAGCTTCTTCAACCTGTAATCACTTTCATTTTCTGCCATTGTTTTGAACCTTTTAAACATGTCAAAGGTCTGTGATTTGTTGCTCAAGAAATAAACCCAGGTCATCCTAGTCAGATCATCAATAAAAAGCAAGAAATACAGACTTTGATTCAATGATGGAGTGCTCATAGGTCCACACAAATCTGAATGCACAAGTTCTAGTTTACCTTTGGCTCTAATAACTCCTCCTGAAACATAAGGCTTCATGTGTAACTTTCCAATCTTGAACTACACAAACCCTCAATTCTGTGCAAATCTGGTAGCCCCTCAATCATACAATTCTTTTGAATATAATTCAAGGCATCAAAGTTGAAATGGCCTAATCTCTTGTGCCATAAGTCAGATTCAACATGTTTAGTTATAAGGGCTTTTTGCTTGACTTGATTGAAATCTATGGGAAAACTATTGTCATGCATCCTACCCCTCACAATTTCAGGTTTCTTAGAGTCTAAGATGATACAAAAGGTTCCCTCAAATATCAATGAATAGCCCCTCTTCAATAGTTGTGCAACACTAAGTAAATTATGTGCCAAATCAGGTATGTATAATATATCATCAATAATCTTAGGGCCTGATTTAGTTTGAATCAAAACTTTACCTCTTCCAACAACCTTCACAATGTCACCATTCACCAGTTTCACGGTTGTTGTTGCATTCCTATCAAGTGTGGTGAACATGCCTTCATTTCGAGCCATATGGCTTGTGCACCCACTGTCAACATACCAAGTCTCTGTAGAAGCTGTCATACATGTTTGTGACACCATAAATAAGTGATCCTCACTGACATGTTCATCAGTATAGTTAGCTTGTTGCATAGGCTGCTGAGTTTGTTGATTTTGCTTGGCTCTGTAATATTGTTCTCTATGTCCCCATTTCTTGCAGAATGTGCATTGAACTTGTGATTTCCCCTTGTACCAGCAATCCTTTGCAAGATGTTTTGTTCTCTTGCAAGTGGTGCATGGTGGAAATTTTGCTCTTGGACCAGATTCTGAACTTGTTGCATCCATCTTGCCTTTGCCTTTGTTGTCACCATTTTTATTGTTGAAACTAGTCTTCTTTTGATTTCCTTTGCCTTGATGCTTCCCTTTATTCTTGGCAAGGAAAGCCTCCTTTATATCACCATTAATCCTCAATGCAAGCCTTTGTTCTTGAGCTTGTAGTTTGGACACCATTTCTGAGACTATCAATGCTCTCAAATCACATGATTCTTCAGTAGCAACAACTTTTGTCTCAAATTTATCAGGCAAACTTACCAACATCTTTTCAACTACCTTGTAGTCCTCCACTACATCACCATACAATCTCATTTGGTTCACCAATTCTGACAGCTTGGATGAGTAGTCCTTCACTGTCTCAGAATCCTTCATTTTCAGATTCTCAAACTCCCTTTTGAGTGTCAATAGCTTCACTGACTTCACCCTCTCACTACTTTCAAACCTGCTCTTCAATTCATCCCATATCGATTTTGAAGTTTCAAGATGGATGATGCTTGTGAAGACTGAGTCAAATAAGGCAGAGTGCAAGCATGTCACTGCCTTGTCCTTCTTCATGCTACTTCATCTAAGCAATGGTAGGATTTGCTCTCAATGGAGGAACTTGCTTATCCTTTACTACATACTCCCATAACCCGAAGGTTTTAGATAGGACTTGATCTTTACAAACCATATCTGATGGTTTTCCCTAGAAAACTGAGGAACATGATGGCCTGTATTGCTTCCAGCAGCCATGTCTGCACTCATTGGTGTTTAACACTCACTCTTTAGTGTTTGAAACCTCACAAGCACTTAATAAACTGAAAACAAAACCTTACAGCCCCTCAAGAAAAATGATCTGATACCACTCTTAAAACTTTCACTCTAGCTTAACTAGTTTCATACACATGAAACAAGAGGAAGAGATTCACTCAACTTACCATACCATAAACATTACACATACATAAAACCATTTGAAGCAACTGGCTTCTCTTTTCTGTAGATTTTATTTTAAACAAAAAAATATATATCAGTTACAAGGTATAGAACAGCTAAGAAGAGCTGTCAAAACAATGAGTACAGCAGCCCATACCTTAACAATGTAAGAACCACCAAATCTCATCTAACACCACTAATCATAGAACTTAGTTACAACTTAACTAAACTAAACTAATACATCTCATACCATTGAAAAGTAACTAAAGTACACATCAAACATAACTAAGCAATACACATAGACCATAACAAAAAAAAAAAACAAAACAAAAACATGGACAGCAGCAAGCTTTCCAGTCAGAAGCTTGCATCTAACCTAATCAACAATGGCTTTGGAGTCTCTAAGACAAATTTTAATTCAACAACTTGTTGGCTTTGAAAATGTTCCTTCTCCGTGCAAGATCAGCTTCATTGTCTCTTACACCACTTTTTGGATCAGATTCACCTGAGAGACTTGTTTCACTCCTTCAAGATCACTTAGAGACTCAAACCTCTTCTCTCTCACCATCTCACTTATCATCTTCTTATCAACTTCAAGAAAAAATTATGATTGATTGATTGATATAAGCAAAGTAACCCTTTGGACAAAACCAACACAAGAGACTGCCAAATTGCCCTCATATTCTTTTCCTTTTATCATATAAAAATTCATGAAAATAATGTAGTGAACTTTTGACTAATTTAGAGATATGATTGACAAATTCAAAATCCTAGTTTTATAATTAGTAGTGTTTGATTAACGATCTAGTGAGGACTTGAGGTGGGGTCTATTAATTAATCCAAGGAAAATCAAAATACTCAGCAACAACATGTAAAAAGGGTCTCTAATGTATTCTAGGCCTCAAATAGACGGGCCCAAGCTGCCTCTGCATGCCCTAGCCTTTTGACCCTTTCAGAATTTCTTTTTACACCTTTGGAGAGCTCACTCATTCTGCAACTGAGAGACTATGACCTATCACCACACTCAGGGTCGGTCCTGACTTTTTGGGGGCTTAGGGTAAAATTCTAAGATGGGCCCCTTTTTCATATTAATTCTAAAATTTGAGAGAGATCGAAAGAAATAATTCGATGGTAGCCAGAGAGAAAAATAAGAAACCCTAAATCTTTTAGTGATTTAGATGATACACTAAAGTTTGAACACTGATGTCTCATGTTTGGGAAAAAAATAAAAATCTAATTCGGGCTTTAACACTCCAAGCTGGCCGTATTTTATATTTTTGTTTTATTTTAAATTGTTGTCTTTAATGCTTTATCATATGGGTCTTTTTTAGGCTAATACTCAAAATAGAAATTTGGGTCTTTTATGAACTAAGATAAAACAAAATTGTTTCGGGACTAGAGCAGTCCTGGTGGTATTGGGAATCCCGGTACTTCTTAGGGACCAAAATTGAAGGGTAGAGCAGGGCCACGCCAGGCCCGGTTGTATTGGGATTTGGGCGGTCCTAGGTGGACCAAGAATTTCTAGTCCGGTCCTGGTTCCGTCGCAGTATACCGAGGAAAGTACTTCCTTGATTCTTCAGCCATTTTTGGTTGTTAACAGAGTTCATAATTGGACATAAAAGAAAGACAAAAAAAAAAGTAAAGAATTACCTACCTCTATATGATCAGAATCTTTTGAATTTTTTTTTTCCATTACTTTATTACATGATAATCATATGATGATGAGAAAGTTTGGTACTTGAAATAAAATTAAAGATTAATTAGGGTTTATCATAACTCTTTTTTGTTTTTTGTTTTTAATAATAAAGAGAAATAGTTGAAGGTATGGGTGTAATTAATGAGTGTACATAATATTTGATTTATTTTTGATAGTAATGCTACACATCCCACCTAAAATCCCACATTTTTCATCCCACCACATGTGGCATGTGAGGTGTCAAATGGTGAGTGGATACATGGGGTAGGTGAGATAAATCATCATTTATGTTTATCCACTCACAATTTGACACCTCACATAAAAGTTTGTTGGGTAAAAATGTAAAATATGTTAATAGTTAAATATAAACTATATATGTTTGGTTGACATGTTTTAATTGTATAAATTAACACATATTGATTATATTAAAATAAATAACATATCAAAAGTATGACATGGTATTATGGTGAGATAAGTAAGATTGAAAGAGAGAACAAAATTATTTGAATAAGAAAATAATATTAATTAAGATAGAACATATATGATATAATTAGATTTTCATTTTTATATTTAAGATACATAAAAAGAAATATTATGTATTGAATCAATATATTTTTTATGTGATTTGAGTGAAAAATATTATGACTTCAGACATTAAAAACAAGCTCTAAATGTCTAGTTAATTTATAGAAACATTAGAAAATTGCAACATTATAATCCATTCATTTAGATTGTATTAGATTTGTATGATTTAAATGAATGGATTAAAGTGTTGTCACATCATTTGGGCACCAAATTTGGATAAAATAGCATTACTCTAATTTAATTAGTTTTTTATTTATTTAATTTTTTTAAGAAATGATTTAACTTTCATTCAGCATAAAAATAAAATTTTAAATAGGGGTACTGATTTAATTTCAAATCGTCAACTAAAGTCAACCGTTTAATTTAACAGTCAACAAGGATCAATTTGGTATTATTATTTTTTTTATTTGGCACTTGTTATGAACATGGGTATCAATTTGGACAAAAACAGAAAGGTCGCAAACAACTTAGAATTTTTAAAAAAGTTAGGACTAAATTTGTAATCGCTCAAATGATTAAGAAGACTAAATAGTTTATAAGTACACATTACACTCATCAATAATTATTAATCAATTTCCTATTTTAATCTTTTGTAAACAAAATAATTTTCTATTAATGGTTTGATATTAACGTATATCATAAAATCTCTTTATATTTTCTTAAGAATTAAAGTTAAAAACTTTCAATGACCTTTCAACTATCGTTGGATGGGTAGACGAAGATGTATTTATTCAAAAACATCCCCTGGATTATAACGCTGACACACCATTAAAAGTTTTGTTAGGATACTAAGGATATATTTGTACATTCCTATATCATTAACAAAGAGAGTAATGCTATACATCCCACATTTGTATCACACCTCCATCCCAACGATTGATGTGTCAATTAATGAGTAGATACATGTGAATATGTGATAAGTGAGATAAATCAACACTAATGTGTATTCAGACTTGGAAATTTGGGTCACAACCTACGAACCCAACGAACTTTAATAGAGTTGGGTTGAGCTAAATGGGTTCTGGTTGGTAAATGAATTGACCCGTTTAACCCGTTTAATAAACCGGTTGTGTCAAATTTCGTTAACGGGTTGACGGGTTGACATGATTAGTAGGGGGCAAAAATATAATTTAGAAATAAATCCAATAGTTATGCATCATTTCTACATTTCATTTATACAGATACAAAAGAAATTAGTGTTTATGCATCATTTATGCATGTTTATTAACAATTTAATGAATCAATAGGTTTCTTAGTGAAAGTTGGTGATGAAGTTAGAGAGTGAGTCAAAATTACAAGCGCCATAAATTATAATATATATATTTTTTAATCATCATATCACCGTCAATTAGAACAAACCAATTATCACCGTATAACAGTACGTCTTGATACATACAACTATACAAGCGTCTGTTATAAAAATACTGAAATTTACCTTCAATTATTCCCATAATTGAATTGAAAAGCTTATTTGTTTTAACGGGTTAAATGGTTCGTGTCGAGTTTCACGTTTATTAAATGAGTCATGGTTGGGTTTGAGAGGTTCAATCGGTTTAATAAATGGGTCATATTGGGTTGGATAAAAAAATAAACGGGTCATGTTGGATTTGGTCCAACCCAACCCACGAACACGATTGTCAAGTCTATTATGCACTTACCAATTGACACCTCATAAGTTGAGAAACATCATATCATTAAGCTTTCTGGAAATTAATGACATTAACTTGTTTTTCAAAACATCAACCCTAAGAAGGGGGAAACATATCACATCTCATTTATAGTGTTTTGGAGTCAAACCGGATAGTCCTTCAATGTCCCCATTGATGAATGATGACACAAGAAGTTTGTTGTGGAAGATTACCTTATTTGCTTGATGGAATTCCTGATGATGAGAATTAAGGAGTCGTTTGTTTTTTCCACTAAAAACTTAATGGGTCTGAATTGAATTTATTAAATTGTTTTGTTTGTTTTTTGAAGTGGTCAAACAATTTAAAATAAAAAGTAATAAATCATGACTTTTAACTTAATTTCAAATCACTGGATTGTATTTAATATATATTCTTCCAATATTATCCTCATAAAGATAATATATTTCCAATTTTATCATAATTTTATATTATACAAATTTTTTTTTTTAACCTATTACTTATGATAGGCTTTTTTTTTCTTTTTTTTTTTTAAATAACATTTGTTTATCACAATATCACTTTCGACACATTGTTAAACTTAAACCTCCAATTCTATTTTTTTTTTGGTAAAATCAAACCATTTCTAAATCATTATTTATCATTTTTTTAAAACAATTATTTTTCATATCTTAATCATGAATAATATCTTATCATTATTACATAAAAATTGTTTAGGATTTGTTAAATTATTTTTATTTAATTGTTTGTATCATATAAAATGAAAATACATAACAATTAGTGATAAGGGTATAAATGTCAAATTATTTATATATAAAAAAAACCATTTTATCTTTAAAAAAACAAACAAGTTGACATTCGATTTAGAGGTAATAAAAAAAATTCAGATTCATTCAGCTTCATATTTCAGTCACTATTCAGTCTTCAGTAAAATTCAGGAATGTTCAGTTTTCAGACAAAAAAACAAACGACCTCTAAGTCAATGTGTTTTGAGAAATTTGCAGTAATGTGTTGAAACAAAATTCATTCCACAATTCTGATTTTAAAATATTCAAGTCTTTATCACCACCGTAAATGTAGTTTGGTGATAAAGAACAATCATTCAGATTTGAGTTGCATCACCGAAGATGAGTTGTTGAACCACCCCATCCTAGATTTTTTTTTTTCCTTCACAATTGATTGACCAAATTTTCCAGGAAAATCACTAGCAAGAAATTAAGTAAGGTATATATAATTAAATAAGTGAAAATGTGACTCCTTTAATAGTTCTATTTGAAAAACTATAACCAATAATTATAGTTTAATAGTTTATAATTTCCACACAAGAAAGTAAGGTATAATTAAATAAGAGAAAATGTGACTCCTTTAATAATTCCTTTAATAGTTTCTATTTGAAAAACTATAGCTGGCACATTTTCTTGGGGTTGAGCATGGGTCATGAGACCCCTAAAGGCTAAAACCAATAATTATTAATTAGGATTCTTTCTTAATTCTTATGAATTCTTCTCTCACCTAATACTGCATAATAAAGGACAAATTGTAAATAATAATAAAAAAATTGTGTGTGTGTGTGAATTAAGAATTCTTCTCTCACTTAATACTGCATAATAAAGGACAAATTGTAAAAATAATAATAATAATAAATAAATAAATAAATTGTGTGTGTGTAAAAAAAATAAAAATAAAAAAAAAATAAAAAAAAAATTTGTGTGTGTGTGTGTGTCCATATGGGATTCTTGTATGCAATTTCTGCTGAAGTTCAAGCCATTCTTAAGGCTTGCGAGTTATGCATGTTAACTTCTGAGTTAAGAATGAAGGAGGTGGTCATAATGAGTGATTCAAAATTGACAGTCTCTTGGGTGGAAGGAAGAGGCACCATGAATTCAGAATGTGCTCAAGCTATTAGCGAGATTATTAAATTGTTAGATTTGTTAGGCAACACGACGGTGATGTACAATCCCAAGGACAACAATTCTTTGGCGGACTTTTTGGCTAAGAAAGGGTTGGGGAGGGAGGAGGATACTCAAATTTGGGAGTTTTGGTAGTTTTGGTTGGTGTCTGTTCTTGTCGGGTGTTTTTCTGGGCTGGTGGGCATTAGCTACTGTTTTTCTTCGGCTGTTGTTTCTGGTTGGACCTATGTTTTTGTCCTGTTTTAGTTGGGGTTGGGGCTGTTTTTGTTTTTGTTTTGGCTGCTTTTCTGTTTGTTTATAGTGTCTTGCTGGGGTTTTGGCTCGCCTGTGTGGTTGTGTTCCTGGTTGTTTGTGTTGAGTTAGCTGTTCTTGTTGGCTTTGCATTAATAAATTCTTTGCTGTTAAAAAAAAAAAAAAATGAGATCAAAGGTTTAAGGTCGACTGAATTTGCAATTCGGATAGAATAATTCTTTGTTTTTTTTAATATATATATATATATATAGATTTTCTATTATCAGTTCATCATGACAATAAATATATTAAGAGAATGTTGATCACTAGATTTACATACTTTGACTCAAAGTGTATGCACTTGTCAAAACTTTTCTATAATATGTGGTCTATATTCTTTGTCTTGATATATTTATTGTTAGGACGAACTGACAATAGAAAGATATATATAGTAATTTTCTAATAAAGACTTTTACAATGCTCACTTTAAGCATTTTTTAATGAAATTGCATATAATTAAATGTTTTTCAATGAGAATTTTTGTATTGATGGTTAAAACATTGAAATACATTTATGGAAAAAAAAAAATTAAAAAAAATTCAGGTGCAAAAACTAATTTTTTCCGATTTTTTTGAAGATAAAACATTTAAAAATAGGGAAATATAAGAAAAAATAGTTCTCAAATCCAAAAAATTTCTAAATTTTTACCAAATGTGTATTTTAATTTTATTAAGATACATACAAAAATCTCATCAAAAAGCATTTGATTATATGCAATTTCATCAAAAGAAGCTTAAAGTGTGCATTGTAAAAATCCTCATTAGAAAATTATTCTATGTATATATACCTATAAATTCTCCCATATATTTTTTAGAAAACACGATAATGTAATGACCAGATGCAAAACAGTGGGATTTTTTTTTTTCCTTTTTCTTGAATCATTTGGAAATTGCTATGTGATTTCTATTTTCTCATATGATATTATGATCTTTTATGGATAGTGAATAAAGTCTTGCTTATGATCGATTTAATGCAAATAAATTGAATTTTCAAAAGCTCTCAACAAACCCATTATACTTTCCGGAGCTATTCAGTTAATGCATGTTACAATAAATGCAATGCTTTGATTTCCTTTTATAAAAATAAAGTAGTTGTTAAGTTGTACTCTAGAATTACCAGGATTTTAGTGTAAAAAAAAAAAAAAAACTCCTTAGAGGCCAAAGCCAAGGAAGGAAGGTTATGAGCCACCCTATTTCTATTTCTAGAAATGGTTTGGCATTTCTAAACCTCAACCTCCTTAAACAGGGCTTTAATATCACTAACAATGAATTTGGTCTTTCCCACATCGAGAAAATCACTAGGAACCTTAGAGACCACATTACATGCATCGATCTCCACACAATTGACTTTGAGATTCAATCTTTTAGCCAAAAAAAGCCTCTCCCTTCCGGAGACAGGTTACCCTGAAAAGGTTTAGAAAGCGCTGCTACCACCCACCCTTTATCATCTTTAATGACCGCCCCAACACCACAAAGCAAAGAACCAGGTTTAACACCAGCGTTAGTGTTTAATTTCAAAGATCCTATATCCAGTAGAACCTATACAAAAAGAGCCTTGAGAGCACAAGGGGCAGGCTGAAGGGCCTTTTTGGACTATTGTAACTCCTTTAAAAGGCCAACCACCCACTCCACCAAGGACAGCGGCACAGCGCTGGCCTACTCCTCCTAGAGTGCAAAGCGTCATTTAATTTCTGTCCACCCATCATACACAAAGCCTCCAGATCTTCCTTTTTCAACCTCCATGCCATGCCCCTCAAAATCTTATAGCATCCCAACCGTTTAAACCTACTCAGCAACCCCCAAAATTCTGTTTTGGCCCAAACATCGGCAGCCTTAGCACACCAGTGCACGGCATCGGCAGCCTTAACTAGTTGATATAGTACAAAAGTTTGGAATTTTTTTTATTTTTTATTTTAAATTGTACTTTGCTTGGTTAGGTAAAAGGAAAAGGCTAAGCCTTGGACTTCTTGATTTTACATCTAATGTAGGGTTTGTTTGGCAATTTCCATATTGTTTCTTTCGGAGTGTCTGGAAAACAGTAAAGCCATTATCTGTATATCTATTCAATAAAAGTCTTTGATGGCACAGTTTTCATTTTTTTCTCGATAGACTTGGAAAACATGAGCATTTGTTGGTACAGTTTATTTTGTTTAAAAATGTTAAAGTAGAAAATCAAATACAAAAAAATGAAGGAAGATTGGGTGTTGGGTGAAATATTTGGTATCAGAATTTTTTGAAATTTTGGTAAAAATATCGAAAATAATACCAATATTCTTAAAATATTAAAGATATTCAAGGATATTTTTGATATCCCTGATCAGTCGGTCCTCCAAAAATATAGAAAATATCATGATATTACATTGATATTTACTTCTTTTATTATGACAAATGAGGAAGAAAATTTTGGGTTGCAATGCAACCTAGTGCTGTAGTGCACCAATCTACTCATAGAGTCATGTGACAAAATTTCTCAATTTTATATATTTTTTAATGCAATTGTATGAGTCAACGGAGAGTGGTATATAATAAATAAATAAATAAATAAACCCCTCGATATTATTTATTTATTCGAAAATTCCTTTTTCTTAACCTGGAAATTTTTATATCAATCTATGCAAATACTTTTTGATCATCATTCAACTTTTTTGGTTATCTTTAAATTTTGTGATTATATATTAAAAAATCAACTTTATAAACGTTATTTTTTTTTTAGGAAAACTTTCTAAATATTATTAATCACACAAATATGTTGTATTAGTCACACAATTATCATGGAAAAAATCAATAAAATTAGAAAAAAAAAAAAATTTCTTAAAAAAATAAGGAAAAGGAAACACCCAGGAAAAAGAGGCTTTTATGAAGATCATGCAATCCTTCCAAGTCTTGATCTCCAATTCAGCTTTCCACAATGAAACTTCTTCATATTTTTACTATAAATAGAACCGCCAATCTCTTGGTTATTCCACAGTTAATTACAGAGTTCACAGAATTACTGATTTGATTTTTTTTTTTTTTTTTATTTTTTTTAACTCTGTATTTGTCTCCATTATTGCTTTTCTTTGTGTTCTTGGTTGTTCACAGTCTTGTTCTTAGTCATGACTTTACGTGTTAGAAAACCAAGTGCGGAGATCATCATGGATGATCAAGAAGAGGATGTTTCTCTGTCGAAAATCTGGCTAAGGAGGTGGAGGATGGCTTTCAGGGCCATATATTTTACCAGGGTTCTTGTTTCCTTGACCCGGAAGGTACTTGATCACAACAACAGGCTACTGCGTCACTCTCTATCCTATGTTGCCATCGACGTAAACCCCGGTTCTGTACCCCTGGAAACACAATCTTTTCCAGAAGCTGATAAGAAGATGATAAGTGAGATGGTGAAAGAGAAGAAATTTGAGTCTCTGAGTGAACTTGGAGGAGTGAAACAAGTCCTTCACGTTCTCGAAAGTGATCTGAAAAGTGGTGTCAGCGACACTGAAGCTGATCTTGCGCAGAGAAGGATCTTTTTCGGAGCCAACAGGTATGCAAAACAGCCATTGAAAAGCTTTTTGAGTTTTGTTTTTGAGGCATTGAAGGATACAACTATTATTATACTTCTGGTTTGTGCTGTGCTTGCTCTCGGGTTTGGTATCAAACAAGAAGGCGTAAAAAACGGGTGGTATGATGGTGGAAGCATTATAGTTGCTGTGTTTTTGGTTGTCATTGTCTCTGCTGTGAGCAATTTCAGGCAAAATAGACAATTTGAGAGACTCTCTAGTGCGAGCAGCGATATAGAGGTTGAGGTCGTGAGAGGTGGGAAGCGTAGGCCTGTTTCGATTTTCGATATTGTTGTGGGTGATGTTGTGTGTTTGAAGATTGGTGACCAGATTCCGGCTGATGGGTTGTTCCTGGAAGGACATTCCATGAAAGTGGACGAATCAAGCATGACAGGCGAGAGCGACCATGTCGAGATTGGTGAAAAAAATCCATTCTTGATGTCTGGAACTAAGGTCACTGATGGGTATGGAGTCATGCTTGTCACTTCTGTTGGGATGAACACATCCTGGGGAGAGATGATGAGTTCGATAAGCCACGAATTGAATGAAGAGACTCCGTTGCAGGCTCGTTTGAACCGGCTGACTTCTTACATTGGCAAGATCGGATTGGCAGTAGCAGTGCTTGTTCTCGTGGTGATGTTGATTCGATATTTCACAGGAAACACCAGAGATGAGTTGGGGAATAGAGAATTTCTAGGAAAGAAGACGAAATTCGATGATGTGATGAATTCTGTTATTGAGATTGTTGCCGCGGCTGTGACAATTGTTGTTGTGGCAATTCCTGAAGGCCTGCCTTTGGCTGTGACTCTGACTCTGGCGTTTTCCATGAAGAGAATGATGAAGGATCACGCTATGGTGAGAAGACTTTCCGCTTGTGAGACAATGGGCTCGGCGACAATAATCTGTACAGACAAAACAGGCACTCTGACATTAAATCAAATGAAGGTTACAGAATTCTGGCTCGGGACAGAAGCAATGGTGGGTGATGATTCCTTGGAATTGACACCTAATGTATATGAATTGCTGCAGGAAGCTGTTGGTTTGAACACGATTGGTAGCGTTTATAGGGAGAATTCTGCATCGGATCCTGAGATTTCTGGCAGTCCGACTGAGAAAGCTATACTTTCTTGGGCTGTGATTGATTTGGGAATGAATGTTGATGAACCGAAGCAGAATTGTGAAGTAATCCATGTTGAGGCCTTCAATTCGGAGAAAAAGAGAAGTGGGGTATCGATGAGGAGGAGAGGTGACAAGGCTGTTCAGACACATTGGAAGGGAGCTGCAGAGATGATAGTGGCTATGTGTTCACATTATTATGACCGAAGTGGGATGATCAAAGCAATGTATGAAGAAGAGAGAATGAAAATCGGGACAATTGTTAAGGACATGGCGGAGAAGAGCTTGAGATGCATTGCTTTCGTGCATAAACAAACAGATGAGCAAGTTCCTGAGAAGCTTGAAGAAACTGGATTCGCATTGTTGGGGGCGGTGGGGTTGAAGGATCCATGTCGTCCAGGTGTCAGAACAGCCGTGGAATCCTGCAGGAATGCGGGAGTGAAAATCAAGATGATAACAGGAGACAATGTGCACACAGCAAGAGCTATAGCTATTGAATGTGGAATTCTAAATCCTGATGAGGATTTAGGCTCTGAAGCTGTAGTGGAAGGTATAGAATTCAGAAATTACTCAACCGAAGAAAAGATGGCAAAGATCGAAAACATACGAGTGATGGCTAGATCTTCCCCATTCGACAAGCTCCTGATGGTACAAAGCTTGAAGCAGAAAGGCCATGTTGTGGCAGTTACCGGTGATGGCACCAACGATGCACCAGCTCTCAAGGAAGCCGATATTGGACTCTCCATGGGAATCCAAGGGACTGAAGTCGCGAAGGAGAGCTCGGATATTGTCATCCTGGATGATAATTTCGCTTCTGTAGTGACAGTTTTGAGGTGGGGAAGGTGTGTCTACAACAACATTCAGAAATTCCTTCAATTTCAGCTCACTGTCAATGTTGCAGCCCTTGTCATCAACTTTGTCGCGGCTGTCTCTTCAGGAAAAGTCCCCTTAACAGCTGTGCAGTTGCTGTGGGTGAACCTGATAATGGACACATTAGGTGCATTAGCATTGGCCACAGAGCAGCCCACCAATGAACTCATGAAACAGTCTCCAGTAGGCCGATCCAAGCCACTTATTACCAAAATCATGTGGAGGAACCTCATATGTCAAGCAGTTTTTCAGGTAACTATCTTGCTGATTCTACAATTCCGAGGAAGATCCATCTTTAATGTCTCTGAAACTGTCAAGAACACCATGATCTTCAACACATTTGTCTTCTGCCAAGTCTTCAACGAGTTCAATGCCAGGAAGCTTGAAAAGAAGAACATATTCCAGGGAATACACAAGAACAAGCTCTTTCTAGGAATCATTGGAATCACAATAGTTCTTCAAATGGCAATGGTGGAGTTCCTGAAGATGTTCGCTAACACCGAGAGGCTGAATTGGGGGCAGTGGGGTGTCTGTATTGGCATTGCTGCTCTGTCGTGGCCTATCGGTTTTCTGTTCAAGTGCATTCCAGTTTCTGGCAAGCAAAATTTCCTCAAAGCTTAGAGCTTCTGCAACCTGAAACCGCATAGCCTTTAATATCAGTTCTTTTCCGAAAAAACAAACTTTTAGCTAGTTTAGTTTAAAGATTTATTAGTTCTACTTGTGAATTCCAAATCTAGTATCTTAGTTCATGAATGAAAATTCCATATTCTCTTTGATTCTGATCAACTTTTTTTCTTTTTTACTTATTTCAATCAGTCATTACAAGATAAACGTTTCTGTATGTTGTTATGATCAACATATTTGTTGTCAGTCATCAATTTGGATGGCAATGTTTTCAAATCATTTGCATAACTATCAGAGATGCAACAACTGAACTAGCAAGTCACCACCTAATTTGATTAGCAATCTGATAATGTAATATTTTTGCTAAGGATTGGAATCACCTGATCAATTTGGCTACCTGAAAAATGAGGTTCTATTCCATGAGATCATTGATGGGATGTGCAGTGGCCAATTCCAATGCTTCTAATGTATCCATTATCAGGTTCATCCTACGGGAACTGCACAGGACTTTTTGCGAAGAAAAAGCCGAAAACAGCCGCAACATAATTCTCTTCATACCAGAGTCAGAGTAACAGTAAGAGGCAAGCCTTCAGGAATTGCCACAGCCACAATTGTCTCAGCCGCGACAACAATCCCCACATCAGCTGGTTCAAATGAGCCTGCAACGGAGTCTTTTCGTTCAATCTTGACATGGTCGCTCTCACCAGTCCCATTTACTCAATTCACCCATCCTTGGATCTTGACAATTGGAGATTGATTAAAACTGCATTTTGAGAATGAGTTTTATGATTCTTTATCATTTGGTTCTGTTTTGCTTCTGTTTTGTTAGCTGATATTTTGGGTAGCAAAATATATGATGAGTCAAAATGTCATTCATAAATTCATAAACTGGCCGAAGGTTCACTCTGGCCCAATTCATGCTTAATTTAAAAACTGGCCCAAGTTTCTTGTTATTTATTGTTCTCTCCGTATAAAATAGGAGTGAGAATTTAATGGATTGATTCCTTTTTGATAGAACCCATAGAAAATAAAATGGTACCGATATTGACACCCATAAATATGATAAGCACACCTATATGTTAATAAAAATTGTAATTACAAAAATATTCCGATAGGAATTTACAAATAAGGACAAATTAGTTTAATTAAAAATAAACAAAATAATATGTACACCCATATCTTCAACTATATCACTTTATTAATAATTGGTTTACTTATAAATATGAGTGTGCTTATCGTATTTATATGTATCAATATCTGCACCCAAAATAAAATGAGTGGCTATATTTGCTCCTTTTTTAAATTGTATGTGCACCTCTTTCATAAGCACACCCAATTAAAAATTTTAAAAAATAATCTAGTTTATAATTAAACCCCACTTAATAGAAGCAATACCCTTTCTTCTTTTCTATTGTATTGTATTTTTGTAACTACATCTCACCTACACCTTCCCTTCTTCAACTTTGAATCCTGCATACACTCTTTCTCCTCCTCCATTATATGTAACTAGTTGTTTTGGGGATTTTTTTTTTTTTTTTTTTTTTTTTGGGTTCTGATTTCATAAAAGAGTATTTATTTTTTTGGTTTTGATTTCATGAAGAAGCTAAAGTCATTGTTGTTTTGGGGATTTTTTTTTTTTTTTTTTTGGTTCTGATTTCATGAAGAAGCTGAAGTTATTGTCAATGTTGGAGATGTTGTGCTCTCTCTCTCTCTCTCTCATGTCCAATAAAATTTTTCAATCAAAATTACTTACGTTGTTGTCAATATAGTTTGAAGTCCTTTTAGTGTTATTGTCAGGAGATTTGGAAGTTGATGCTTGTAACAACAAAGCCTATTTTTTTTTTTTTTTAAAGATTTTAGAGGAAGTTTAGGATGTCCAAAGACTTCACATCAGCCAGATGCTTATTCTATTCTTGTCAAAATTGAAGAGGAGAACGATTGTGTTTGTGTAGTTTGATTTGAAAGAAGAATACAAATGATGGTCGAATTGATGTGAGGCTCCTCTTTTAGGTAGGGTAGCCGTTAGGAGATCTCCACCGTCTGTTTTTATTGGGCACAGGCATGACACACTCCCCGGAAGGCTAGGATGGCCCCACATATGCCCTAGTGTCCACGTGGATGCTTCGTAGGCGATCACGTGGCGCTTTCCTTGATTCTGGATGGTCGGAGATGCCTGAGCTGGCCAAAAAGGTCGCTTTCACAAGTGGAGCTTGCCGGGGGGACAGCACCAATGTCTGTCACGCTGCCACTATCAGGCGCTTCTTCCCATAATTTCCTATTTCTACCTAGGTGCTTTTTGTATCCATCCCGCCTGCTAGAACTCAGGTTCCACTTTAGTGATGGTTGGAGTTGTCCTTGGGTAAGGCTAAGCTGGACCGCCATCGGGCCGTTGGTGCTGACTGATGGAGAGCGATTGAGACCTTCAATCCCTTATCTTTCCCTTCCTTTGACAACTGGACGAAATTAATGCACACCTAGCACTGTCCATTGCTGAGGTTCTTTCTTTAGTCGAGTTGGTCCATCTGTTAGGGTTTGCATCAGCCCTCCACGAATCTGTTGGCGACCTTGGTGGTGATTCTAGATTGTTCTTCAGCATGTAGGGCGTCTTGGCTCTCTTAGGAGAATTTGTTGTCATCAAGGAGCTTCCTTTTCCTCGGGATTCTTTCCTGCCTAGGAGGGCTGCTTCCATGGACGTGATCAGGGCGAACCGGTTCGTTATGGTACTCTGATCGGTCTCAGTGGTATCGAGAATCCTGGTACTTCTTGAGGACCCAATTTCAAGGGTAGAGCAAGGCACACCGGGCCCAATTGTTCCGGGACTGGAGCGGTCCCGGTGATTATAATCTCTTTAAATAACTTTTTTAGGTTATTAATTACAACTCTGTAATTACTTTTCAAAAAAAAAAAAAAAAAAAAAAAAAAGTCGCAACCCTGTGTTTAATGTGTTCTCAAAAAAAGTGAACTAAAAAGGAAAAATAAATAAAGGAAAGACCCTGACTATAAATTCAAGCAAATCTGGAAGCTTTATATTCCAATACGCGTGCGGATTTTACTGCGAAATTGATGACAGGAAGCTACAATGAAACTTCACGCCTCTGTTGAATTCACTATAAAAAAAATCACCAAGCTATTGGTTTTTTCACACTTAATTACCCGGTTCACAGAATTCCTGATTTTTTATTTTTTATTTTTTTTACTCCATTGTTGTTTTTCTTGTGTTCTTGCTTGTTCACAATCTGGTTCGTAGTCATGACTTTACGGGTTCAAAAACCAAATGAGGAAATCGTCCTGGATGATCAAGAAGGGGATGTTTCCCTGTCGCTGTCGAAAATCCGGCAAAGGAGGTGGCGGATGGCTTTCAGGGCCATATATTTTACCAGGGTTCTTGTTTCCTTGACCCGGAAGGTACTTGATCAAAACAACAGGCTACTGCGCCACTCTCTATCCTACATTGCCATTGACGTAAACCCCGGTACTGCACCCCTGCAAACACAATATTTTCCTAAAGCTGATAAGAAGATGATAAGTGAGATGGTGAAAGAGAAGAAATTTGAGTCTCTGAGTGAACTTGGAGGAGTGAAACAAATCCTTCAGGTTCTCGAAAGTGATCTGAAAAGAGGTGTCAGTGACAATGAAGATGATCTTGCACGGAGAAGAATCTTTTTCGGAGCCAACAAGTATGCAAAACAGCCATTGAAAAGCTTTTTGAGTTTTGTTTTTGAGGCATTGAAGGATACAACTATTATTATTCTTCTGGTTTGTGCCGTGCTTGCTCTCGGGTTCGGTATCAAACAAGAAGGCGTAAAAAACGGGTGGTACGATGGTGGAAGCATTATAGTTGCTGTGTTTTTGGTTGTCATTGTCTCTGCTGTGAGCAATTTCAGGCAAAATAGACAATTTGAGAGACTCTCTAGTGTGAGCAGCGATATAGAGGTTGAGGTTGTGAGAGGCGGGAGGCACAGGCCTGTTTCGATTTTTGATATCGTTGTGGGTGATGTTGTGTGCTTGAAGATTGGTGATCAGATTCCGGCTGATGGGTTGTTCCTGGAAGGCCATTCCATGAAAGTGGACGAGTCAAGCATGACAGGCGAGAGCGACCATGTCGAGATTGGTGAAAAAAATCCATTCTTGATGTCCGGAACTAAAGTCACCGATGGGTATGGAGTCATTGTTGTGACTTCTGCTGGGATGAACACAGCCTGGGGTGAGATGATGAGTTCTATAAGCCACGAATTGAACGAAGAGACTCCGTTGCAGGCTCATTTGAACCAGCTGACTTCTTACATTGGAAAGATCGGATTGGCAGTGGCAGTGCTTGTTCTCGTGGTGATGCTGATTCGGTATTTCACAGGAAACACTAGAGATGAGATGGGAAAGAGAGAATTTCAAGGAAATAAGACGAAATTTGATGATGTGATGAATTCTGTTATTGGGATTGTTGCCGCGGCTGTGACAATCGTTGTTGTGGCAATTCCCGAAGGCCTGCCGCTTGCTGTGACTCTGACTCTGGCATTTTCCATGAAGAGGATGATGAAGGATCATGCTATGGTGAGAAAACTCTCTGCTTGTGAGACAATGGGGTCTGCGACAATAATCTGTACAGACAAAACAGGCACACTGACATTGAATCAAATGAAGGTTACAGAATTCTGGCTTGGGACAGAAGCAATGGAGGGTGACGATTCATTGGAATTGGAACCTAATGTTTATGAATTGCTGCAGGAAGCTGTTGGTTTGAACACGATTGGTAGCGTGTATAGAGAGAATTCTACTGCAGATCCTGAGCTTTCTGGTAGTCCAACTGAGAAAGCAATACTTTCTTGGGCTGTGATTGATTTGGGTATGAATGTCGATGAACCGAAGCAGAATTGTGAAGTAATCCATGTTGAGGCCTTCAATTCGGAGAAAAAGAGAAGTGGGGTTTCAATGCGGAGGAAAGGTGAAAAAGCCGTTCAGACCCATTGGAAGGGAGCCGCAGAGATGATAGTGGCAATGTGTTCGCATTATTATGATAGAAGTGGGATGATCAAATCATTGGATGATGAAGAGAGAATGAAAATCGGGACAATTATTAAGGACATGGCAGGGAAGAGCTTGAGCTGCATTGCTTTCGCGCATAAAAAAACTGATGAGGAAGTTCCTGAGAAGCTTGAAGAAACCGGATTCATATATTTGGGGGTGGTGGGGTTGAAGGATCCGTGTCGTCCAGGTGTCAGAACAGCCGTGGAATCCTGCAGGAATGCGGGAGTGAAAATCAAGATGGTAACAGGAGACAATGTTCACACAGCAAGAGCTATAGCTATTGAGTGTGGAATTCTAAATCCTGATGAGGATTTAGGCTCTGAAGCTGTAGTGGAAGGTGTAGAATTCAGAAATTACTCAACCGAAGAAAGGCTGGCAAAGATCAAAAACATACGAGTGATGGCTAGATCTTCCCCATTCGACAAGCTCCTGATGGTACAAAGCTTGAAGAAGAAGGGCCATGTTGTGGCAGTCACCGGTGATGGCACCAACGATGCACCAGCTCTCAAGGAAGCTGATATTGGACTCTCCATGGGAATCCAAGGGACTGAAGTCGCGAAAGAGAGCTCGGATATTGTCATCCTGGATGATAATTTTTCATCTGTGGTGACAGTTTTGAGGTGGGGGAGGTGTGTCTACAACAACATTCAGAAATTCCTTCAATTTCAGCTCACTGTCAATGTTGCAGCCCTAGTCATCAACTTTGTCGCAGCTGTCTCTTCAGGAAAAGTCCCCTTAACGGCTGTGCAGTTACTATGGGTGAACCTGATAATGGACACTTTGGGTGCATTAGCATTGGCCACAGAGCAGCCCACCAATGAACTCATGAAACAGTCTCCTGTAGGCCGATCCAAGCCGCTTATAACCAAAATCATGTGGAGGAACCTCATATGTCAAGCTGTTTTTCAGGTAACTATCTTGCTGATTCTACAATTCCGGGGAAGATCCATCTTTAATGTCTCCGAAACTGTGAAGAACACCATGATCTTCAACACATTTGTCCTCTGCCAAGTCTTCAACGAGTTTAATGCCAGGAAGCTTGAAAAGAAGAACATATTCCAGGGAATACACAAGAACAAGCTCTTTCTAGGAATCATTGGAATCACAATAGTTCTTCAAGTGGCAATGGTGGAGTTCCTGAAGAAGTTCGCTAACACCGAGAGGCTGAATTGGGGGCAGTGGGGTGTCTGCATTGGCATTGCAGCTCTGACGTGGCCTATCGGTTTTCTGTTCAAGTGCATTCCAGTTTCTGGCAAGCAAAATTTCCTCAAAGCTTAGAGCTTCTGCAACCTGAAACCGCATAGCCTTTTATATCAGTTCTTTTCCAAAAAAATAAACTGTTAGCTAGTTTAGTTTACAGATTTATTAGTTCTAGTTGTGAATTCCAAATCTAGTATCTTAGTTTATTAATTTACTAGATAAACGTTTCTGTATGCTGTTATGATCACAACATATTTGTTGTCAGTCTTTTGCAAGACTTAAAATGTGGATTTTAGCCTAACTGCCTAAGCTGTAGTCATCAATTTGGATGGCAATGTTTTCAAATCCTGATATGAGTGAATTTCAATTACGAAATCATTTGCATAACTATAAGAGATATCAACAACTGAACTAGCAAGTCACCACCTAATTTGGTTATGTAATATTGCAGCAAAGTATTGGAATCACCTGATAGGCATTGCAGCAGCTCTGTCTTGACCAATATGGCTACCTGAGAAATGAGATTCCATGAGATCATTGATGGGATGTGCAGTGGCCAATTCCAATGCTTCTAATGTATCCATTATCAGGTTCATCCTATGGGAACTGCACAGGACATTTCGCGAAGAAAACAGCTGCAACATAATTCTCTTCATACCAGAGTCAGAGTAACAGTAAGAGGAAAGTCTTCAGGAATTGCCACAGCCACAATTGCCTCAGCCGCGACAACAATCCCCACATCAGCCGGTTCAAATGAGCCTGCAACGGAGTCTTTTCGTTCAATCTTGACATGGTCGCTCTCACCAGTCATGCTTGACTCGTCCACTTTCCTGGAATGGCCTTCAAGGAACAGCCCATCAGCCAGAATCTGATCACCAAACCCACAACAATATCGAAAATCGAAACAGGCATGAGCCTCCCATCTCTCACAACCTCCACCTCTATATCGCTGCTCACATTAAAGTCTCTCAAACTGTCTATTTTACTTGAAATTTCTCACAGCAGAGACAATGACAACCAAAAACACAGCAACTGTAAAGCTTCCACCATCGTACCGCCCATTTTTTACGCCTTCTTGTTTGATACCGAACCCCAGAGTACGTACAGCACAAACTAGAAATATAATAAGTTGTATCCTTCAGTGCCTCAAAAACATAGCTCACAAAGCTTTTCAATGGCTGTTTTACATACCTGTTGGCTCTGAAAACGTTCCTTCTCTGCGCAAGATCAGCTTCATTGTCTCTGACACCACCTTTCGGATCACTTTCCAGGACCTGAGAAACTTGTTTCGGATCATAGAATCTTGTTATATAATCATCAATGACCGTTTGAGATTGAGGATCCAATCTCTACTATCCATCTCATGAGATGGACGATGGAGCAGTTATTTTTAAAATTCTGTTTTTATTTTTTATTTTTTTTTGGCTATTTGATCTCCACCGTCCATTGGATCTCCATTTGTTTTTTTAAAATTAATCTCTACTATGATAAGACCAAAATACCCTCTGAATTGTTAAGTTCGACTAACAACTCACCCATAGAGTGATAATGAGCCATTTTTCATAATATAGGAACTAAATTAAAAAATGTAAAAATAAGTAAACAAATTGACGTTTGCAGATTAGTTAGGGACTAAAATGAAGTTTTCCCTTTTGTAAATATATATATTTTGAACTATTATAATATTTTTGAGATTTGGGGATACAGGTAAGACTCGAACCTATAACTCTACAACCTTTTGGATATAGATGTGAGAGACTTACCATTGAGTCAATCTCATCTTATCTCATTTTGTAAATGTTAATATGTTGAACAATATCTTTAACAAGTTAGTCTAATGGTATACCCTTCACACCTACACCAAGACCTCCCTAAACCCGAATTATTGTAATATTTTTCAAAAAAATAATAAATAAATAAATATCTTTTAGGGGGCTCTATTCCCACCTTAAATATTTCGCCCTACACCCATTTACTCAACACACCCATCCTTTAGACTTTAAAAATCAAAATTTTCTTTGTATACCCTTCAAAATTCCAGTTATATCCTTAAAAGTCAAAAGTGTAATCATTCTATTAGCTTTTGACTTTTTACTATGAAAACCAATCCAAACGTGCAAGTAAATAATTTTGTTTTGTGCCGTCATTTTATATGTTGATTGAAGACAATAGAACTGCATTTTGACAATATTAGCTTCAAACATGCAGTTGTCACGGTCTGTGATTAGAAAAACTTATGGCCATGAAATTGTGACCAGCATACTACATTTTTTCACAAACTTTTTTTTTTTTTTTTTTTTTTTTGTATTGAGGATCCCAAATGAACCCATCAGCCTGTCCTCCCCAACTACATGACACACCCATGGTTAATTGATGGTTATAACGGTCTATTTGTTGGTTGTTGTGAGTATGACAGATGGGAAACCCTAGCCCACACCCTCGACCACAAAAGATGCAAACGAGTAAATCAGAACTCGCCTTCGTCTATGCATTATATGATAAAAAAATAAAAAATAAAAAAACCTGAAAAATTCATGCTTGCTCCACGTAGCAAAATTCACAATTCTCAAAGTTAGCACTGTATATGCATTATATGATTGCTCCACGTAGCAAAATTCATGCTTGGAGGATATTTTGCTTGTTTTGCTTCTGTTTTTGTTAGCTTGTTTTGTTTTTATTTCAAAACCTTTTCTTGAAATTTCCATCACAGAACTAAGAAACCAAGATATCTATTTGGTTGATAGTTAATAACAGATGTGTAATTGACAGCCAATAATAACATATATATGTTTGATTGCTTTTTGAATCAAGGAAAATTGGCATCTTCTTCTTTAGTTAATTTCTACTGCAAGCAATTGTACGTATCTTTTCATTCAACTCCATTTTAAAACTAAAGAGTGGAGTTATAATAGAGAAAAAAAAAAAAAAAGATGATCATGATATATCTCAAGATTCTAGGGTTTTATGGTGGTGGATTTTTGTGAGAATCGCTATTCTTCCACTAAAATCAGGTACACAGTTGGGCTCTAGCTACTACTACTACTACTTGTAAGTAATCTTGTTAGATGATTCCCAATTTTGGAAACTGGAAATAATGCTGGATTGGCCGTTCAAAATCAAGCCTTTTGTTTGTTATCCGGGTCTTTAATTCTATTACTGTTTTGTCTTTTATTTTTGGGTGCTGGAGAATCCTGGTGGGTTATTGATTTCTTGGAGAAAAAGGAATGCTGTCTAGATTCTTTAGGTTTCAGTTACCGAGTGAGAGAGAGATTGCTTTCTTTTACAAGGATTCCTAAAGAGAAACAAAGTGGTTTGAAACCTTCAAAGCCGATTTTATTGTAAATTCCGTGAGAGAATATTTTTATTTCTTCTTTTATATACAGTGTATCCGTTGTTGTCAAACGACCTGACCACCCCAACTATTTGATTCGAGTAGCTAGGTTTGAGGTTCGAAAGCATCGATGGGGCTTCTTCTTGTTCTTCGAAGACTCGCGATGCTTCTTCTTGTTGTTCCAGTATGTTTGTTCTCTTTTTCGTTGCCCTGTATCGTGGCTCAATCGGATACGAAAAACTCTGCTCGTGCTCTTGATGCCCTTCTTCAAGACTATGCCTATAGGGCTTTTGTTCGTCCGAGGACAGGGATTGTCTACAATGGTTCTGTTCCTTCTAATTTGACCGGAATGAAGATCGCTGCTATGAGGCTCAGGAGTGGCAGCCTGAAAACCAGAGGCGTGAAGATTTATAAAGAGTTTGGAATCCCTATAGGAGTTACCGAGAGTCCCTATGTGGAACGGCTCGTTTTGGTGTACCAAAACTTGGGCAATTGGTCTAAGACATATTATCCGTTGCCTGGTTATACCTACTTGTCTCCGGTGCTGGGTCTTCTTGCTTACGATGCTTCAAACTTAACAGCTGCCAATTTGCCAGAGTTGGAAATTAAGGCATCCGGTGATCCTCTATCAATCACATTCCAAGATATGATGTCTGCCCCAGCTGGGTCTGTTGCCAAGTGTGTTTGGTTTGATTTACTTGGTTTAACCCATTTCAGCAATGCGACATCAGGCAATACATGCTCAACTACTAAACAGGGGCATTTTTCTATAGTTGTCGAGTCTGTTGCCTCCAGTCCATCACCAAGTCCAAGACGTGAAAAAAAGAAGAGCAATTCAAAAGTATGGATAATTGTTGGACCTGTGTTGGGTGGCTTAGCACTGTTGGTGTTATTGGCATTTCTGGTGTTATGGCTGCATAAATACAAGCACAGGAAGAAAATGGAACAGATGCAAAAGGCTGCAGATGTGGGAGAAGCCTAGCCTTGCCCCACAAAGGCACCAGCAACCGGTTCTCGAGAATATATATGTGATGAATTTATTTTACTCAGCTGCAGGAACCTTGCAGAATACGCATCATGTAAACCCCAAAGTGATTTGGGATGAATTTAGTTGTCCATTGATAAGGAATAAAGCTTTTTTCAATTATTCTTCAAAAAAAAAAAAAATTATTTTTTAGCGGGTAAATCAGAATCAAAATTCATCTTAATTGTTTTGTTTTGCTTATGTTTTGTTAGCTGATATTTTGGGTGGTAAAATATATGATGAGTCAAAAATGTCATTCATAAATTCATAAATTCATAAACTGGCCGAAGGTTCACTCTGGCCCAATTCATGCTTAATTTAAAAACTGGCCCAAGTTTCTAATTATTATTATTTTGAAGCACCCAAGTTTCTTATTGTTTATTGTTCTTTCCATATAAAATAGAAGTGAGAATTTAATAGATCGATTCCTTTTTTATATAACCGATAGAAAATAAAAGGGTTTCGGTATTGATACTCATAAATATGATAAGCACACTCATATTTTAATAAAAAATTTAATTACAAAAATATCCCAATAGAAATTTACAAATAAGGACAAATTAATTTAAGTAAAAATAAACAAAATACTAGGTATACTCATTAATTAAATCTATATCTTCAACTATATCACTTTATTAAAAAAAACAAAAAAAAAAAACAAAACCCTAATTTTATTTCAAGTATCAAAATCTCTTATTATCATATAACAAAGTAATGGAAAAAGAATTTCTAGAGGCACGATAAATCAGAATTCAAACAATCAAACTGTATGCAAAACCATACATTTCCAGATCCAATAAGCTTATTTAGTTTCCATGCAACAATATATATGCAATGTAATAATAATTCAACATGGTAGCGACTAGTGAGGCACATCTTGGAAGATCTATGGTTGAGAGAAAAAAAACTTAGATTTATGGTGAGTCAAAAAAAGCTCAGAGGAGAAAACAACAACAGCAAAAAAAAAAAAAAAAAAAAAAAAAAACCTCATATACAAATTCTTATGGTTTGTGTAAAGTTCTCCACATTCAAGAATATATCTTTAAATCATAAGTTAAATTCAAAATTTTGTAAATTTTATTTTTTTATTACTCTTAATATTTCTTTTTGTTATTTATTTTGGTAAAGAACAAATAACATGACTTTACTTTTCATAGCTGCAAGCTCAAGCACTCTTGACCACTCCTCACAAGTGGCCCTTGAGTTCATATAATAAATATTATAAGCATGCCTTAAGTAAATACTGCACAACCAGATGAAATTGGCCAACTGACCTCATAAAGACATTTGGAGGTATCCTTCTATAGATCTATTGACTACAGTGAGTATGTTAAACTGCCACATAAATTGATTTCAAGTGGGATGTAATCAAGGTTGCACGCATCGGAAACTTTAAGCATTGTTGTGTATCCAGGAGATCAACGGTGGTATGAGGATATGAAATCTATTGTAATAAATATCAGCAACTTAACAGAGTTGAGTTCTCTCTATTTTCATTTTCCTTAAGTAGAGCTTCTCAAAATTTAAGAATTTAAGAATTTAAGAATTCTTCAGACCGAAGAACTTAAGAATTTATCATTTGTGAAATTGAGTGTGTTAATAACTTAAGAAGGTTTATAAATAAATTGTATTAAAATGAAAACATTAATTTAAATAAGGTTACTATTGGCATTAAGATGGGTGTTTATAGTAATGTTTTAATTTTAAATTTTAGACATGGGTGTGCTTATTATATTTATGATTGTCAAATAGAAGAAATAGAGAGAAATAGCACCAAATTGGATTGATTTTGTGGTAATGTCACCAACTTAATAAGTTTTGTAGAAATAGCATCAAAATATGTGATCTGCCCAAATTGCCCCTCACTTATTCTTTCTTCCTCTCTCTCTTTCTTCCTCTCTCCTTTGTTTTTTTTTCAAAGAACTCTATTGATCCATCAATGGAGGTCGAACAGACCTCAAATGGAGGTCGAATGGAGGGCGAAAGACCTCCATTAGAGTCGAAATGACCTTAACCTCCATTGGTGGTTGACGAAGAAGAAGATTAAAAAATATATTTGGAAATAAGTCTCGAATATTTGAAAATAAGTCTCGGATATTTGAAAATAAGTCTCGGGTAGGTCACCCGAGACTTATTTCTAGATTTTTTTTTTTTAATCTTCTTCTCCATCGACCACCAATGGAGGTCGAGGTCATTTCGACTCCAATGGAGGTCTTTCGCCCTCCATTCGACCTCCATTTGAGGTTTGTCCGACCTCCATTGATGGATCAATGGAGGTCTTTGAAAAAATAAAAAGAGGAGAGAGGAAGAAAGAGAGAAAGGAAGAAAGAGAGAGACAAAGAGAGATTAGGGGCAATTTTAGCAGATCACTTTAATTGGTGCTATTTCTACAAAATTTATTAAGTGGGTGACTTTTCCATAAATAGCTTTGGAAAGAATACTAGAAATTTTAAGGACTCTTGTCAATATCCGCACCCAAAGTAAAATGAGTGGTTATATTTGCTCCATTTTAAAACTGTATGTACACCCATTTCATAAGCACACCCAATTAAAAATTTTAAAAAATCTAGTTTATAAATAAACACCACTTAATGAAAAAAAAAAAAAAAAAAAAACCCTTTCTTCATTTCTATTGTATTGTATTTTTGTAACTACGTCCCACCTACACCTTCCCTTCTACCACTTCGAATCTTGAACAAATTCTTTCTCCTCCTCCATTATCTATAACTTGTTGTTTTGGGGATTTTTTTTTTTTTGGGTTCTGATTTCATAAAAGGTAATTTATTTTTTTGGTTTTGATTTCATGAAGAAGCTAAAGTTATTGTTGTTTTAGAGATTTTTTTTTTTTTTTTTTTTTTTTGGTTCTCATTTCGTGAAGAAGCTAAAGTTATTGTCAATGTTGGAGATATTGTGCTCCCCGACATCAAACTCTCTCTCTCTCTTTTATTCATGTCTAATAAAAATTTTCAATCAAAATTACTTACGTTGTTGTCAATATAGTCTGAAGTCCTTTTTAGTGTTGTCAGGAGATATGGAAATTGGTGCTTGTAACAACAGAGCCTAACAAAAAAATTCAAATTTTATAGGAAGTTTCGGATGTCCAAAGACTTCACATCAACCAGATGCTTATTCTAATCTTGTCAAAATTGCAGAGGAAAGCGATTGTGTTTGTGTAGTTTGATTTGAAAGAAGAAATACAAATTATGGCCGAATTGATGTGAGGCTCCTCTTTTAGGTGGGGTAGCCATTAGGAGATCTCCACCATCTATTTGTATTAGGCATAGGCGCGGCACACTCCCCAAAAGGCTAGGATGGCCCCATCTATGCCCTATTATCCACGTGGATGCTTTGTAGGCAATCACGTGGCGTTTTCCTCGATTCTGGTTGGTCGGAGATGCCTGAGCTAGCCAAAAGGTCACTTTCACAAGTGGGGCTTGCTAGGGGGACAACACCAGCGTTTGTCACGCTGCCACTGTCAGTCGCTTCTTCCCATTATTTCCTATTTCTGCCTAGGTGCTTTTTGCATCAATCCTGCTTGCTGAAACTCAAGTTCCTCTTTGGTGATGATTGGAGTTGATCTTGGGTAGGGTTGAGCTGGACTGTCATCGGGTCGTTGGTATTGACCGATAGAGCGCGATTAAGACTGTCGATCCCTTATCTTCCCCTTCCTTTGACAACTGGGCAAAATTAATGCACACATACCCCTTGTCCATTGCTGGGGTTCTTTCTTTAGTCGAGTTGGTCCATCTGTTAGGGCTTGCATCAGCCTTCCACAGATCTGTTGGCGACCTTGGTGGTGATTCTAGATTGTTCTTCAGCATGTAGGACGTCTTGGCTCTCTTAGGAGAATTTGTTGTCCTCATGGAGCTTCCTTTTCCTCGGGATTCTTTCCTGTCTAGGAGGGATGCTTCCGTAGACGCAATCAGGGCGGACCAGGTCATTATGGTACTCTGATCGGTCCCAGTGGTATCAGGAATCCTGGTACTTTCTAAGGACCCATGTTGAAGGGTAGAGCGGGGCCCTACCGGGCCCAATAGTTTCGGGACCAGAGCAGTCTTAGTGGTATCGGGAATCCCGGCACTTCCTGGGGACCAAAGTTGAAGGGTAGAGTGGGGTCGTGCCAGGCCCAGTTGTATCGGGATCGAGGCGGTCTTGGGTGGACCAGGAATTTCTAGTCTGGTCCTGGTTCCGTCGCAGTACACTAGGGAAAGTACTTCCTTGATTCTTTGGCCATTGTTGGCTGTTAATAGAGTTCATAACTATACATAAAAGTAAGACACATAAAAAAATAAAATAAAAATAAATTAAAAAAAAAAACGTAAAGAAATACCTACCTCTGTATGATCAGAATCCTTTGAATTTTTTCTATTACTTTGTTATATAATAATCATGTGATGATGAGAAAGTTTGATACTTAAAATAAAATTAAAGATTAATTAGGGTTTATTATAAAAATTAGGGTTTATCACAAGTTTTTTTTTTTTTTTTATATATATTTTAAATAATAAAGAGAAATAGTTGAAGATATGGGTGTAATTAATGAGTTTATAAAATTTTGTTTATTTTTAATTAAAGTAATTTGTCCTTATTGGTAAATTTTTATTGAGATATTTTTGTAATTAAATTTTTTTAATAAAATATGGGTGTACTAATTAGTTTTATGGATGAAAATATCAGCACCATGTCTAAAATTACTCTAAAAATTATATTGAAAAACCTTATGACTTTTAATTCATGATTCAATAATAGTGTTTAAGAGTTAGAAATTAAACTAATTAAAATTTAAATTGTTGTACTCCTAATATTTTTATAACATCCAAAAACTAGTTTAATTTTTAAAATTGATAAAAGTTTGTTGGGTAAAAATGTAAAATATGTTAATAGTTAAATATAAATTATATATGTTTGGTTGACATGTTTTCATTGTATAAATTAACACATTTTGATTATATTAAAATAAATAACATATTAGAAGTATGACATGGTATTAGGGTGAGATAAGTAAGATTGGAAGAGAGAACAAAATTATTTGAATTAGAAAATAATATTAATTAAGATAGAACATATTTGATATAATTAGATTTTCATTTATATTTAAGATACATAGAAAGAAATATTATGTATTGAATCAAATATATTTTTTTTATGTGATTTGAGTGAAAAATATTATGACTTCAGACATTAAAAACAAAATTTAAATGTCTTGTTAATTTATAGAAACATTAGAAAATTGCTTCAAAAAAAATCAACATTAGAAAAATAAATGTGTGGAAATGTTGGGATGCCTCGTCAACAAGCTTAAATTGACGAGGGAATTTTTAATGACTCGTCACGCGGGACCAAAAGGGATCTTCTAAATGCCACGTACACGTTGAACAATGTTGGGGGCACGGAAACAGAGGGGGGGTAATGTCTGACAATTAAGGATTTTACAAAAAATCAGATGTAATGTGGGGCTGTTCACTTTTGAACCAACTGTTTCCTTTTCTCCTCTTTGTGTTCTTGCTTGTTCATAATCTGGTTCCTTTTCTCCTCTTTGTGTTCTTGTTTGTTCATAATCTGGTTCGTAGTCATGGCTTTACGTGTTCGAAAACCAAGTGATGATCAAGAAGAGGATGTTTCACTGTTGAAACTTCGGAAACAGAGGTGGAGGATTGCTTTCAGGGCCATATATTTCACCAGGGTTCTTTTTTCCTTGACCCGGAAGGTACTTGATCACAGCAACCGTCTCCTGCGCCACTCTCTATCCCACCATGTCATTGACGTTGGCAACGGAAACCCCGGTAATGGTCCCCTTGAAACGCAATCTGTTCTTGAGGTTGATAAGAAGATGATAAGTGAGATGGCGAGAGAGAAGAACTTTGAGTCTCTGAGAGAACTTGGAGGAGTGAAACAAGTCGCTGAGGTCCTGGAAAGTGATCCCAAAAGTGGTGTCGGAGACGATGAAGCTGATCTTGCGAGGAGAAGGATCTTTTTCGGAGCTAACAAGTATGCAAAACAGCCATTGAAAAGCTTTTTGAGTTTTGTTTTGGAGGCATTGAAGGATACAACTATTATTATACTTCTTGTCTGTGCTGTGCTTGCTCTGGGGTTCGGTATCAAACAACAAGGCATGAAAAACGGGTGGTACGATAGCGGTAGTATTATAGTTGCTATGTTTTTGGTTATCATTGTCTCTGCTTTGAGCAATTTCAGGCAAACTAGACAATTTGAGAGACTCTCTAGTGTGAGCAGCGATTTAGAGGTTAAGGTTGTGAGAGGTGGGACGCGCAGGACTGTTTTGATTTTCGATATCGTTGTGGGTGATGTTGTGTGTTTGAATATTGGTGATCAGATCCCGGCTGATGGGTTGCTCCTAGAAGGACATTCCATGAAAGTGGATGAGTCAAGCTTGAATGGTGAGAGCGACCATGTCAAGATTGATGGTGAGAAAAATCCATTCGTGATGTCAGGAACTAAGGTCACTGATGGGTCTGGAGCCATGCTTGTCACTTCTGTTGGGATGAACACAGCCCGAAGAGAGATGATGAGTTCTGTAAGCCATGAATTGAACGAAGAGACTCTGTTGCAGGCTCGTTTGAACCAGCTGACTTCTTACATTGGCAAGATCGGATTGGCCTTGGTGGTGCTTGTTCTTGTGGTGATGCTGATTCAGTATTTCACAGGAAACACCAGGGATGAAATGGGGAACAGAGAATTTCAAGGAAAGAAGACGAAACTCGATGGTGTGATGAATTCTGTTGTGAGGATTGTTGCCACGGCTGTGACAATTGTGATTGCTGCGACTCCTGAAGGCCTGCCTCTGGCTGTCACTCTGACTCTGGCTTTTTCCATGAAGAGAATGATGAAGGATCATGCTATGGTGAAAAAAATCTCTGCTTGTGAGACAATGGACTCGGCAACAATAATCTGTACAGACAAAACAGGCACTCTGACATTAAATCAAATGAAGGTTACAGAATTCTGGCTCGGGACAGAAGCAATGGTAGGTGATGATTCCTTGGAACTGGCACCTAATGTGTATGAATTGCTGCAGGAAGCTGTTGGTTTGAACACGATTGGTAGCGTTTATAGGGAGAATTCTGCATCGGATCCTGAGATTTCTGGCAGTCCAACTGAGAAAGCTATACTTTCTTGGGCTGTGATTGATTTGGGAATGAATGTTGATGAACCGAAGCAGAATTGTGAAGTAATCCATGTTGAGGCCTTCAATTCGGAGAAAAAGAGAAGTGGGGTTTCGATGAGGAGGAAAGGTGAAAAGGCTGTTCAGACACATTGGAAGGGAGCTGCAGAGATGATAGTGGTTATGTGTTCACATTATTATGACCGAAGTGGGATGATCAAAGCGATGGATGAAGAAGAGAGAATGAAAATCGGGACAATTGTCAAGGACATGGCGGAGAAGAGCTTGAGATGCATTGCTTTCGCGCGTAAACAAACAGATGAGCAAGTTCCTGAGAAGCTTGAAGAAACTGGATTCGCATTGTTGGGGGCGGTGGGGTTGAAGGATCCATGTCGTCCAGGTGTCAGAACAGCCGTGGAATCCTGCAGGAATGCAGGAGTGAAAATCAAGATGATAACAGGAGACAATGTGCACACAGCAAGAGCCATAGCTATTGAATGTGGAATTCTAAATCCTGATGAGGATTTAGGCTCTGAAGCTGTAGTGGAAGGTGTAGAATTCAGAAATTACTCAACCGAAGAAAGGATGGCAAAGATCGAAAACGTACGAGTGATGGCTAGATCTTCCCCATTCGACAAGCTCCTGATGGTACAAAGCTTGAAGCAGAAAGGCCATGTTGTGGCAGTCATCGGTGATGGTGTCAACGATGCACCAGCTCTGAAGGAAGCCGATATTGGACTCTCCATGGGAATCCAAGGGTCTGAAGTCGCGAAGGAGAGCTCAGATATTGTCATCCTGAATGATAATTTCGCTTCTGTGGTGACAGTTTTGAGGTGGGGAAGGTGTGTTTACAACAACATTCAGAAATTCCTTCAGTTTCAGCTGACTGTGAGTATTGCTGGCCTTGTAATCAACTTTGTCGCGGTTGTTTCTTTGGGAAAAGTCCCCTTAACAGCTGTGCAGTTGCTGTGGGTGAACCTGATAATGGACACTGTAGGTGCATTAGCATTGGCCACAGAACAGCCCACCAATGATCTCATGAAACAGTCTCCTGTAGGCCGATCCAAGCCGCTCATAACCAAAATCATGTGGAGGAACCTCATTTCCAGGCTGTTTTTCAGATTACTTTCTTACTGATTCTACAATTTCAGGGAAAATCCATCTTTCATGTGTCCGAAACTGTCATGAACACCATGATCCTCAAGACATTTGACCTCTGCCAAATCTTCAACCAGTTCAATGCCAGTACGCTGGAAAAGAAGAACATATTCCATGGAATGCACAAGAAGAAGCTGTTTCTAGCTATCATTCTTCAAATGGCAATGATTGAGTTCCTGAAGAATTACGCCAACACCGAGAGGCTGAATTGGGGGCAGTGGGGTGTCTGCATTGGCATTGCAGCTCTGTCCTGGCCAATCGATTTTCTGTTCAAGTGCATTCCAGTTTCCAGAAACTTTGTTTATGTTATGGTATATAACTACATAAGATTGTCTGTGAATAGGTAAAGTAATCCCTTTGTTTCATGAATGAATAATGAATCGTTCCTCATAACCCATGGTTATGTATTCTTATATTTGCATTTCGATTATATTCCAATGTTACAAAATATAAAATTTGTGTTTCCTTTCTTTTTCATTTTCATTTCAAAGTGGAGGTGCTGTGATTCAAATGCAAACTATTTACACAAACACAATGCCAGAATTCTGTGACCGATTATTGTAGCCAAGCCCACTGTCTCACAAGCAGAGAGTTTTCTCACCATAGCGTGATCCTTCATCATTCTCTTCATAGAAAAAGCCAGAGGCAGGCCTACAGGAATTGCCACAACCACAATTCTCACAGCCGCGACAACAATCCAAAAACAGAATTCATCACATCATCAAATTTTGTCTTCTTTCCTTGAAATTCTCTGTTCCCCATCTCATCTCTGGTGTTTCTTGCAAAATATCCAATCCGATCTTGCCAATGTAAGAAGTCTGCTGGTTCAAACGAGCCTGCAATATTAAAGATCAGTCTTTTGAATAAAATCATTCAGTGCTCTAACAATCTTCAAATTAGAAAGAGAAAACCGGAAACTATTTATGCAATGAAGGTTTTCGATTTTGACCTCTCACAATAGGCAGAACAAGAAATTCATAGACCTCAACTTGCTCGGATTTCTCATAGATCACTCAATTGAAGCTAAAACAAAAACCCTCTTCCTTCTCATCCTACCATAAAATCTTCGAAAAAGTTCTGTGACTACGAGTGTGTTTGATTTTTAAGCTAAATAGTCGAATTGTAGTGATCAGATTTGGTGAAATTGAATTCGAAAGTTCAAAAAACAGATAAAGCCATTCTGTTTCTCTCCGTACATTTTCTCGGCGACCAAACAGATTAGAGAGAGGGAGAGAATTTGAAAGTGTGTCCATTTGATAGCGGGAAGCCAGCAGTGGGCCTGGTGGCTTTATAAAACGTCGTCGTGGAGATTGATTTAATTGCGGGTTTAATTTGATTACCGTAGTTTCTTTAATTAATTTATTTTAGCGATATAAATTTGGGCTTCTATTCGGACTCAGAATTTTGGATCGGGATGTTCCCACAACGGCCCAAACCCGAGATGTCTTGGGCTTGGGCATGCACTCATTAGTATGGAGTAGACCGACATCAGGCCCACTCTTGTGTCTCTACGGAGTTAATCAAACTCGAATTCAGTAAGATCGGTGAAACGGGACCTTCCACAATTAACGGTACCAAAATCAAACAATACATGTGCAGTTTGAATATCTACTTTCATAACATCAGGAAAAAAAAACTTCTTCCTTGTAAAATTCATATGGTGGAACTCGAACCTCCACTACTAACGTGTTAGGGGAAATGAACTATTGAACTGCCACCTGGACTAATTGGATTAGGGGTATGCTGGGACCTAGTGGATCATATTCTATAAAAACGGTCAGAAATGCAACAAAGATCTCCCCACACTTCGTGGTTTAACGGGCAATTGAGAAAAATGAAAACACTTATTAAAAGAAAAGAATTAATATATTCACTTTGATTCTGAATTTTTTTTTTCTATTTTTTTTTTTTTTTCAATGATTCATTACAAGATAAAACATTTCATTTGTATGTTATGAATTATGATCAACATATTTGTTATCAATTAGTACAATTCCTTATTTGACTAGAACACTCGGAATTTAGGTAATTAATAATGATATTGACTAAAAAAAAACCTCAACAGAAGTATTTAACATATTTTTTTAGTTGACTCATAAGGTATTTAACATTAACATTAATCAGATACGTCATTAAGATAAATGCATTTTAAACAGAAGTATTAAAGAATAAATTTTGAATTGATTGTCTATAAAATCTGTCTTTATATCACACGGGAAGCAAATCTGTTAACGGGTATATAGGCCACTTTTACCTAAGATGCTCTAAATATAAATAACATAATTTTATTATACGGACATACCCTTTTTTTTTTTCTTTTTCTTTTTTTCATTTTTTTTTTGAGGAACCAATTAACGAATTTTTAGCTCTGAAGTCTGAAGAGTTTATTTGTTTAATGATTTGTTTGAATTTGTTTAATGATTTGTTTGAAAGCCTTTCCTCCGAGTATCTAATAAAGAAAATTTTGGGTTGCAACCTAGTGCAGTAGTGCACCAATCCACTCATAGAGTCATAGTAACTTTGTGTCACGTGACAATTTCTCATTTTATATATTTTTTAATCCAATTGTATGAATAATGGCTATGTGTTCACATTATTATGAAGGGAGCTGCAGAGATGATAGTGGCTATGTGTTCACATTATTATGACCGAAGTAGGATGATCAAAGCGATGGATGAAGAAGAGAGAATGAAAATCGGGACAATTGTCAAAGACATGGCGGAGAAGAGCTTGAGATGCATTGCTTTCGTGCATAAACAAACAGATGAGCAAGTTCCTGAGAAGCTTGAAGAAACTGGATTCGCATTGTTGGGGGCGGTGGGGTTGAAGGATCCATGTCGTCCAGGTGTCAGAACAGCTGTGGAATCCTGCAGGAATGCAGGAGTGAAAATCAAGATGATAACAGGAGACAATGTGCACACAGCAAGAGCTATAGCTATTGAATGTGGAATTCTAAATCCTGATGAGGATTTAGGCTCTGAAGCTGTAGTGGAAGGTATAGAATTCAGAAATTACTCAACCGAAGAAAGGATGGCAAAGATCGAAAACATACGAGTGATGGCTAGATCTTCCCCATTCGACAAGCTCCTGATGGTACAAAGCTTGAAGCAGAAAGGCCATGTTGTGGCAGTCACTGGTGACAGCACCAACGATGCACCAGCTCTGAAGGAAGCCGATATTGGACTCTCCATGGGAATCCAAGGGAATGAAGTTGCGAAGGAGAGCTCAGATATTGTCATCCTGGATGATAATTTCGCTTCTGTAGTGACAGTTTTGAGGTGGGGAAGGTGTGTCTACAACAACATTCAGAAATTCCTTCAATTTCAGCTCACTGTCAATGTTGCAGCCCTTGTCATCAACTTCGTCGCGGCTGTCTCTTCAGGAAAAGTCCCCTTAACGGCTGTGCTGTTGCTGTGGGTGAACCTGATAATGGACACATTAGATGCATTAGCATTGGCCACAGAGCAGCCCACCAATGAACTCATGAGACAGTCTCCTGTAGGCCAATCCAAGCCGCTTATTACCAAAATCATGTGGAGGAACCTCATATGTCAAGCTGTTTTTCAGGTAACTATCTTGCTGATTCTACAATTCCGAGGAAGATCCATCTTTAATGTCTCCGAAACTGTCAAGAACACCATGATCTTCAACACATTTGTCTTCTGCCAAGTCTTCAACGAGTTCAATGCCAGGAAGCTCGAAAAGAAGAACATATGTTAGATGACATGTATTCCAGTCAGTTTAAAACTCTGTAAATATTGTTTTAGGCAGTAAATATTGTTTAGGTAGCTTTCCTATTTTAAATTGTATTCCTTGTTCAGGAAGTAGTTAGTTTTCCTTTATGATTGCTTAGCCTAATAGGACTCTAATTCTGCTGTATATATGTGTTCATAATTCAATGAAAAACGTGAGTGAAACATTCACAAAATACCTCTTTCTATATGGTATCAGAGCAGCCGATCTTCTTCCTCAAATAAAATTTTTTTTTTCTGCTGCAACTTTCCTAAATTGCGTGACCACACAACTCCTCACAGCCATGACCACAGAACCAACACCCTCCTCCGTCACTGCTCCTTTGCTCACAGAATCAGTTCCCACCGTTACTGCTGCTGCTTCAACAGACCAGTCCATCATCAACGTCATTCCTATCAGCTCTACATCCCTCCGTTCGAATGAGTTTCACCTCATCACCATCAACATCGCAGCTCAGGCCCCGCTCAAACTCACCACCACCAATTACATGTCCTGGAAACTCCAGTTTCAAACTCTTTTCTACGGATACGATCTAGTTGGATACATAGACGGTTCCAAACCTTGTCCACCAGCCACATGCACCGTGGATACAGTGACCTCTCCCAATCCCGCTTACAACATCTGGTTCCGTCAAGATCAACTAATTCTCAATGCCATCATCGGTTCTCTTTCACCCACAATCATCTCATTTGTTGCCCGAGCAAAGACATCGATGGAAGCATGGAATATACTTGCCAATACATATGCCAAACCATCTCGTGGACGCATCAAACAAATCAAATCACTTCTCAAGAATTCCACCAAAGGTACACAAACCATAACTGACTTTCTTCACTCTGTAAAGGCTCGTGCAGATGAGCTTGCACTGCTCGGGGCTCCAATAGATGACGAAGATCTTACGGACAGAATTCTAGATGAACTGGATGATGATTATAGAGAACTGGTTCGCGCAGTACAGGCCCGTGACAACCCCATCACGTTTGATGAACTTCATGAGAAGCTCCTGACTTTCGAAGCCTCTGCCCTCAACAACAAGACAGCCTCTCCCTCACTACCAGCCACCGCAAATCCGACAACCAAGTCCACCAATTCCTGGCGTCCACAGAACTCCAATAGCAGCACTTGGCGTACTCAGTCTTCCTCCACTCAGGGCTGGCGCCCGGCGCCTCACTCTGCTGCTCGTCAGGCTTCTAATCACACCAATGGTGCTTCACATCGTGGCAACCAGCCACGTCCTTACTTGGGCAAATGTCAGATGTGTGGCATCCAAGGCCACTCGGCTAGGAGATGCACTTCGTTTCAGATGGTTCCGGTTAACCCTCCAGGTTCTAGTTCGACTCCTCTCTCCACTCATTCACCACCTCCTTGGCAACCTAGGGCTCACTTCACTGCCAATGTTCCCTCCAATAGTCAGGCGTGGCTCCTGGATAGTGGTGCCTCGCATCATGTCACGTCCGATTTGGGTAACCTATCTTTACATGCTCCTTACAGCGGCTCCGACGATGTCATGATTGGTGATGGCACAGGTCTTTCCATCACACACACTGGTTCCACATCTCTTCGCACTAAGAATAATTCTTTTGCTTTAAATAATGTTCTTTGTGTTCCTGACATGAAAAAGAATTTGGTCTCTATTTCTCAATTTTGCAATGCTAACAATGTATCAGTTGAGTTCTTATCTTCTTGTTTTCATGTGAAGGATCTACGTACGGGGGCAATTCTTCTGAAGGGCACAACCAGGGATGGCGTCTATGAGTGGCCAACTGACAAGTCCAAGTCTTCCCCAGTCCTAGCTTTCTCCAGCACCAGAACCACATCATCAAATTGGCATCATAGATTAGGTCATCCGGCTTATCCGGTTTTACAACTTATTGTCTCAAAATTTAAATTAGATTTATCTTCATCTATGTCAAAGGATTTAGTTTGTCATGCCTGCCATTGCAATAAAAGTCACAAGCACCCGTTTTCCACCTCCTCTCTTATATCATCCCATCCTCTTGAAATTGTTTACTCTGATGTGTGGACGTCTCCTGTTCTTTCCCATGATGGTTTCAAATATTATGTAATTTTTGTTGACCATCTAACAAAATACATCTGGCTTTATCCATTAAAAAGAAAATCAGAGGTCAAAGACACTTTTATTCGTTTTAAAGCCATTGTAGAGAATTATTTTAAACACAAAATTGTCACAATCTACTCAGACAATGGCGGGGAATACTTGTCTCTTAAAGATTTTTTTGCGACAAATGGTATCTCCCACCTTACGACCCCTCCCCATACACCTGAGCATAATGGGTACTCAGAACGTCGCCACAGACACATTGTTGAAACTGGTCTCACGTTACTGACCCATGCCTCTCTTCCGCTACATTTTTGGTCACATGCCTTTGCCGCAGCGGTCTATCTAATCAATAGAATGCCCACTGCGACACTTACTCACTCCTCACCGTATGAGTTGATTTTTGGGTCCTTTCCCAATTACTCCAAACTCAAGATTTTCGGGTGTCTTTGTTATCCATGGCTTCGGCCGTACTCGTCCCACAAACTCATTCCTCGCTCCAGTCCGTGTGTCTTTCTTGGGTACTCGCTATCACAAAGTGCCTACCTTTGTTTTGATCCGTCCACCACTAGAATATATGTCTCGCGTCATGTCAAATTTGTGGAGTCCGTCTTCCCATACATCTCTCTCCACGTCACCCTACCTCGCCCAAACACCACCACTGTCAACTCATGGGTTCCTCCGGTCCTCACAGTCACCATTCCAAGCTCTTGTCAGTCGGTCCCTCCAGCTGCTACACCTGCTCCAGAATTGCCACCGCACGTTGACACCCTCGCATCTCTACGAGCTGATTGTCCTCTACTCGCCTCCACACCTGCTGCTGTCGTGCCAACACACTCCTCCACTGTGCCTGTTGCACCCAGCTTGGAGGCCACTGCCCCTGTCACTACTGCAGTTTCGAACGCACCTGCTCGCAGCAACTCCTCTGGTGCTGTTGCTGCACCACCTTGCGCTGCTGCGCCACCTCTCTTGGCATCTTCACACCAGCCGGATTCCACTTCCTCATCAACCCTGTCACCGATCAAGCATCCCATGACTACTAGAGCCAAGAACAACATCCACAAGCCCATTCAGAAGCTCAACCTACACACTCACCTCAGCTCCTCGTCTGACATTGAACCTACCACCGTTGCACAAGCCTTGAAGGATCCGAATTGGCGTAAGGCCATGTCTGAAGAATGCAATGCCCTGGTTAACAATGGCACTTGGGAATTGGTTCCTCCGGACTCATCGATAAATGTTGTTGGCTGCAAATGGATTTTTCGAATCAAAAGAAAATCCGATGGTTCGATTGACAGGTTTAAGGCTCGCTTGGTGGCCAAGGGTTTCCACCAGAGACCGGGGGTGGACTATTTTGAGACCTTTAGTCCTGTTATCAAGCCCACAACGGTGAGACTCGTCCTCAGCATTGCCATCAGTCACGGCTGGTCTCTGCGTCAACTTGACATCAACAACGCATTTCTGCAGGGTCACCTAACTGAAACTGTTTACATGGCCCAACCTCCGGGCTTCATTGACTCGGATCATCCGACTCATGTGTGTAGGCTGCGTAAAGCCATCTATGGCCTGAAACAAGCACCACGTGCGTGGTACCATGAGCTGCGTCGTTTTCTCCTTGCCTCTGGCTTCAAGAATTCCCATGCTGACACCTCTCTATTTGTTCTCAAAACCGGTGGTACTCTCCTGTATCTCCTTATTTATGTTGACGATATTATTCTTACAGGTTCTAATGCAGCTCAGGTTGATACATTCGTTGACAATCTTGCTCGTCGTTTCTCTCTGAAAGACCTTGGTGCACTCTCGTACTTCCTTGGCGTTGAGGTGCTTCCGCACAAAGATGGAATATTACTGTCACAGAGACGTTACATTATGGACATCCTTGCTCGTCACAACATGTCCGGAGCCAAGCCTGTTCAGACTCCATTACCGACCAGTCCTCCGATCAGTCGTCACTCCGGCACGCCCCTGAGTGATCCCTCTACTTACCGCACGGTGGTGGGCAGCCTCCAATACCTGTCACTCACTCGTCCTGACATCTCATATGCAGTCAACAAGTTGTCTCAATTCATGCACCAACCAACAACTGAACACTGGGAACTGGCCAAAAGAGTCCTACGGTACCTATGTGGGTCTCTAGACGAAGGTATTCTTATCTATCGTCACTCCCCGATATCTCTTCATGCGTTCTCAGACGCAGATTGGGCTGGAAATAAAGATGATTATTCTTCAACAAGTGCCTACGTCGTATATCTTGGCCGTAATCCTATATCATGGAGCTCAAAGAAACAACACACCATTGCCCGATCATCTACAGAGGCGGAATACCGCACTGTTGCCTCTACAGCAGCTGAACTCAATTGGGTGTGTTTTCTTTTAACTGATCTTGGCCATACATTGACCGCAGCTCCAGTCATTTATTGCGACAATGTTGGTGCCACTCAACTGTGCTCTAATCCTATCTTTCATTCGCGAATGAAACATGTTGCTATAGACTTCCATTTTATCCGAGATCAGGTTCAGTCAGGCTCCCTGCGAGTGGCCCATGTCTCCTCCAAAGATCAACTTGCTGATGCACTCACCAAACCACTCCCTCGTGCTACTTTCCAACCGCTGAAGTACAAGATTGGCCTCTCCTCCCGTGGCCTATCTTGAGGGGGCATGTTAGATGACATGTATTCCAGTCAGTTTAAAACTCTGTAAATATTGTTTTAGGCAGTAAATATTGTTTAGGTAGCTTTCCTATTTTAAATTGTATTCCTTGTTCAGGAAGTAGTTAGTTTTCCTTTATGATTGCTTAGCCTAATAGGACTCTAATTCTGCTGTATATATGTGTTCATAATTCAATGAAAAACGTGAGTGAAACATTCACAAAATACCTCTTTCTATAACATATTCCAGGGAATACACAAGAACAAGCTCTTTCTAGGAATCATTGGAATCACAATAGTTCTTCAAATGGCAATGGTGGAGTTCCTGAAGAAGTTCGCTAACGCCGAGAGGCTGAATTGGGGGCAGTGGGGTGTCTGCATTGGCATTGCAGCTCTGTCGTGGCCTATCGGTTTTCTGTTCAAGTGCATTCCAGTTTCTGGCAAGCAAAATTTCCTCAAAGCTTAGAGCTTCTGCAACCTGAAACCGCATAGCCTTTAATATCAGTTCTTTTCCCAAAAAACAAACTTTTAGATGGATTAGTTTACAGATTTATTAGTTCTACTTGTAAATTCCAAATCTAGTATCTTAGTTCATGAATGAAAATTCCATATTCTCTTTGATCCTGAAAACTTTTTTTCATTTTTACTTATTTCAATCAGTCATTACAAGATAAACGTTTCTGTATGTTGTTATGATCAATATATTTGTTGTCAGTCATCAATTTGGATGGCAATGTTTTCAAATCCTGATATGAGTGAAATTCAATTACGAAATCATTTGCATAACTATAAGAGATGCAACAACTGAACTAGCAAGTTACCACCTAATTTGATTAGCAATCTGATAATGTAATATTTTTGCCAATTATTGGAATCACCTGATTGGCATTGCAGCAGCTCTGTCTTGACCAATTTGGCTACTTGAAAAATGAGGTTCTATTCCATGAGATCATTGATGGGATGTGCAGTGGCCAATTCTAATGCTTCTAATGTATCCATTATCAGGTTCATCCTATGGGAATTGCACAGGACTTTTCACGAAGAAACAGCCGGAAACAGCCGAAAACAGCTGCAACATAATTCTCTTCATACAATAGTCAGAGTAACAGTAAGACGCAAGTCTTCAGGAATTGCCACAGCCACAATTGCCTCAGCCGCGACAACAATCCCCACATCAGCTGGTTCAAATGAGCCACTTCATTCAATCTTGACATGGTCGCTCTCACCAGTCATGCTTGACTCGTCCACTTTCCTGCAATGGCCTTCAAGGAACAGCCCATCAGCCAGAATCTGATCACCAAACCCACAACAATATCGAAAATCAAAACAGGCCTGAGCCTCCCATCTCTCACAACCTCCACCTCTATATCGCTGCTCACATTAGAGTCTCTCAAACTGTCTATTTTGCTTGAAATTTCTCACAGCAGAGACAATGACAACCAAAAACACAGCAACTGTAATGCTTCCACCATCGTACTGCCCATTTTTTACGCCTACTTGTTTGATACCGAACACCAGAGTACGTACAGCACAAACTAGAAATATAATAAGTTGTATCCTTCAGTGCCTCAAAAACATAGCTCACTTTTCAATGGCTGTTTTACATACCTGTTGGCTCTGAAAACGTTCCCTCTCCGCGCAAGATCAGCTTCATTGTCTCTGACACCACTTTTCGGATCACTTTCCAGGACGTGAAAGACTTGTTTCACTCCTCCAAGATCACTTAGAGACTCAAACCTCTTCTCTCTCACCAATCACCATCTAACTTATCATCTTCTTATCAACTTCATGAAAAATTGTGTTTCTGGTTGTTCTGATCATGATCCTTCAAGGTCAGAGAAAACAAGAACCCTGATGAAGTACATGGCCCCTGAAAGCCATCCGCCACCTACGCTTGTGGTGTTTCTCGAATTCAAAACATCATTTTCTTGATCATCCAGGACGATCTCTTCACTTGGTTAAATTGTCAATTAACTAGTTAGGCAAGCAACCTGACAAATTGTCAAATAATTCAATGCAAATCATGAACTAGTTAAAAGATGATGTTCTCCAACTATAAAATAAATGTGAATCGAAAAACCAAATTTCAAAAGTGTCTTTGAATATGATGGATTTGTGAACCAAGTAAAATGCTTGCAATGTACTCAATAAAAGGACATTATGGTCTATGAAGGACTTGAAGAATATGATTAAAAACTTCTTTAAAAATAACCAAAGAATGCTCGTAAAATCCTGAAGTGAAAAACATGAGGGTGTCATGTCACCAGAAGTGAAAAAGGGATGCTTCAAGCAAAGAATGCTTATATTCTGGTACAAATATAAAAGGAATTGGAGGGCAAAATGACTTATTTTGGTCACTCACTCACTCACTCAAACCATATTTTCCACTTATAATTAGCTAAAAGTCTATTTTGACGGTTATGATCATAGAATCTTGTTATATAATCATCAATGACCGTTTGAGAATGAGGATCCAATCTCAACTATCCATCTCATGAGATGGACGATGGAGCAGTTATTTTTAAAATTCTGTTTTTATTTTTTATTTTTTTTGGCTATTTGATCTCCACCGTCCATTGGATCTCCATTTGTTTTTTTTTTAAAAATTAATCTCACTATGATAAGACCAAAATACCCTCTGAATTGTTAAGTTCGACTAACAACTCACCCATAGAGTGATAATGAGCCATTTTTCATAATATAGGAACTAAATTAAAAAATGTAAAAATAAGTAAACAAATTGACGTTTGCAGATTAGTTAGGGACTAAAATGAAGTTTTCCCTTTTGTCAATATATATATTTTGAACTATTATAATATTTTGAGATTTAGGGATACGGGTATGACTCAAACCTACAAATCTATAACCTTTTGGATATAGATGTGAGAGACTTACCATTGAGTCAATCTCATCTTATCTCATTTTGTAAATATTAATATGTTGAACAATATCTTTGACAAGTTGGTCAATCTCATCTTATCTCATTTTGAACACTATTAATATTATTTATTGTTCTCACCTTTTATTGATGAGGACCACTTAACATAGGTCACAGTTGGTTTTTTTTTTTTTTTTGATGGAAACAAAGATTACAAACAGGAAAGACATTCAGCCGAAACTAAGGAACCAACACAGGGAGGGAAATCCTCCAACCAAAACATGTCATCAACATTAGAGAGACCGTTTTTAGCTATTACATGGGTTATTTGATTAGCCGTTCTAGGAGAGAAATTGATCGAAATACAATTGACGACACGTCGTTGCGGTGTCGGTCAAAAGATTGAACATTTAAGTTCGACCTCGCTAGCGTGCGAGTCACAGGGACTAGCAGAGCGGCAAGTGAGGGTATCGTTCCGCAGGGAGGTGGGATCCGCCGACCGTCACCGGTTCTAGCTATTATTACAACACTCCGAGAGACCTCGTGTGTTGCGTTTACGGAAAAGTAGTAAATAATATAAATAAATAAATTAACTAACATAATATGTACATGGATAGAATGGAATGGAGAGATGCATGAAATGTGGTTACACTAAGGAAATGATTCAACCATGACAATCCTCCTAATTAAGCTCTAGACTCACTTAGTCCCTCAATGTGCAAGTATATCATAGGCTCGTGTCCCCTTAATTGATCTCCAATCTCTCTCGAGTCTTAGAAATCACATCCACACAATGCATGGATTCATTAAGTACTTTGGGACACACACACGAGCTCTGTACGCCAGCCTAGTGATCTCTCAACTGTCTGGTCATATACAGTGGTTATTTCGTTGGGCATGTAATGCGCAACTGCGTGGGCCATACTACAGCCAATAATTCATTCACAATGGCTAACCAAATACGGGATGGCAACCAAGTGAAAGCATTAAGAATACGAGATACCCATACAACACGTATGTTATATGCTCATGTCCCCTTAATTAATCTCTAATCTCTCTCGATGTTTTAGAGATTACATCCATGCATAAATGCTTGGATTCATTAAGGACTGTGGGACACACACACGAGCTCTACACGCCAGCCTAGTGATCTCTCAACTTACTGGACAAATGTAAAGGATATCACGCTGAGCATGTTAATGTGAACCACGCAATATATAACACACAGCCTAAATATCATCCACAAGGTGGCCAACCGAGTGAAAGCATTAAGCAATGAAATACCCCTATAACTACACAAGCAAAAGAGGAATTCAGTTTGTCTTTACTCTAGATACGGATTCGGTTTTATCAATCTCCCTAGGATGGCAAAAAATGGGAAACAAGTCCACCTAACACTAATGTGCATCAATGCAAAATGTTAAACATTAAGGACATTCAAATGAATTAAGGGCTCTCCTCTTGACTTGGGAATTTTCCTTAAATCAATTTACTACCCAATCCGGTCAAGGATGGATAATTGTGTCTTTAAAAGACCCATTAAGCACAAGGATGTGAACCAAAACCAATTTAGCAACTAAATGCATAAACTAGCTTTTTCTACTCTTTGGGGATAAAATCCCTAACACTCAAATCATTCAATAAATGGTATTTTGGTCATCCATTAACATACAAACAATCATGGGAAGCTAAATTACTCTACTCCTACATTAAATTATTCTACTCCTAAACCCAATCATGCATACATATCAATTTCTAACCTCCACAAACATGAATTTCACAATAAGAGATTAAACATACATAAATCAAAGAGCAAAACAAAACCCAAATGAATTTATGAACAAAATACATATATATAGCACATGTGAAGGTTCACAATATTCCCCAAATTGGGGTTACACATCAAAGAAACGAAAATTACAAAGAAAAGAGTAAATAAAAGCAAACCCTTGAAGACAAGCCTCCAAAGATGCTCCATATCTTTCCTAGCTCAAAATTGCTCCTAATCCCTTGAAATTTCGGTTCTAAAATGGATGGAGGAAGTGAGAAAGAGGGTTGTGGAGGTGTATGGTGAACTCCCATGGAGGAAGAACCTCCATGGGAGCATGGGTCTCTCCTTTATTGGGTGAAGAAGGTGGAGAAGATGAAGAAGATGGAAGAAGAAGTGTTTGGGGCGGAAGAGAGAGAGAGGAGAAGTTGGGATTTCTGGAAAACTGAGAGAAAAGGGGGTATATATAGTGGAGAGGGGGCTTAGGGCATAAATTGGGTGAAAGGACGAGAATGCCCTTGCAAAAGTGGCTGAAAATTGGGCCTCTCGCGGATGGGTTTCCAGCAGCGCGCACCGTTACGGAAACGGGCATAACTTCCTCCACAAATATCGGAATCGTGATCTTGAAGAACCGTTGGAAAGAAGACTTCTGGATCTTTCCAACCATATGTAGACCGAAACCTAATTCATTCTAAGGAGAGAGATATGGCCCCCACAAGTTGATCCTTCTGCAGGAAACTTTCGTCAAACCCAAATTTTGCAATTATGCGCCCTATTATGCGCCCTATTATGCTCCCTAGGGCGCAGAAATGCAAAATGGAGATCTCTGGTCCTTTTTCTGCGGCCCCTAAACGCAGAATAGGGTGCATAATCCTACTTTTGAAAATTACGCTTTTGCCCCAAAATTTCTATATTTTTGCAAAAACGCCCCTCACCTGGAAGAAATCCTGAAACACTTATTTAAGCCGTTAAATACCCGGTTTTACTCGGGAAACAAGCATAAAAGATGAAAGTAAGGGGATACACAACGTGTAGAAATAAGAGTTATCAACAATGAACTTGTAACAACAACTTATGAATATCCATGATGACAACCCCAATTTCAGAGTCCATAATCTTGCCGCTATTAATCCAGCCAACCACCACTTCAACATCTGAATCAAGCAAACAAGAAAAAAGACCAGTATCCACTGCCAACTGCAGCCCTCTTCGAATAGCTTCTGCTTTCGCCACTTGCGGAGAGAAAGAAGCAGAATTTTTTTGGGAGCTAGCAGCCATAACAAGGCCTTCACAATTGCGAATAACAATTCTGAAACCCACCAAACAACCAGCCACTTTAATCGCTGCATCACAGTTGATTTTATACACTCTTGGGTCGGGAGGAATCCAAATTGGACTTCTAACAACAGCAAGAGCTGGTGCCAAAAACAGAGGAGTGCAAGCATTCTTAAATTCAGCAACATAACCACTAGCCCATTCCACAACATCAACCACTAAGGAAGAAGAGGAATCATGCACCTCCAAATTACGCAACAACCAAATCTTCCACAAAAAACAAAATGAATGAAAAAAAAAAAAAAAAAAAACACCTTTTTGATTAGTCATATAAGCTAGATAGAATAAACATCTCAAAGTATATATATTATGACTCTCATCTCAAAATATGATTGCTCCACGGGCGTACCTATAATTTTTTATTAAGGTGGGCTAAAATAAAACTATATATATAAACTTTTAATAAAATAACATTGTTTTTATTCTATTGAGATGAAGAGGACAAACTTAAACCCCCTTCTCGGATATTATGTAGAGAACTTGATTCATTCCCATCCGAAAACTTTTTTTTTTTTCCAAAATATGAAAGCATAGTTTTTATTGGTTTTGATGTATGGTTGATTGATATTATAACCCAAAATTATTAAACAATTTGGTTAAACTTATATTTTATAAATTATAATGCTATAAATATTAAACTGCAGTTGAAAAATAAATTCATAAAAAAAAAAAAAAAAACCCCAATTTAATATTATTAATAATAAATCGAAAACTCTAACTTGTTAATTAGAAAAATTAATTTCTAAAAAAAGATCAATTTTAACTAAAAATCCCAAATTGAAAATCCAAATATGAATATATTTTTTTTTTAATTTAATTTTGTAACAGAAAATCTTAAAAGGATTGACATAATTATTAAATTGGAAGAGAGAATTGGGATTTGTGAAGAGAGAGAGAGTCTATGAGTTGGAAAGTTGAGATATCTGATGAGAGAGAGAGAATGGATGAGGTGGGAGGTGGGAGGTGGGAGGTGGGAGGTCCGGAGGTGTAATGGGAGTGAATGGTCGTGTGGTGTTAGGTGTGATGACCAGGAATTAAATATATTTTTTTTTGGTGAATATCATTTGGGTCCCTAACTTTTTCTGAATGATCAAATTTTTAAATAAGTTTGCTTTTTTATCAAAACTTTTCCTGAGTTTTGAAAAGTATATCAAATAGATCCTTCTGACTTTTTTTTTAACGGTCAAACGTCACAGAATAGGTATAATGTCTATTTTGCCCCTGCATGCCTTATTAATGGCTGAAAAGACTGTTTTACCCTCTAACATTTAAAATGTAACAATTTAACTTTAATTTTTAATCCAATAAGAATGTAACACGTGTCACCAAAGTTTGAAAAAAAAAATTAAAATTAAAATTAAATAAAATTGTTAAAAAAAATATTTATATAGAAATTAAAAATAAAATATAGATAAAGCTCCACTGTTTTCTCTCTCTCACCGTTTTCTTCCAAAATTAAAAAAAAAAATCATGATTTCCCTTTTCTCTCACCGTTTTCTTCCTCTCTCTCGCCTCTCTTTGCCACCTCTACTGTGTTGGAAATTGCCGCCAGCGATAGGGCAAACTAGTGAAGGAGACGCGGATCTACTCCACCAGCTTAGAGGAGACGCGGATCTGGATTTGAAGGTTTTATGGGTTTTTAATGATTTTTTTTTTCTTTTGTTCAATGAGTTCCAAAAATGGAGTTTTGGTGAAAAACATGAATTTTGAGAGAAAATAAAGATCAAAACTTTTAATTGATTTGGGCGAGAATTTTGGGTTGAAGAATAAAAATGAAAAATTGTTCTTGTTTCGATTACGATAGTGGTTCTAGACCTTGATGAAGAACAAAGTGCTAAAGGAGGTATTGATTTTATCAATTTCTTTTGTGATTTTGTTTGGTTTCTGAGAAAGTTAATAAAGAAGGAAAAAACAATGATTTGTTTTTTATGAATATTATTGATGGACAAAGAATGAGCCAACTAAGGTGGAAGTGAAAAATGTTGCAAATAAAGAAAAGAGAACAGAAGAAGAGAAGAAAATAGCTGGTAACATTTTTCACTCCACTGATATGTGGGTGGATTTGTCTTGATGATACTGGTTCGGTGATGTTGATGATGGAGGAATATGAGTTTTGTGTTGATGAATCTGAGGAATATGGTTTATCTGGTGGAGATCAAAGAGATTGATCTGGTGGAGATCCAATCAATCTCCATCATTCATATCATGGGATGGACGGTGGAGATCCAATCTGGATCTCCACCAGATCTACAATTTTTTTTAATTATTACCAATTTTTTTTTTTAATTTGTTAAAACAGATTACTTTTTATATTAATATTATTTTATTATATAAGTGTTTAATTTTTTTTGTTTTCCATTTTTTATTATTATATAAGATTACTTCTTTAATTAGAATTTTTAAATTTGTGTTAATGTTAAAGCTTTATCTTTATTTTATTTTATTTTTAAAAATATATCGGTTGTTATTTTTTGTTTTTTTTTTCCTTGTATTTTTTAAATTTCTGGTTACATATATAAATATTTATTTATTTGAGATGTTCTAGATTCATGTTTAAAGGTTTAAATGTTTTTTTATTTTATTTTATTTTTTATTTTCTAATGTTAATTTTTTAATTTATATTCATGTTTATGTGTTATTGATTTTTATTTTATTTCTATTTTTGTGACACATGGCAAGTTCTTGGTTCAAAGACAAAAATACCCCTGTATATGTTAAGTTTGACTGACAGTTGACTAACGGATGGACCGATTTGATATACTTTTCAAAACTCAGGGAAAGTTTTGATAAAAAAGCAAACTTGTTTAAAAAATTGATCATTCAGAAAAAGTTAGGGACCCAAATGATAATCACCCTTTTTTTTTTTCAAAAGTTTTGTTTCGCTCCACGTGGCAAAATAATTCCTTGGAGGATATTTTGCTTGTTTTGCTTTTGTTTTTGTTACCTTATATTTTGGGTGGCTAAATATATGATGAGTCAAAATTCATAAATTCATAAATTCATAAACCGGCTAAATTTAAAAAGTGGCCCAAGTTTCTTATTATTATTATTTTGAAACACCCAAGTTTCTTATTATTTATTGTTCTCTCCATATAAAGTAGGAGTGAGAATTTAATGGATCGATTCCTTTTTCATAGAACCGATAGAAAATAAAAGGGTGTCGATATTGACACCCATAAATATGATAAGCACACCCATATTTTAATAAAAAATTTAATAACAAAAATATCTCAATAGGAATTTACCAATAAGGACAAATTAGTTTAATTAAAAATAAACAAAATACTATGTACACCCATTAATTAAACTCATATCTTCAACTATATCACTTTATTAAAAAAAAAAAAAAAAAAAAAAAAAGACTAAACCCTAATTCGATTTCAAGTATCAAAATCTCCCATTATCATATAACAAAGTAATAGAAAAAGAATTTCTAGAGGCATGATAAATTGGAATTCAAACAATCAAACCGTATGCAAAACCATACATTTCTAGATCCAATAAGCTTATTTAGTTTCCATGCAACAATATATATGCAATGTAATAATAATTCAACATGGTAGCGACTAGTGAGGCACATCTTGGAAGATCTATGGTTGAGAGAAAAAAAACTCAGATTTATGGCGAGTCAAAAAAAGCTCAGAAAAAAAAAAACCTCATATACAAATTCTTATGGTTTGTGTAAAGTTCTCCACATTTAAGAATATATCTTTAAATCATAAGTTAAATTCAAAATTTTATAATTTTTTTTATTACACTTAATATTTCTTTTGTTATTTATTTTGGTAAAGAACAGATAACATGACTTTACTTTTCATAGCTGCAAGCTCAAGCACTCTTAACCACTCCTCACAGATGGCCTTTGAGTTCATATAATAAATATCATACGCGTGCCTTAAGTAAATACTGCACAACCAAATGAGATTGGCCAATTGACCTCATAGAGACATTTGGAGGTATGCTTCTATAGATCTATCGACTACAGTGAATATGTTAAACTACCACATAAATTGATTTCAAGTGGGATTTAATCAAGGTTGCACGCATCGGAAACTTTAAGCATTGTTGTGTATCCAGGAGATCAACAATGGTATGAGGATGTGAAATCTATTGTAATAGATATCAGCAACTTAACAGAGTTGAGTTCTCTCTATTTTCATTTTCCTGAAGTAGAGCTTCTCAAAATTTAAGAATTTAAGAATTTAAGAATTTAAGAATTCTTTAAACTGGAGAACTTAAGAATTTATCATTTGTGAAATTAAGTGTGTTAATAACTTAAGAGGGTTTATAAATAAATTGTATTAAAATGAAAACATTAATTTAAATAAGGATACTATTGGCATTAAGATGAGTGTTTATAGTAATGTTTTAATTTTAAATTTTAGACATGGGCTTACTTATAAATATGGGTGTGCTTATTATATTTATGAGTGTCAATATCCGCACCCAAAATAAAATGAGTGGTTATATTTGCTTATTTTTAAAACTGTATGTACACCCCTTTCATAAGCACACCCAATTAATTTTTTTTTTAAATCTAGTTTATAAATAAACCCCACTTAATGGAGAAAATAAATAAAAATAAATAAAAAACCTTTTCTTCATTTCTATTGTATTGTATTTTTGTAACTACATCCCACCTACACCTTCCCTTATACAACTTCGAATCCTAAACAAACTCTTTCTCCCCCTTCCATTATCTGTAACTTGTTGTTTTGGGGATTTTTTTTTTTTGGGTTCTGATCTCATAAAAGAGAATTTATTTTTTTGGTTTTGATTTCATGAAGAAGCTAAAGTTATTGTTGTTTTAGGGATTTTTTTTTTTTTTTTTTTTTTTTTTTGGTTCTGATTTCGTGAAGAAGCTGAAGTTATTGTCGATGTTGGAGATGTTGTGCTCCCCGACATCAAACTCTCTCTCTCTTATTCATGCCCAATAAAAATTTTCAATCAAAATTACTTACGTTGTTATCAATATAGTTTGAAGTCCTTTTAGTGTTGTTGTCAGGAGATATGGAAGTTGGAGCTTGTAACAACAAAGCCTAAAAAAAAAAAATCAGATTTTAGAGGAAGTTTCAGATGTCCAAAGACTTCACATCAACCAAATGCTTATTCTAATCTTGTCAAAATTGAAAAGGAAAGCGATTGCGTTAGTGTAGTTTGATTTGAAAGAAGAAATACAAATGATGGCCAAATTGATGTGATGCTCCTCTTTTAGGCGGGGTAGTCATTAGGAGATCTCCACCATCTGTTTGTATTGGGCACAAGTGCGGCACACTCCCCAAAAGGCTAAGATGGCCTCACCTATGCCCTAGTGTCCACGTCACGTGGATGCTTTGTAGGCTATCACGCGACGCTTTCCTCGATTCTGGATGGTCGGAGATGCCTGAGCTGGCCGAAAAGGTCACTTTCACAAGTGAGGCTTGCTGGGGGGATAACACCAGCACCTATCACGCTGCCACTGTCAGGCGCTTCTTCCCATCATTTCCTATTTCTACCTAGGTGCTTTTTGCATATCTTTCCTGCTGAAACTCAGGTTCCTCTTTGGTGATGGTTGGAGTTGACCTTGGGTAGGGTTGAGCTGGACTGTCATCGAGCCGTTGGTGCTGACCGATGGAGCGTGATTAAGACCATCGATCCCTTATCTTCCTCTTCCTTTGACAACTGGGTGAAATTAATGCACACCTACCCTTTGTCCATTGCTGGGGTTCTTTCTTTAATCGAGTTGGTCCATCTGTTAGGGCTTACATCAACCTTCCATGGATCTGTTGGCGACCTTAGTGGTGATTCTAGATTGTTCTTCAGCATGTAGGGCGTCTGATGCAGCAGCAGCCAAGGCAATGGAACACATGGAGCGGGTGGCGAATTCGTATTTGGGTCGCGTGGACCAACCAAATCCAGGCTGAACTTCGTGGACCTCTACAGAGGGCATATGAGGTCAAATCATCTATTATAATATGTTTTCGAAAATCCCAAGACGAGCCTTAGAGATGTTATGAAGACTCCATTCTCAATAACAGATCAAAAAAGGCCCAAATTCAGCCATCTATCTTGTTGCGCGAAGACATGAGCTGGATGAGAGCTGGACGAGTTGGGGGAGCTGAACTTCGTGGACCTCTACAGAGGTCATATGGAGTCAGATCGTCTATTATAATATGTTTCCGAAAAGCCTAAGACGAGCCCTACAAATGTTATGAAGACTCCATCCTCTGTAACAGATCACAAAAGGCCCAAATTCGGCCATCTATTTTGTTACGCGAAGACTTAAGCTGGAAGTTTGAATTAGATGACATTGAGTCTTAATCAGATTAGGATTTGTTCTCTTTTTCGTAATCTTTGTTTGATTAGGATTTTTTCTCTTTTTCTAGATAAGATTTCTTTTCAGTTTTAGTTTAAGTTAATTTAGAAGTTGATTCCTTGTGGAAGTCGACTTATTGCTTTTCCTATTTAAGTTGTTTGAATCCAATTTGTTATGAAGTTTTTTGATGATTAATAAAATTTGAGAGAGAGTATCTCCTTTTATCCAATTTCGGTATCCTGAGTGGATCAACGAATTTGAAGCCTATTATTCTGGTATCCCTGCGTGGATCAACAGATTAATAGTAGGATTCGCTTCCGGTATTCGTGCGCAAATCAACGGATCCGAATCATTTATCCTTTCTTTTATTGATTGTTGTTTGTGTTGAATTTCCCGCTGCATCAGCGTCTTGGCTCTCTTAGGAGAATTTGTTGTCCTCAGGGAGCTTCCTTTTCCTTAGGATTCTTTCCTACCTAAGAGGGATGCTTCCGTAAACGCGATTAGGGCGGACCGAGTTGCTATGGTACTCTGATCGGTCCCAGTGGTATTGGGAATCCTGGTACTTCCTAAGGACCCAAGTTGAAGGGTAGAGTGGGGCCGCGCCGGGTCCAATAGTTCCGAGACTAGAGCGGTCTTGGTGGTATCAGGAATCCCGGCACTTCCTGAGGACCAAAGTTGAAGGGTAAAGCAGGGTCGCGCTAGGCCCGGTTGTATCGGGATCGAGGCGGTCCTAGGTGGACCAGGAATTTCTAGTCTGGTCCTGGTTTCGTTGCAATACACCGGGGAAAGTACTTCCTTGATTCTTCGGATAGTTTTGGTTGTTAATAGAGTTCATAACTACACATAAAAGAAAGACAAAAAACAAAACAAAAAAAAAAAAAAAAAAAAAAAAAAAAAAAGGTAAAGAAATACCTACCTCTGTATGATCAGAATCCTTTGAATTTTTTTTCCATTACTTTGTTATATGATAATCATGTGATGATGAGAAAGTTTGATACTTGAAATAAAATTAAAGATTAATTAGGGTTTATTATAAAAATTAGGGTTTATCATAAGTGTTTTTTTTTTTTTTTTTTTTTTTTTTTTTTTTTTTTTTAATTAAGAGAAATAGTTGAAGATATGAGTGTAACTAATGAGTGTATAAAACTTGATTTATTTTTAAATTAAAGTAATTTATTCTTATTGGTAAATTTTTATTGAGATATTTTTGTAATTAAATTTTTTAATAAAATATGGTGTACTAATTAGTATTATGGATGAAAATATCGGCACCCTGTCTAAAATTACTCTAAAAATAATATAGAAAAACCTTATGACTTTTAATTCATGATTCAATAATAGTGTTTAAGAGTTAGAAATTAAACTAATTAAAATTTAAATTGTTGTACTCCTAGTATTTTTATAACATCCAAAAACTAGTTTAATTTTTAAATTTGATAAAAGTTTGTTGGGTAAAAATGTAAAATATGTTAATAGTTAAATATAAATTATATATGTTTGGTTGACATGTTTTCATTGTATAAATTAACACATTTTGATTATATTAAAATAAATAACATATCAGAAGTATGACATGGTATTAGGGTGAGATAAGTAAGATTAGAAGAGAGAACAAAATTGTTTGAATTAGAAAATAATATTAATTAAGATAGAACATATTTGATATAATTAGATTTTCATTTATATTTAAGATACATAGAAAGAAATATTATGCATTGAATCAAATATATTTTTTTAAGTGATTTGAGTGAAAAATATTATAAATTCAGACATTAAAAATAAAATTTAAATGTCTTGTTAATTTATAGAAACATTAGAAAATTGCTTCAAAAAAATTAACATTAGAAAAATAAATGTGTGGAAATGTTGGGATGCCTCGTTAACAAGCTTAAGTGTCCGTTTGTGGGAGCTTGTCTACCGGCTAAAAGAGCTTTTTTAATTAAAAAAGCTCTTTTCAAATTTTTTTTGTGTCGTTTGGTTGACACTTCAGTAGAGCTTTCGACGATTAAAAAAGCTATTTTACGTCTACTTGGAGAAGCTCAAATTTTATGCTTTTCCAAGTATACTTTTTGAGCTTTTTTTAAAAACATTAAAATCTCCAATATAACCCTATAATTTAATATTTGCTAGAGTATTTTGGTAATTCTCTCATTAAAAAAACTCTTTTTTAATTGACAACCAAACGACCAACGGCTTTCATTTAAAAGTTTTACCTCTAAAAGATCTACTTCTAAAAGATCTATTTCAAAAAGATCTACTTAAGAAGCTCTCTCAAACGTACTCTAAGTTGACAGGGAATTTGTAATGCCTCGTCACGGGGGACCCAAAGGGATCTAAATGAACACACCCAAGTGTGAACATACAAACTCCTAATACTACTTTTTCTCACTTCTCAACACAAAACCCCTAATAATACTTTCTCACTTCTCATCACAAAACCCCTAATAATACCTTTTCTCACTTCTCATCACAAAACCCCTAATAATACCTTTTCTCACTTCTCACTTCTCATCACAAAACCCCTAATAATACTTTTTCTCACTTCTCACTTCTCATCACAAAACCCCTAATAATACCTTTTCTCACTTCTCAACACAAAACCCCTAATAATACTTTTTCTCACTTCTCATCACAAAACCACTAATAATACCTTTTCTCACTTCTCAACACAAAACCCCTAATAATACTTTTTCTCACTTCTCATCACAAAACTTGTCACAAAACTCCTAATACTACTTTTTCTCTCCAAAAACTATATTTTCTAACAAACTCCTAATACTACATTTTCTCTCCTAATACTATATTTTCTCACAAACTCCGTTTTTGTTTTTCTTTGTGTTCTTGCTTGTTCATAATCTGGTTCGTAGTCATGGCTTTACGTGTTCGAAAACCAAGTGAGTAAATCGGCCTGGATGATCAAGAATAGGATGTTTCACTGTTGAAAATACGGCAACAGAGGTGGAGGATTGCTTTCATGGCCATATATTTCACCAGGGTTCTTTTTCCCTTAACCCGGAAGGTACTTGATCGCAGCAACCGTCTCCCGCACTCTCTATCCCACCATGTCATTGACGTTGGCAATGAAAACCCCGGTAATGGTCCCCTTGAAACGCAATCTTTTCTTAAGGTTGATAAGAAGATGATAAGTGAGATGGCGAGAGGGAAGAACCTTGAGTTTCTGACAGAACTTGGAGGAGTGAAACAAGTCGCTCAGGACCTGGAAAGTGATCCGAAAAGTGGTGTCGGCGACAACGAAGATGATCTTGCGCAGAGAAGGAACTTTTTCGGAGCCAACAGGTATGCAAAACAGCCATTGAAAAGCTTTTTGAGTTTTGTTTTTGAGGAATTGAAGGATACAACTATTATTATACTTCTGGTTTGTGCTGTGCTTGCTCTCGGGTTCGGTATCAAACAAGAAGGCCTGGAAAACGGGTGGTACGATAGCGGTAGTATTATAGTTGCTGTGTTTTTGGTTGTCATTGTCTCTGCTGTGAGCAATTTCAGGCAAAATAGGCAATTTGAGAGGTTCTCTAGTGTGAGCAGCGATTTAGAGGTTAAGGTTGTGAGAGGTGGGACGCGCAGGACTGTTTCGATTTTTGATATTGTTGTGGGTGATGTTGTGTGTCTGAATATTGGCGATCAGATCCCGGCTGATGGGTTGTTCCTAGAAGGACACTCCATGAAAGTGGATGAGTCAAGCTTGAACGGTGAGAGCGACCATGTCAAGATTGATGGTGAGAAAAATCCATTCGTGATGTCAGGAACTAAGGTCACTGATGGGTCTGGAGCCATGCTTGTCACTTCTGTTGGGATGAACGCAGCCCGAAGAGAGACGATGAGTTCTATAAGCCATGAATTGAACGAAGAGACTCCGTTGCAGGCTCGTTTGAACCAGCTGACTTCTTACATTGGCAAGATCGGATTGGCCTTGGTGGTGCTTGTTCTTGTGGTGATGCTGATTCGGTATTTCACAGGAAACACCAGGGATGAAATGGGGAACAGAGAATTTCAAGGAAAGAAGACGAAACTTGATGGTGTGATGAATTCTGTTGTGAGGATTGTTTCCACGGCTGTGACAATTGTGGTTGCTGCGACTCCTGAAGGCCTGCCTCTGGCTGTCACTCTGACTCTGGCTTTTTCCATGAAGAGAATGAAGGATCACGCTATGGTGAAAAAAATCTCTGCTTGTGAGACAATGGGCTCGGCGACAATAATCTGTACGGACAAAACAGGCACTCTGACATTAAATCAAATGGAGGTTACAGGATTCTGGCTTGGGACAGAAGCAATGAAGGGTGAGGATTCCCTAGAATTGGTACCTAATGTTTATAAATTGCTGCAGGAAGCTGTTGGTTTGAACACAATTGGTAGCGTTTATAGAGAGAATTCTGCAGCGGTTCCTAAGATTTCTGGTAGTCCAACTGAGAAAGCTATACTTTCTTGGGCTGTGATTGATTTGGGTATGAACGTTGATGAACCGAAGCAGAATTGTGAAGAAATCCATGTTGAGGCCTTCAATTCGGAGAAAAAGAGAAGTGGGATTTCATTGAGGAGGAGAGGCGAAAAGGCTGTTCAGACACATTGGAAGGGAGCTGCAGAGATGATAGTGGCAATGTGTTCACATTATTATTACCGAAGTGGGATGATCAAAGCGATGGATGACGAAGAGAGAATGAATATCGGGACAATTATCAAGGACATGGCGGAGAAGAGCTTGAGATGCATTGCTTTCGCACATAAACAAACTAATGAGAAAATTCCTGAGAAGCTTGAAGAAACTGGATTCACATTGTTGGGGGTGGTGGGGTTGAAGGATCCATGTCGTCCAGGTGTCAGAACAGCCATGGAATCCTGCAGAAATGCAGGAGTGAAAATCAAGATGATAACAGGAGACAATGTGCACACAGCAAGAGCAATAGCTATTGAGTGTGGAATTCTTAATCCTGAAGAGGATTTAGGCTCTGAAGCTGTAGTGGAAGGTGTAGAATTCAGAAATTACTCAACCGAAGAAAGGCTGGCAAAGATCGAAAACATACGAGTGATGGCTAGATCTTCCCCATTCGACAAGTTCCTGATGGTACAAAGCTTGAAGCAGAAAGGCCATGTTGTGGCAGTCATCGGTGATGGCGCCAACGATGCACCAGCTCTGAAGGAAGCTGATATTGGACTCTCCATGGAAATCCAAGGGTCTGAAGTCGTGAAGGAGAGCTCAGATATTGTCATCCTGAATGATAATTTCACTTCTGTGGTGACAGTTTTGAGGTGGGGAAGGTGTGTTTACAACAACATTCAGAAATTCCTTCAATTTCAGCTGACCGCGAGTATTGCTGGCCTTGTAATCAACTTTGTCGCGGTTGTTTCTTTGGGAAAAGTCCTCTTAACAGCTGTGCAGTTGCTGTGGGTGAACCTGATAATGGACACTGTAGGTGCATTAGCATTGGCCACAGAACAGCCCACCAATGATCTCATGAAACAGTCTCCTGTAGGCCGATCCAAGCCGCTCATAACCAAAATCATGTGGAGGAACCTCATTTCCCAGGCTGTTTTTCAGATTACTTTCTTACTGATTCTACGATTTCAGGGAAAATCCATCTTTCATGTGTCCGAAACCGTCATGAACACCATGATCCTCAAGACATTTGACCTCTGCCAACTCTTCAACCAGTTCAATGCCAGTACGCTGGAAAAGAAGAACATATTCCAGGGAATGCAAAAGAAAAAGCTGTTTCTAGCAATCATTCTTCAAATGGCAATGATTGAGTTCCTGAAGAATTACGCCAACACCGAGAGGCTGAATTGGGGGCAGTGGGGTGTCTGCATTGGCATTGCAGCTCTGTCCTGGCCAATCGATTTTCTGTTCAAGTGCATTCCAGTTTCCAGAAACTTTGTTTGAACAAACAATGTTACGTTATGGTATATAACTACATAAGATTGGCTGTAAAGTAACCCTTTGTTTCATGAACAATGTTTATGTATTCTTATATTTGCATTTCGATTATATTCCAATGTTACAAAATATAAAATTTGTTTCTCATCGTAAACAATTACATGGCAGAATTTCATTTCAATCCATAACTAGACCTCCAAATGCAAACTATTTACACAAACACAATGCAAACAGCTTCCTGCAGCAATTCATAAACATTAGGTACCGACTCCTAGGAATCGTCACCTTCCTGCAGAATTCTGCAACAGATTGTTGTAGCCAAGCCCATTGTCTCACAAGCGAATAGTTTTCTCACCATAGCGTGATCCTTCGTCATTCTCTTCATAGAAAAAGCCAGAGTCAGAGTGACAGCCAGAGGCAGGCCTAAAGGAATTGCCACAACTACAATTCTCACAGCCGCGACAACAATCCAAAAAACACAATTCATCACATCATCAAATTTCTTCTTCTTTCCTTGAAATTCTCTGTTCCCCATCTCATCTCTGGTGTTTCTTGCAAAATATCGAATCAGCATCACCACAAGAACAAGCACCGTCACTGCCAATCTGATCTTGCCAATGTAAGAAGTCTGCTGGTTCAAACGAGCCTGCAATCTTAAAGATCAGTCTTTTGAATAAAATCATTCAGTGCTCTAACAATCTTCAAATTAGAAGGTGAAAACCGGAAACTATTTATGCAATGAAGGTTTTCGATTTGTACCTCTCACAATAGGCAGAACAAGAAATTCATAGACCTCAACTTGCTCGGATTTCTCATAGATCACTCAATCGAAGATAAAACAAAATTCCTCTTCCTTCTCGTCCTACCATAAAATCTTCGAAAAAGTTCTGTGACTACGAGTGTGTTTGATTTCTAAGCTAAATAATCGAATTGTAGTGATCAGATTTGGTGAAATTGAATTCGAAAGTTCAAAAAACAGACAAAGCCATTTTGTTTCTCTCCGTACATTTTCTCGGCGACCAAACAGATTAGAGAGAGGGAAAGAATTTGAAAATGCGTCCATTTGATAGCGGGAAAGCCGGTAGTGGGCCTGGTGGCTTTATAAAACGTCGTCGTGGAGATTGATTTAATTGCGAGTTTAATTTGATTACTGTTGTTTCTTTAATTAATTTATTTTAGCGATATAAATTTGGGCTTCTATTCGGACTCAGCATTTTGGATCGGGATGTTCCCACAACAGCCCAAACCTGAGATTTCTTGGGCTTGGGCATGCACTCATTAGTATGGAGTAGACCGACTCCACTAATGGCCCAAACCAAATCAGGTAAATCAATTTTAGCTCTTGGCCCACTCTTTTGTCTCTACGGAGTTTATCAAACTCGAATTCAGTAAGATCGGTGAAACGGGACCTGCCACGATTAATGGTACCAAAATCAAACAATGCATGTATTGTTTGAATATCTACTCTCTTAACATCAAGGGAAAAAAAAACTTCTTACTTGTAAAATGCGTACGGTGGAACTCGAACCTCCATTACTAACGTGATAGGGGAGATGAACTGCCACCTGGACTAATTGGATTAGGGGTATGCTGGGACCTAGTGGATCATCTTCTATAAAAACGGTCAGAAATGCAACAAAGATCTCCCCACACTTCCTGGTTTAACGGGCAATTGAGGTAAATGAAAACACTTATTAAAAGAAAAGAATTAATATATTCACTTTTTTTTTTTTGGGATTGTCTGGAAGCCTTTCCTCCTAGTGCAGTAGTGCACCAATCCACTCATAGAGTCATAGTTACTTTGTGTCATGTGACAAAATTTCTCATTTTATATATTTTTTAATCCAATTGTAAATTCCTTTTTCTTAACCAGGACATTTTTATATCAATCAATACAAATACTTTTTGATCATCATTCAACTTTTTTGGTTACTTTAAATTTTGTGATTATAGATTTTTAAAATTTTCCTTTTTAAAAAAATCAACTTTATAAACGTTATTTTTTTTTTAGGAAAACTTTCTAAATATTATTAATCACACAAATATGTTGTATTAGTCACACAATTATCATGGAAAAAATCAATAAAATTAGAAAAAAAAAAAAAAAAAAAAAGTTTTTTTCTTAAGAAAATAAGGAAAAGGAAACACCCAGGAAAAAGAGGCTTTTATGAAGATCATGCAATCGTTCCAAGTCTTGATCTCCAATTCAGCTTTCCACAATGAAACTTCCTCATATTTTTACTATAAATAGAACCGCCAATCTCTGTGTTATTCCACAGTTAATTACAGAGTTCACAGAATTACTGATTTGATTATTTTTTTTTTTTAACTCTGTGTTTGTCTCCATTATTGCTTTTCTTTGTGTTCTTGGTTGTTCACAGTCTTGTTAGAAAACCAAGTGCGGAGATCGTCCTGGATGATCAAGAAGAGGATGTTTCTCTGTCGAAAATCCGGCTAAGGAGGTGGAGGATGGCTTTCAGGGCCATATATTTTACCACGGTTCTTGTTTCCTTGACCCGGAAGGTACTTGATCACAACAACAGGCTACTGCGTCACTCTCTATCCTATGTTGCCATCGACGTAAACCCCGGTTCTGTACCCCTGGAAACACAATCTTTTCCTGAAGCTGATAAGAAGATGATAAGTGAGATGGTGAAAGAGAAGAAATTTGAGTCTCTGTGTGAACTTGGAGGAGTGAAACAAGTCCTTCAGGTTCTCGAAAGTGATCCGAAAAGTGGTGTCAGCGACAATGAAGCTGATCTTGCGCAGAGAAGGATCTTTTTCGGAGCCAACAGGTATGCAAAACAGCCATTGAAAAGCTTTTTGAGTTTTGTTTTTGAGGCATTGAAGGATACAACTATTATTATACTTTTGGTTTGTGCTGTGCTTGCTCTCGGGTTTGGTATCAAACAAGAAGGCGTAAAAAACGGGTGGTATGATGGTGGAAGCATTATAGTTGCTGTGTTTTTGGTTGTCATTGTCTCTGCTGTGAGCAATTTCAGGCAAAATAGACAATTTGAGAGACTCTCTAGTGCGAGCAGCGATATAGAGGTTGATGTTGTGAGAGGTGGGAGGCGTAGGCCTGTTTCGATTTTCAATATTGTTGTGGGTGATGTTGTGTGTTTGAAGATTGGTGACCAGATTCCGGCTGATGGGTTGTTCCTGGAAGGACATTCCATGAAAGTGGACGAATCAAGCATGACGGGCGAGAGCAACCATGTCGAGATTGGTGAAAAAAATCCATTGTTGATGTCTGGAACTAAGGTTACTGATGGGTATGGAGTCATGCTTGTCACTTCTGTTGGGATGAACACATCCTGGGGAGAGATGATGAGTTCGATAAGCCACGAATTGAACGAAGAGACTCCGTTGCAGGCTTGTTTGAACCAGCTGACTTCTTACATTGGCAAGATCGGATTGGCAGTAGCGGTGCTTGTTCTCGTGGTGATGTTGATTCGATATTTCACAGGAAACACCAGAGATGAGTTGGGGAATAGAGAATTTCTAGGAAAGAAAACGAAATTCGATGATGTGATGAATTCTGTTATTGAGATTGTTGCCGCGGCTGTGACAATTGTTGTTGTGGCAATTCCTGAAGGCCTGCCTTTGGCTGTGACTCTGACTCTGGCGTTTTCCATGAAGAGAATGATGAAGGATCACGCTATGGTGAGAAGACTTTCCTCTTGTGAGACAATGGGCTCGGCGACAATAATCTGTACAGACAAAACAGGCACTCTGACATTAAATCAAATGAAGGTTACAGAATTCTGGCTCGGGACAGAAGCAATGGTGGGTGATGATTCCTTGGAATTGGCACCTAATGTATATGTATTGCTGCAGGAAGCTGTTGGTTTGAACATGATTGGTAGCGTTTATAGGGAGAATTCTGCATTGGATCCTGAGATTTCTGGCAGTCCGACTGAGAAAGCTATACTCTCTTGGGCTGTGATTGATTTGGGAATGAATGTTGATGAACCGAAGCAGAATTGTGAAGTAATCCATGTTGAGGCCTTCAATTCAGAGAAAAAGAGAAGTGGGATATCGATGAGGAGGAGAGGTGACAAGGCTGTTCAGACACATTGGAAGGGAGCTGCAGCGATGGATGAAGAAGAGAGAATGAAAATCAGGACAATTGTTAAGAACATGGCGGAGAAGAGCTTGAGATGCATTGCTTTCGCGCATACACAAACAGATGAGCAAGTTCCTGAGAAGCTTGAAGAAACTGGATTCACATTGTTGGGGGCGGTGGGGTTGAAGGATCCATGTCGTCCAGGTGTCAGAACAGCCGTGGAATCCTGCAGGAATGCAGGAGTGAAAATCAAGATGATAACAGGAGACAATGTGCACACAGCAAGAGCTATAGCTATTGAATGTGGAATTCTAAATCCTGATGAGGATTTAGGCTCTGAAGCTGTAGTGGAAGGTATAGAATTCAGAAATTACTCAACCGAAGAAAGGATGGCAAAGATCGAAAACATACGAGTGATGGCTAGATCTTCCCCATTCGACAAGCTCCTGATGGTACAAAGCTTGAAGCAGAAAGGCCATGTTGTGGCAGTCACCGGTGATGGCACCAACGATGCACCAGCTCTGAAGGAAGCCGATATTGGACTCTCCATGGGAATCCAAGGGACTGAAGTCGCGAAGGAGAGCTTGGATATTGTCATCCTGGATGATAATTTCGCTTCTGTAGTGACAGTTTTGAGGTGGGGAAGGTGTGTCTACAACAACATTCAGAAATTCCTTCAATTTCAGCTCATTGTCAATGTTGCAGCCCTTGTCATCAACTTTGTTGCGGCTGTCTCTTCAGGAAAAGTCCCCTTAACGGCTGTGCAGTTGCTGTGGGTGAACCTGATAATGGACACATTAGGTGCATTAGCATTGGCCACAGAGCAGCCCACCAATGAACTCATGAAACAGACTCCTGTAGGCCGATCCAAGCCGCTTATAACCAAAATCATGTGGAGGAACCTCATATGTCATGCTGTTTTTCAGGTAATTATCTTGCTGATTCTACAATTCCGAGGAAGATCCATCTTTAATGTCTCCGAAACTGTCAAGAACACCATGATCTTCAACACATTTGTCCTCTGCCAAGTCTTCAACGAGTTCAATGCCAGGAAGCTTGAAAAGAAGAACATATTCCAGGGAATACACAAGAACAAGCTGTTTATAGGAATCATTTTAATCACAATAGTTCTTCAAATGGCAATGGTGGAGTTCCTGAAGAAGTTCGCTAACACTGAGAGGCTGAATTGGGGGCAGTGGGGTGTCTGCATTGGCATTGCAGCTCTGTCGTGGCCTATCGGTTTTCTGTTCAAGTGCATTCCAGTTTCTGGCAAGCAAAATTTCCTCAAAGCTTAGAGCTTCTGCAACCTGAAACCGCATAGCCTTTGATATCAGTTCTTTTCCAAAAAAACAAACTTTTAGCTAGTTTAGTTTACAGATTTATTAGTTCTACTTGTAAATTCCAAATCTAGTATCTTAGTTCATGAATGAAAATTCCATATTCTCTTTGATCCTGAAAACTTTTTTACTTTTTTACTTATTTCAATCGGTCATTACACGATGAACGTTTCTGTATATTCGTTGTCAGTCATCAATTTGGATGGCAATGTTTTCAAATCCTGATATGAGTGGAATTCAATTACGAAATCATTTGCATAACTATAAGAGATGCAACAACTGAACTAGCAAGTCACCACCTAATTTGATTAGCAATCTGATAATGTAATATTTTTGCCAAGTATTGGAATCACCTGATTGGCATTGCAGCAGCTCTGTAACAGTAAGAAGTAAGCCTTCAGGAACTGCCACAGCCACAATTGTCGCAGCTGCGACAACAATCCCCACATCAGTTGGTTCAAACAAGCCTGCAACAAAGTCTCTTCGTTCAATTCATTCCTTGTAGAACACTTCGACTCTCCCCAGGCTGTGTGCATACCAACAGAAGTCACAACCATGACTCCATAGTACCCATCAGTCACTTTAGTTCCAGATCAAGAATGGATTTTTCTCATCATCAATCTCGACACGGTCCCTCTCACCAGTCATGCTTGACTCTTCCACTTTCCTGGAATGGCCTTCCAGGAACAACCCATCAGCCAGAATCTGATCACCAATCTACAAACCTGCAACAATATCGAAAATTGAAACAGGCCTGAGCCTCCCATCTCTCACAACCTCCACCTCTATATCGCTGCTCACATTAGAGAGTCTCTCAAACTGTCTATTTTGCTTGAAATTGCTCACAGCAGAGACAATGACAACCAAAAACCCAGCAACTATAATGCTTCCACCATCTTACCACCCATTGTTTACGCCTTCTTGTTTGATACCGAACCCGAGAGCAAGCACAGCACAAACCAGAAGTATAATAATAGTTGTATCCTTCAATGCCTCTAAAACAAAACTCAAAAAGCTTTTCAATGGCTGTTTTGCATACCTGTTGGCTCTGAAAAAGATTCTTCTCTGCACAAGATCATCTTCATTGTCGCTAACACCACTTTTTGGATCACTTTCGAGAACCTGAAGGACTTGTTTCACTCCTCCAAGTTCACTCAGAGACTCAAATTTCTTCTCTTTCACCATCTCACTTATCATCTTCTTATCAGCTTCAGGAAAAGATAGTGTTTCCAGGGGTACAGAACCGGGGTTTACGTTGATGGCAACAAAGGATAGAGAGTGACGCAGTAGCCTGTTGTTGTGATCAAGTACCTTCCGGGTCAAGGAAACAAGAACCCTGGTAAAATATATGGCCCTGAAAGCCATCCTCCACCTCCTTCGCCGGATTTTTGACAGGGAAACATCCTCTTCTTGATCATCCAGGACGATCTCCTCATTGGTTTCCCTGCAGTAAAGTCATTACTACGAACCAGATTGTGAACAAGCAAGAACACAAAGAAAATTGTGTTTCTAGATCTGGTTGTTCTGATCAAAATCCAACCTGGTCAGAGAAAACAAGAACCCTGATGAAGTACATGGCCACTAGTGAAAGCCATCTACCACCGGAATTTCTCGAATTCAAAACATCATTTTCGATCATCTAGGACGATCTCTTCACTTGGTTTTCGAGATCTCGTAAAGGCATGACTACGAACAAGATTGTTGACTATTACACAAGAAAAACAACCATGGAGATCGAGAGACTATTAGAGAGGAAAAACAAAAATAGGGTTTTTGTGAACTCTGTCAAGTATGGAGCTTGGTGATTGTTTTTGTAGTGAATTTAGTGAAAATATGAAGTTCCATTGTAGCTTCCTGAAATTAAGGGTGCGTCTAGCCATGTTTCCGAACTGAGTTTTTGTGTTTTTGAGTTGTATAAAATAAAGAAACGTGTCTGATGGAGTGTTTTTGTTTTAAATATTTTTAAAATCAAAACAATCATTCTTAACTTTTAAAACATGGAAGGGAAAACAACTTTTTGTTGTTTTCGATGTTTTCAATCCATTCTCAACTTTATTTGTCTACTTTATTACATCTACACGACAACTCCCTTAGTTTTTTTTTTTTTTTGCTTTCTTCTTCTCACTCTCTCCTTCTCTTATCTTTTCTTCTGATTGATGTTCTTCTTTCTTTGAAGATCTTTTTCCATTTTCTTCTCATTTTCAAGGTACATTTAATGTGTAACTTCCACTTTTTTTTTTTTTTTTTTTTTTCTTGTTAAGATTTTGTTTTTTAAAAAAAAAAAAAAAAATTGACTTGATGCATAGATTTTATTGGTCTTCATCCTCCTTTCCTTGAACTTCATACAAGCTAGTTATCATATGAATCATTTTTTTTGTATTTTATAATTTTTTGAAAAAAAAAAATGGCATAAAGTTGTCTAGATCTGATTGAGATTTTTGAGTTTTTTTATATGTTTTTTTTCCTCTATTTTTATGCATCTGCTATTTGGTTTGTTTTGTCCAGATCTGCTATCTTTGAGTTTTTTTTTATTGTATTTGGTGTTTGTTTTATTGTTTTATGCTTGCAGTATTTTTGTTGCATTTTTTAGCTTAGTTGAGAGGTGAGATACTTTTGAGGTTTTATTATTTTTATGATAATGATTTCTAAGATATTACCATGAAATGCTTCATTTTTATGTTTCTGGATTTATTCACATTTCGTTTTGGTTAATCATGTTGTTTGGCTTTCAATGATGATTGATTGATGTTTTAGAGTTGTGGGTGTGTTGCAAATTTGCAATGATGATTGGTTGATTGATTGATTTTTTGTTGAATATCTAACAGAAATCTATGGCTTATAATGTTTGAATTCTATTTTATACTTGGTAGAAATTGATACTTGGTAGAAATTGTGCTGATGTTTTGTTTTGGGTGATGTGTTCTTATTGTTTTTATAAATTATATAACTAGTATTCAGTATTTATAATTTGACTCAACTGGAAAACTATATAATGGTATCTGGTTTATTATCAAGTATCAAGTAACTCATGTTATATGATGCTTGCTTATTCATATTTGCCATCTTTGCATCTGTCAAGTAAGGTTTCTGTCGTCAATTTATTATTGTTGTTCTATGCTAACCCAAAAAGGTTTTTAAGAAGTTAGTTCTTGTAGCAGTTTTTGAAGATTTTGAGTTCACACGGTGTTTAATGTTTAGAGAAACTGATAGTGTTGTTTTTTTGATTGCTTGTTTTCCAGTTTTAGTTTTACGTTATGCTAATTTATGTATAGTTTATTGTTACATTAGCACTATACTTTTTCAACTCTCATTGTACTATCACTCATTCATTCAGATTTATGTATAGTTTATTGTTCATGGTGCAGGACACGTTGATCTGAATAGGGCACTTAATCTGGGATTGGTGTATGATATCGATGTTATTGATTACGTCGCGTTTCTTTGCTCAATTGGGTATGATTCTAAGAGGATTTCAGTTTTCATTAGAGAGCCTACGAGTCTGGATGTATGTTCAAAGGCACTATCTAGGCCAGGGAACCTCAACTACTCATCATTCTCTGTTGTGTTTGGATCAAACACTGATGTGGTGACATACAAGAGAGTGGTGAAGAACGTCGGGGGATCCGCGGATGTTGTCTAAGAGGTCAAAGTGACTGCTCCGCCCAATGTTGAAATTAATGTCTCTCCTAACAAGCTTGTGTTCAGTGCAGTAAACACCACATTGTCTTATGAGGTCACATTCTCAAGTGCTGGTGGCTTGGAAGGATCAGTTGGTGTTAAATCAATCGAATTCGGGTCGATCAAATGGAGCAATGGAGATCATCTTGTGAGAAGTCCCATAGCTGTTAGGTGGCTTCAAGGCTCAATGGACTACTCCTCCATATGAATCTGCAATTGGGGTACTTATCAGGCTGTTGTTGTGTACAAAGTAGAACATCTGAATTTGCAGTGCGTTTAATTTGGCCACATTTTGGTTACTTACTTAAGACTATACATTTGTAGTACTCTTTACTGAGACTTACGAGGTGTATTTGTTGAATTATAATCAACAAATACACCTCGTAAGTCTCAGTGATTTGTTAATCCTATGATTTGTCTACTATTTGAATATGTTAGTATTACGTGCAAAAAACTCACATACAGTACAGCACAATGAAAGGAAATTTGAATACAGAATACTTATAGTTTGTAGAGATGCAAAAATTAAAATAATCCAAGCCTTGTGATATTCACAATTTCCTTAAGACAATTTTGCTCCCTCCACAAATGGTGCTTAAGGTTATGAACAATTGTCTCACAGGATATAACAAATTTCGTTTTTCAAGTAGCAACACTTTAAACTTAAAGAACTGTCGAACTCAAATCGGTGTTTTGTACTCGAAACTTTTGACACTATCTATTTAAGCAGAGAGACCAAGAATGCAGAGAAAAAAAATTAAATCCAAATGGTTAGAGGACATCCATATTTATAGACATCCTCGTACCCATTTGAAATGGCACATACTCTTTCGAATGGACATATCTTTAAAGGAAAGAAATATCTTTCAAGAAATGATATCACTTTTATAAAAAGATATAAATCTTATGAAATGATACAATTGTTATGAAAAGTTACAACACTAAACCAAAATTTATCATTTAATAATACAACAATTTCTAACAATCCCCCACATGAATGAAAAATTTGGCGAATACCATACATATGACAATGCAAAAACTTGTTTGAGTACAGGCAAAAAGGTACCGCATCGGGATAAATAGCCTGGTGGCCTTGAATTTTCCTTTGTGAGAAACTATCAAATTTACTAGCTAATCAATGGACATGATGTCTTTGAATTGTCATATGTTTGTATAAATCAAAACAATAGTGACCACACAGTACCCTTTCTAACACAGTTGGTCCTCACGTTTGTGTTCGTTTTTGCCTTGAACACCACTTGGTTCATGAGTGATTTAGAGAATTCAGACTTTAATTCTCATAGAAGCGGCCCCTCCACTCACATAGGTGATTTCTATGAAGAGTATCCAACACATACCCCACTTTTACATACTAAGTTATAGAAATCATTAAAAGCGTAACTTATCCTGATTCTCGCGACTGATGTGCACTGTCTCATCTTTGAAATGGGCAGGAGTAAGAGTCTCTTTAGTGCTACTGAGTCACAAACATAGTTTTGTTATCCCTTTAAACCTAGATCTTAGGATCTCCAGTCAACTAGGTTGGGTTGCCACTATGGTGACTCTTAATTATTTATTGGCTTTAAGCCCATTCTCCCTGATGAACTTTCCACTTGCTCTCTACTTAAACCTTTTGTTAGCGGATCCGCAATATTTTCTTTTGACTCTATATAGTCAATGGAAATAATTCCATTCGAGAGCAATTGCCTAATGGTATTATGTCTTCTACGAATATGCCGAGATTTACTGTTATACATATGACTCTGTGCCCTTCCAATTGCTGATTGGCTATCACAATGTATACATATTGCGGGCACAGGTTTTAACCAACATGGAATATCCTCCAAAATATTGTGAAGCCATTCTGCTTCTTCCCCTGCTTTATCTAAAGCAATAAATTCATATTTCATTGTGGATCGAGCAATACATGTTTGCTTTGAGGATTTCCAAAACACTGCTGCTCCACTAAGAGTAAAGACATTTCCACTAGTGGATTTCGAGTCTTTTGAATTAGATATCCAGTTTGCATCAATGTAACCTTCAAGTATAGTAGGATATCTTTTGAAGTGCAGTCCAAATCTTTAGGTATATTTTAAATATCCCAAAACCCTAAGAATCGCTTTCCAGTGATCTTTTCCAGGGTTACTAGTATATCGACTTAGCTTACTTACAGAGTAGGCTATATCAGGTTGAGTGCAGTTCATGACGTACATTAAACTGCCTATGATACATGAGTACTCTAGTTGAGATATGTCTTCGCCATTATTTTTAGCGAGATGAAGATTTGCATTGCATGGTGTTCTTTTTGGACTTATATTATACTTTTTGAACTTATCAAGAATTTTCTCAATGTAATGAGATTGCGATAAAATGAGTCCATCAGATGTTCTAGAAATTTTTATTCCTAGTATAACATTGGTAACACCTAAATCTTTCATTTCAAATCGACTAGCCAACATGTGTTTGTTAGCTTTAATGATCTCAATGTTACTTCCCATAATTAACATATCACCAACGTAGAGACAAACAATGGAATATTCATTATGAGTGCTCTTGACACAAACACATTTGTCACACTCATTAATTTTAAATCCGTTTGACAACATTACATTATCAAATTTTTCATGATATTGTTTAGGTGCTTTCTTTAGTCCATATAAGGACTTAACAAGCCTACACACTTTCTTCCCTTGTCCTAGAGCAACGAACTCTTCGGGTTGTGACATATATATTTCTTCATCTAATTCACCATTTAAGAATGCAATTTTAACATCCATTTGATGTATCTCGAGATCATTTAACGCAGTTATATCAATTAACATATGAATAGATGTAATTCTCGTAACTGGTGAATAAGTGTCAAAATAGTCTAGTCCTTCCCTTTGCTTATAGCCCTTGGCTACAAGTCTCGCTTTGTATTTATCAATTGATCCATCAACTTTCATCTTCTTTTTGAAGATCCATTTACAACCTAATGGTTTATTACCAGGTGGGAGGTCAACCAACTCCCATGTATGGTTTTGCATAATAGATTCAATTTCACTACTAATACTTCTTTCCAATAAGAAGCTTCAGGAGAAGACATTGCTTCCTGGAAATTTTGAGGCTCATTTTCTAATAAATATGTTAGAAAATCTTGTCCAAAAGATGTTCACGTTCGTACCCTCTTGCTACGTCTAGGTTCATCGTTATTTGACTCTTGGTCTATATTCCCTTGACCATCATTTGTCATGGCAACATGAGGTCTCTTTAGCGTACTTGGTTCGCGTGCCATGTTATACGGAAATACATTTTCAAAGAATATAGCATTCCTTGATTCAATGATCATATTAACATGCATATCAGGAATCTCAGATTTATGAACAAGAAAACGATATGCACTACTATTATAAGCATAATCAATGAATACACAATCAATGGTCTTAGGTCTAATCTTAACCTTTTTGGGGTTAGGAATTGCCACCTTTACAAGACACCCCCACAATTTTAAGAATTTATAGCAAAGTTTTTGACCTTTCCTTACTTTATAAGGTATCTTTTTAATTTTCTTATGAGACACCTTGTTGAGAATATAATTTGTGGAAAGCAAGGCTTCCCCCCACAAGTTCTGAGGTAACCCCGAACTTAACAACAAGGCATTCATCATTTCTTTTAAAATACGGTTCTTGTGTTCAGCAACATCGTTTGATGGAGGTGAATAAGGAGCGGAAGTTTGGTGAATAATTCCATATTCTTTGCAAAACTCCTCAAAAGGTGATTCATATTCACCACCTCTATCGCTTCTTATTACCTTTATTTTCTTGCCAAGTTGATTCTCAACTTCATTTTTATAGTGTTTGAACATCTCAATTGCCTCATCTTTGCTTCTAAGCAAATATACATAACATTATCGTGTACAATCGTCAATAAAAGTAATAAAGTACTTTTTACCGCCTCTAGTTTGTACAAATTTTAAGTCATATATATCAGTATGTATTAACTCTAGAGGTTCAGTACTCCTTTCAATAGAATGAAAGGGTGTTCTAGTCATCTTTGATTCCACACAAGTCTCATATTTATGATTAGGATCAAATTCAAATTTCGGAAGAAAATTTAAATTAATTAATCTACGCAAAGTATCATAATTATCATGTCCTAATTTACCATGCCAAATTTCAAGAGACTCAATCAAGTAAGCATAAGAAACATTACTAATAGATTTGGGTACAACGATCATTACATTCATCTTAAAGAGCCCATCGCTCAAGTAACCTTTTCCCACATACATCTCATTTTTAGTGAGTACAAATTTATTTGACACAAAAACCAACTTAAAACCATTTTTGCTAAGTAACGATGTAGACACAAGATTCTTGCGAATGTCAGGTACATGAAGAACATTGTTAAGAGTGACCTCCTTGTCAGATGTCATTTTTAGAACCACTTTTCCTTGACCTTCAACTTTGGAAGTCAAAGAGTTTCCCATAAATAGTTACTCTCCATTTTCTACTGGTGTATAAGTTGTGAACATCCATTTATTGGCACAAATGTGGCACGTAGCTCTAGAGTTAATCCACCACTCCTTGGAATTCCCAACCAAATTACACTCAATGACAACACCAGAAAGGTTTATGTCAGCTATACCATTTGAAATATTATCTACTTCAGTTACATTTGCTTGTGCATTCTTGCTTTTGAAATTCTTTGGCTTGCGACAATCTTTTGATTGATGTCCTTGTTTGCCACAGTTGTCTTTGAATTTCTTTGCATTAGTAGTTCCTCGACTTGGACCTTCACCAGAATGCTTTCTTTTGTTGGTCTTTGGCTCATTCTCCACAACATTTGCTTTTGAAATCATGGGATGATGTTGCCCATTCTTCTTATCCACGATGCGATTATCTTCCTCAATTCTTAAATGAACAATTAGCTCTTCAAGTTGCATTTCCTTGCGTTTGTGCTTCAAGTAATTCTTGAAGTCCTTCCATGATGGTGGTAATTTTTCGATAATTGCCACTACTTGGAATGATTTGCATATTTTCAGCATGTATGTCATGCAGAATAAGTTGAAGTTCTTGAACTTGATTGAACACGGTCTTTGAATCTACCATTTTATAATCCAAGAATCTGCCGACAATGAATTTCTTCATGCTAGCATCCTCAGTTTTATATTTTTTATCCAAAGACTCCCAAAGTTCCTTTGCTGTTTTAGTGATGCAGTACACATTATATAAAGTGTTATCCAAGCCATTGAGGATATAATTTCTACATAAGAAATCAGAGTGTTTCCATGCGTCCACTGCAGCTACCTTCTCTTTATCAGTCTCATTTTCTTTAAGATTTGGAGCCTCTTCCATAAGGAATTTCGTAAGGTTCAAGGTAGTAAGATAAAATAGCATTTTTTTGTTGCCAAAGTTTAAAATCACTACTATTGAATTTCTCGGGCTTTTCCCCGTGACTCACATTAAATGCAGGAGAAACATTAATGGATGCCATAATTTTGTTAAAATCAAATTTACAGAAACAAGTTAATACACGAAGTATTACATTAATATGTACAGATACGAAATCTGTGTAATGTAGTAAAACAATTAACAGCAACTATGAAAATTGAACAAACTATATTTGATATAAACAAAGTCAAACAAAGTAGACGAATATAGTAATTATCAAAAGTATATGCTGTCAAATTCTATATGTGTGCACAACAAATGGCATTATAAAATTTATAATGATATAATATACAAAAACAATAAATAAATATCGAATATAAAAACTAAAGCCACCGTTAAAAAATTGAGTTTAAAAGAAAACATAGTAATAAACTAGTAATGAATGAAAAGAAATTGATTTAACAAAAACACTCTGGTTTAGCAAACCAAATAACTTTGATTACTTAATATATATAAGAAAACACAGGAAAAGAAAAAATTGTCTTTAAATTGTTAATCCTGTGATTTGTCTATTATACGTGCAATACACTCACATACAGTACAACACAATGAAAGAAATTTGAATATAGAATACTTACAGTTTGTAGAGATGCAAAGATTAAAATAATCCGAGCCTTGTGATATTCACAATTTCCTTAAGACAGTTTTGCTCCCTCCATGAACGGTGCTTAAGGTTATGAACAATTGTCTCCCAAGATAGAACAGATTTCGTTCTTCAAGTAGCAGCCCTTCAAACTTAAAGAATCGTCGAACTCAAATCGGTGTTTTGTATTTGAAACTTTTGACACTATTTATTTATGCAGGGAGAACAAGAATGCAGAGAAAAAAAATTAAATCCAAACGGTTAGAGGACATCCATATTTATAGACATCCTCGTACCTATTCGAAATAACACATACCCTTTCGAATAGACATGTCTTTAAAGGAAAGACATAACTTTCAAGAAATGATACCACTTTTATAAAAAGATATAACTCTTATGAAATGATACAATTGTTAAGAAAAGTTACAACACTTAACCAAAATTTATCATTCAATAATACAACAATTTCTAACATTCGGGTCGATCAAATGGAGCAATGGAGATCATCTTGTGAGAAGTCTCATTGCTGTTAGGTGGCTTCAAGGCTCAATGGACCACTCCTCCATATGAATCTGCAATTGGGGTACTTATCAGGCTGTTGTTGTGTACAAAGTAGAACATCTCAAGCACGGTCTGGAACTCTGCTCCCACAACAGAGGAGAGAGCACCCACACAAGGTGGGACAAATAATGAATATATATGCATACCAATGCTAAGGATTAAACCTTGGTGGTGGAGCACCCTATGGGAGGCTCCAACCACCAAGGCAACGGGCCATTGGTATTTTGGTTACTTAAGACCACACATTTGTAGTACTCTTTACTGAGACTTACGAGGTGTATTTGTTGAATTATAATCATTTTTTGAAACTTGGATGCACCGTAGATTTGTTCATTGAGATCCAAAATGATAAAGCTCAAAGCATGTAAAATGATATTACAAAGTAAAGTAACTTACAATTATGGAATGACTATAATAATAGATAAACATTATGATTAATTAAATTTTGTTTGTAATTTTGAATGGTTATTATCAATATAATTTATTCGGTGTTCTAACTATTTTTTTTTTTATAATATTAATATTATCTTTTATTATTGTTTTTGTTGTGTACTTACCGTTTTTATTGATATCAAAAAAATTTATGAAAAAAAAAATTGAATTACTACCATACGCATTTTTAATGTTTTCATTCTCAGAATATCGTTTTCCATAATTACTATCGGACGCGTTTTCAAACTCGAAAAACATAAAACAGAAAACAGAAAACGGAAAGCAAAAACAGAAAATGAAAACAGAAAACAAAAAACAGAAAACGTTACCGAACGCACCCTAAATCTTCTTATGAAATCCAATCCTGAATTTGTAGCATGAACAGTAAACAAACCTCTTTTTCTAGTGTGTTTCCTTTTCTTTCTTTCTTTTTTAGTGCGGCGAACTCAAACCAGGGACATTATCGAGCTGAATGAGCTCCCCGGCCTGGCCTCCAAGCCAATTGTTTTTAGAAAAAATAATTATCACACAAGTTATATAATGAATTTAGTAGAAGACATGAAGTTTCAATGTAGCTTCCTGTAATTTATCTTTGAATGAAAGGGATTATTACTGAACTTGTAGGGATGATCAGAAATACTATATTTTTGAACTTGTCTGTAAATTCTTGTTAGAATTACTTATATATATGAATTTAATTTTGTTGTATTATCTCACTCGAAATTGCTTAAAGAACTTTTTTTTTTTTTTTTGTTGACAATATCTATTAATTTGGGATCAGATTTTTTTTTTTTGAAAACTTTAACTGTTAATAGGATTCGAGTCATTGACCTATGAATCATTTACTCAAGTCCCAAGCTCGCCTATCTATAGTTGAGCTACTCCCCAAATTGCTTATAGAACTTTATATCATTGTTCCTCACTTTTGGGTGACAAAAACCTACTATAATTTGATAGAAACTTTCTTTACATTTTTGCAGATATATTCAATGTATCTTGCTTGAAACAAGAAAGACAAATGTATTGTTGTGTCACTATCACAGTGCTTCCAAGATGGAAACATTTTGTCTGGTTGTTAATTAGAAAACGCTATTGATGCAATCATGAACTAGTTAAAAGATGCTATGAAGGACTTGAAGAATATGATTAAAAACTTCTTTAAATAACCAAAGAAAAATGCTTATAAAATCCAGAAGTGTAAAATATGAGGTCTGATCACTAGAAGTGAAGATTGTTGACTATAACACAAGAAAAATAATCATGAGCTTGGTGGTTCTTTTTTTCCTGAAATGTCACTGGAAACTGCAGGAGAGTGAGTCCTCACTTTCGAGTCTAACTGGCAACTGAAAAATTGACAATTGGACGTAAATGAAATGTGAATCAAAAAACAAAATTCAAAAGTGTATATAATGGACTAGAAGTAGCCGGCTTCACACAATAAAAACTGCCTGCAACCCAACAAGTCAACATGTGTTTCACCAAGGAAGCCACGGAGACTCCACCGAAAAATTCAATCAATCAAGACAATGGAAGATCCATCTATTGGATCGGGATTCTCTCATTAACTATTTTTCCTAGACTTTTTATAATATAATGACATATAAGTTTAATAAAAAATACATGGTTAAAATTTGATCATTTTTTTTTTCTCTCATATAAATTGGTGTTTCAATTACACTTGAAAAAAAAAAACTAGGAAAAACAAGGTCAATGAGAGGATCTTTAACTCCCATTTAGATAACAACGACCTAGGGAGAAAAGAGTCACAGATTTTCCTTATCAACTCTAATAGCAGGTTCCTCGATGTTACCTAAAACTTTGACTAGATATTGAAGACTCTAGCACAAACTTAGAATGGAATCACCGGTCATTTCACACCATCGCTCAATGTGGTTTGATAAATGATTACTCATTTAATCCGACAATACTTCGGGTTCAGTTCGAGTTGTCATATACTCATATACTGGGTGGTATATAAGAGCATCTCCAACAGTCTCTCTTGAAGACCCCCTTAGCTTAATTAAGGGAGAAGTTGTATTTTTACAGCTTTAACAGGTCTCTTATAGGCTCTCTTAAATGTGTTTTGGTAGAGTTCACTCCCTTAATTAAATGGTGGTTTCAACCCCCCTTAAGTTGGCTCCACATATTTAAAATTATTTTAATTTTTGAAAAGTATTTTAATTTTTGAAAAGCATAAAATATTTAACTTTTAAATTCCAACATCATTTATTATCCATTGAATAATTTGTTTTACAATAATAATTACAAAGTAAAATATCAAAACAATAATAATAATTTATTAAGAGAGTCATTTAAGGGAGTATTGTTAGAATACATACTGGCTTAATGGCCCATTAAAATAACATTCACATTTATTTAAGGTGGTCTTCAAGGGAAACCATTGGAGATGCTCTAAGAAAAAAAAAAAAAAAAAAAAAAGGGGGTCAATTGACTTATATTATGGTACAATTATCAAAGGAATTGGAGGGTTTGAGAGAAATTTAACAATGAACCCAACTAAAACAATAATTAAAAATGATTATTTTATGTAATTAAAAAACTTTTTCTGAAACATAATTAAAAATGTTTTTCTAAAAACAAAAAAAAAAAAAAAAAAAAAAAAAAAAAAGAAAGAAAGAAAAAAAAGAAAAATAAATCAATGGAGGGTAGGATCCAAATTGTATCTCCATCCCTGTCGCAGATCGATGGACCTCCATATGCATTGATTAAGAGATCCATTAGTGGTGGATGTCCAACAATGGAGATGGATATTTCAAAAAAAATAATAAAATAATAAAATAATAAAATAATAAAATGGAGATGGATATCTGATTGGATCTCCACCATTTGAGCATCAGTTTTGTATTTTTTTTTTTTTTTTTAATTTGTTTGAAGTTTTATGAAAAAAACTATGAACAATAACTTTTACTATATGATGAGTCAAATTCATAAATTTATAAACTGGCCCAAGGTTCACTCTGGCCCAATTCATGTTTAATTTATAAACTGGCCCAAGTTTCTTATTACTATTTCAGTTTTAATCTAACACCAAACGGATACTTGCCCAAATATCATCTACACCCACACCACACTCAAGCAAGAGTGATTCCTTCTTAAGGAATTCCTTATTTTAATTTTGGTAAAGATTTTAATGAAAATATAAGGATTTTAATGAATTTTGATATGGTTTTTTTTTTTTTTTTTTTTTTTTTTGATGAGTTCAATGAAATCTAACTATGCTCGAGAATTTTTCGAGCATAGTAACTATTTGTCCCGATTTTGTTGAATATGAAGGCATTAAAAGAATGGACGAAATATAGGAAAAAAAAAAGAATTTTAGTACTCAAAAAATTCTCAAATTTTGTCCATAGGTAGATTTCATTAAACTAATCACTCATGAAAAATTTTAGTTAAAAATAAGGAATCCTTTAGGAGAGAACCACTCTACCAATAAATACACATATATAATGAGACTTAAACCATCACAGCAAACGTGCAAGTAGAGGTGGAGAAGTGCCCATCACTCGAGTAAAGGTTATATAATACACATAATTGAGCAATATTTGAGTTTTGAATGTTTAGGTGCTACGAAAATGAGGAAGTATATAACTAAAACCATGTGGAGGAACTTCATTAATTTCTCAGGCCGTTTTTCAGGTAATTAATTACCATCTTACTGACTCTACTACAATTCAAAGGGAAATCAATATTTTGTGTGTTCGAAACTGTCAAGAACACCATGATCCTCAATACTTTTTTCTTCTGCTCTTGAATGAATTCAATGCCAGGAATTGAAGATTGAAAAGAAGAACATATATATTTCACTATTTCAGGGAAGACACAAAGAGTTTATGAACATCTGATCTTATTTTAACTTTCCGTAAGAATCTTGAATAAATCCATCTATTTTAATGATGAATTTTGATGTGATTATTTTTTTTATGGATGATAAGTTCAACCAAATTTACTTTTAAACAAACTTTGAAAATTTTTCATGCAATGAAGTATGAACCTTATATATTGAATATGTGAAGTGCGAACCTTATATATCTTATACAAAGTTGCATATATATATATATATAGTTTTAAATAAAGAGATGATATCACCGTCTAAGGTGGTTTGGTGTTGAATGACATTCATTCAGCATACCACTGTTGTATATATGTTCGAGTTGCGGATACCCATAGGTGGTATATTAAAAATAAACAAATAAAATAAAGAGATGGATTCTATCAAAATGTAGGTATTTTTTAATTTACTATAAAAAGTTGAATATTTTACCGTAGATAAAAGTCTTTACTATAGACGATCCGTGGAAAAAATCTTTTTGTAACAGTTGTAACTCGTGGTGCAATAAAACTTTTTGCTAAGGGCAGTATTTGCAACACCCTTTTATTGGGGGATTACAACATATTTACTCCAGGACAAAATGTCACCCATTTTTTAAAGTGTATCTTCTAGCTCTTGTAGCTATATAGCTATCTAGCTGTAACACTGGCTAGTGAGTGAATCAAGTCAAATTTCATGAAGAGGTGATTTTTTCTAGGGTTCTCCAACTTGATGTAAAACAGGAAAAGTCCCATTAATGGAATGAAAAGAAATTCAGATGGAAAGCAAACCCATGCACCAAGTCGATCACCAATGCAACCATGTGTTCTTGTTAACTCTTTGAAAGATGAAGACAAAATTGAAACAAACTGGTGACGTTTTAGGTACTGAGAATCCAATAAAAGTCGATAAAAAGTCTTGCCCAAATTGAGCTTCCAAACAAAGATGAGAAGAAATAGTGGCAAACTACAACAAAAAGAAACACTGAATTCTGTGCTTCTCCCAATTACATCACCTATTACGGATTTATTTACATATGCATGCATATATATATGCCTTCACTTCGATCACATGTATGAATGTGTGCACTTGCATTGAGATATAAACAAGAGAGATCTATATATGCACCTAATAATTATGCATGTACACACACCAAAATATACAGTTTTACAGTTATGGATACAGATATGGATTCTCTTCGGATACAAACTTTTGAAGTTTAAACATCGCTAGATATTATTAAGTTTGTGATTAACAATAATTAGAAGATTTCATTAATCTCGTTTAAGGTTTGCTGAAAGTAAAAGTTTGTGATTCTCTGGAAAATATTGAAGTTCTTCCCTTCTTGCAGATTTATTAAATTTGTCGGAAATGCATATATAGTTTGTACAAACTATGTAGATCTATATGTAACGTTAGATATGTTGTAACAAATCTATAGATCTATATAGTTTTTTAACAAATTAATCATAGGATTGTAGTTTTATAATGTTACAAAATTGAAGTCCTGAAGCACAGTCTTATATGTGTACGAGAGTAAATTCGGCAATTATAGGATGACATCCATGGCGTAGAAAGTTGAGGGTGCTGGTAATATTAAAGGAATTCATATTTCATTTTTAGTCAAAATTTAGCACTTGGAAGATCAGAAATCATTACAATGTGATCTGATGTTTTCTCCAAACTGAGAACAAGTACATGCTATGTTATGTTAAGAGAAATAATGGCTAGCTTAGGACCAGAAAGAGAAGAATATTATTACTTCACAAAAGCTTTCATTACTTATTGACCTTGAAAAATACAAATTTCCATCGACAACACAACAGTATTCTGTAGACATTAAGAAACCTTAAATCAACTAAAAAAAAAAAAAAACTAAATGAGATTAACTCTATACCCATTACACCTACACCATTGATCAAGTTGTGGATTCAAGTCGTGTCCCCTTAATCAAACCCCGAGTTTCAGTAAAACAAAACGTTCACATTAAAGTTCAGATGAACGGCAATCTAAATGGACTTGTTTTTATACTTTCATGTTTCAAAACAGATCTAGACAAAAAAGAAAATTACTCAAAATTTATTTTGTTGTAGTCTAATAGATCTACAAAGATTCAATCCCAATCCATAAAAAAAAACAGACAACAAATATGAATAGATAGATCAGAAGTCAGAACACATAAGAATACAAAGGAAAAAACAAACGAAAAAGAAGAAAAAAACACACACACACACACACACACACATATATATATATATATATAAAAGCACTGTGTTCAAGGCAAGAGGAGAGAGAAGGATTGGATTGGATCGATCTCAAAAGAGCCAAACAGCAATAAAAGACAGAATTTCTGTCACTGGAAAACCCTAACAGCATCACACACAGAGACCAGCAGCCTGCTTGTTATAAGATTCTCCAATCCATATATAAACAACCTTGACATAGAAAAGTTGAACACGACAACCAAAAAAAAACATCAAAGATACTATTAAAGAGATGCTTGTAGCCAAAAAAAGGAAAAAAAAAAAAAAAGAAGAAAAATTAGAATAATAAACGAGCAATTTTGAAAAATAAGATAATTATTATGCATACCTTCTCTAATTTTTTCTAGGTTTTTTTTTTTTCTTTTGTTATGCCAAAAAACCCTAATGGGGTTGTTGAAAATGGATTCGAAGAAGAAGAAATAAGGGTTTCTGAATTCTCATGCTACCATCAACAGTTGAAACTGCCGCATGATCTATTCTGTCCTAGATAATTAGGAAAGCTCAGATCATGCTGGCAGCTTCAACTACTAGTGGTGCACGACTCGAACCACACGATTAAAAACGTATGCGAACCCTAGCTAGCTTGATTCGTATGTATGTATGTTTGGTGGCTGTTGTTCATCTATCTTTGCCAAGTTTGAAGGGTTTTTTTTTTTTCACAGAGAAGAGAGAGAGAGGAGAGGAGAGAAATAAATAGAGAGAAAGTTGAAGAAGGGTTTTGCTTTCCACTATCTCCAAGCATTTATTTATTATTTATTTTAAAGTTTTAATTTTTATCTTCCAGGTTTGTTATCTTTTGTTGTCTTGTTTGACTGGGATAGCATATAAGACAATGAATAACAATATTAAATGTGCCCTAGCAATAGCAATTGAAAATTTGCTAGCTAAGTCATGATTTTTGGTGATTTTTATTTTTTTTATTATTTCAAATCTGACATCAAACGAGTAAGGGTATACCAAAGTCACGTGATATATTCACAGTTCCGAATATCTACTCCACAATATGGATAAAGAAAATTATTCACATATACTTATAAAATGTATTAATGGTGGAACTCGAATTCACCAACCATTTATGTGAAAATGAGAGGTACATACTACTAAGTGATAAAGAGGATAAGTACGAATCTTGTGCGTTCGTATAAGATCTTAGTCTGTCGTATTTGATAAATCGTTATGTAGACAAACCTTTTTATTAATCACATATGATAAATCAGGATCCCACACATGAATGAATATATATATATATATATATTATGGTTAGGAACTGAGAAGTGAAAAAGCAGATAGACAATATATTAGAAGATGGAAATTGGAAAAGTAAAGAGAAGCACGAGATCAGAAAAAGAAAAAAAAAAGATATAAAAAATGTGGTCCCTAAAGAAGCGAAATAGAATTGAATATAAGCCACGCCCCACGCCACCACATGCAGACAGCTTAGTGATAATTTCTAATATTCCTATTAAGAAGAAGCTTTTTACAGCTTTATTATAAGTTGGATGAATCCTTTCCTCGATCGGCTTCATGAAATCATGATCGACCTTTGCTGCTGATCTTGACCACATACATTAAGAGTACACGGATCCGTTTAATTATTAAATTGTCACTCACATGATCGAATAAAAATAACTAGTGATTGATCAATACAGTCGCCGCGCCCTTAGTTGTGTTTATAAGTATTACTCATGGATCATATAGATGTACTCTTTCTCTTAATTGTGTGGTGTCAGATAATTATTAGCATCAACTATGAATGAAATAAAAAATAAAAGGACTACAATTAGGAGTGTTATATGAGGGGTGCACCAATTTGCATGCCTTTAATTTGATAGATGTTGCATATGTAGGGAATTCATACCTGATACCCTAAAAGAAGAAAAGAAAATAATATATATATATGTTAATCAAGATCAAGCACTACATGCAATATGCTTATAAAATACATACGGTATGACATGAACTGATCCCCACCACTAATGCGGAAGGAGGAGGTGTATGAGTACGCCACTTGAGCAGCTGAAGCAGCCCAAGTGGGGATGTATCAATTTTTGTGTTTAATTTAGTGCACAATTTATAATAATTTAACTTCCATTGTAGTTATGTTTTATGTGATGGTGACATGCAATATGTTACTTTTTGGAACAAAAGGAAATTAACAATTAACAAACGACCCATTTTTCTAATAAAATGCTGGCAACTTCTTCTGCTTTATGATTGGTGGTAAGTCACACATGACACATCATGAGATGCAATAATCAAAGACTATAAGCATGGATTAGGTATAATTTTGGAACATTAGTCTGTAAAGTGATCCCAACCGACTTTGGCTATTAACAAAATTGACATGTTTACTTTTATCAAACCATACGTGTTTCTGATTTGGACTTTCTGCTCCTTTTTTTTGTGTAAATTTCAAGTACTCTACTATATATATTAAATTAGTTCATCTATGATTTATTCTGTATTGACCTTTTAATAAATTCTGAGAGATTAGAGGTTTCCAATGAATTCCATAAGATTTTTGAAATCAACATCGTCTTCCTGCAGCATCAAAACCATAAGAGTTTCGTTTACTAACTCGGAATGGAAATGAAAGAAAATCTAAGTCAATAATACTACTTTGTCCAAATTTAGCGCCTAAATTTGGTGCTCAAATGATGTGGTACCACTATAATCAATTCATTTAAATTGTATTATATATATATATATTTTTTGAAAATTAACCTTTATTCAAACCAACCAACCAAAACAAACAGCAGCCCAAAAAAGAAAAAGGGAAAAACAAAACAAACAGCAGCCCAAAAAAAGAAAAAGGGAAAAACAGCCCCACACGACACCAGCCAAGAAACACAGGCACACAAGCTGCAGCGAACAAGACAGGGGAAGCAAAATGAAGACACAAGCAAACAGAAACCAAACCCAACAACAACCAAATCAAGACAGGTTCCATTCCAACACATCATCCTCACCAACAGCTCCTTTTTTGGCCAACAAATCAGTAAAATTTGGACAAAGTGGCATTATTCGATCTTAGTTCCATTGGGAATGAAATTAAGAAAAAAGAAATTAATTCCTTAAGTGGGAGAGGGGAATTAAGATCCCTTTCCAGCAAAAACCAAAATTTTTATTATTCGTGTAAACAATGATTTTAGAGGTTCAAATAGCTACTTCACAACCACCAAGAGGTCTCTCTACAATTGTCTTTAAGGAGCAAGGTGAGACTCGAACTCCCATTATTAATATGGAGCTAGGGAGAGGTGCACAACTCTCTTATCTGAAAATTGGTTTGTATTTTTGGTACTTTGTTGATACCTACATTAATTTAGAGGGTAGGACGTCTACTGCATGTGAAATGTTGTATATAGTGTGTTTAGGGGCCGGGTATTTGGGTTAAAAAAAACAACTTTAAACCATAGTGCTTTTTGTGAAAGCATTCATCAAATGCATGTATTTAATGAGTAATGATTTTGTTATTTAGAAAGAGTCTTTTCTTTTCTTTTCTTTTTTGAAAAAAAAAAAAAAAAAAACCCACCTATTTTAGTGATTAGTTTCTCCAAAAGCACTCAAAGTGCATTTCGTTTTTTAATCTCAATAAGTACTCTTATTATTCAAATTATGTTCTTAACTTCTCATAATACTGCTGATCGCAAATTTTTATTCAGCTAAATTTATCTAAATAATAATTGAGATACATGTTGAGTATTGCATGTGAGTCAATTGGCGTAAAGCAAATTAAATTATGTTGCTTTTTTTTTTTCTTTTTTCTTTTTTTTTTTTTTTTTTTTTACACTACTTTTGTTCTTATAATATAATAATATATATATATATATATATGGTCCTTTTCTATTGAACATTAAAAAAATAATAATAATAATAATAAAAAAATGTATGCCCTAATATGAATGCAAATGGTCATGGGGTATATTATTATCATTGATGTCATACCGAAAATATGAATAAGAGATGAAAATTATATGAGATCCAACGTTTACTTCTCTAAAATAGTGTCAATAATTGTTTGAAATCCGACACCAAATAGCTCATAAGTTTGTCAAAATTTATCAAGATCAAGTACTATATATGTTGCTTAGATATTACTCCCACAACCAGGAGATATCTACTCTCATAACATTAAGGAGAAAAATTCTTACATATAGTTGTAAAATGTATATAGTTGGACTCAAACACCTCAGTACAAACGTGGAAGGTTTAATACACACCACTTAAAATAAGAAGGATATACACCAACAAATATATTTTAATTATATGCAATATCATATCCTAATTTCTAATAAATTAAATAAGTTATATAAAAACATTATTAGCATTGTCTATTATTGTAATGGTTGTCATAATTATTTGAGAGGATTATGTTAAATGATGTGATTGTCATTACAATTGATGGTATATCTGGTCTGTTGTAATCATTAAAGTTTTCAAATTATTAAAGTTTTTTTTTTCTTTCTTTCTTAAAAAAAAATGTTAACTAGAGAATTTAGAAAGAAGAAAAAGCTACTTTGTTTCACTATAAAAAGCTAATTAAAAATTAAAAACCTTATTCTTGAACCCTAAGGAAGTGATAATGGAGATCTTTGTCAAAGGAGTTATAATTAAGTAATTTATAAATATGTTTGCCAATTATGTGCACCTAAACTCATCATTTATCTCTTGGCAACTATAATTATCTTTGCCTTCTTTGGCTTTCCGTTAGACACTAAAGTATACATATGCATAATCATAAGTAAGAGGTGCACCAACATCAATTTCACCAATAAGGTTCCTCTTATCTTTTTATCTTTAGGATTATATGTGATAAATAATAATAATAATAAATAAATAAATAAACTTTATGATTATATTAATTTTTAACTAAATTCTTGTTAGGTTTTGGCTCGTATTCTTGAATGAGCCCAATGTTAACCAAACGAGACTCAACTGATGTGGAACTTCTTGGAGACGTGGGATACGTTTGAAAATTGGATATGGTGTTTAAGGGAGGTTTGAAGACCAGAAGAACAGAAGAATGAAGCAAACCGCTGTGGGTTGAGATGTGGCTTTGACAGCGGTCCTTATTCTAGAAGTTAGCGTTGTGGCTTTGACAGCGGTCGGGATCATTTCAGCATATGGATAACGGTTTTCTAAACGATGTAATTACAAGAAGACTTGTGCTTAAAGGAAAATGAACTCTTTACAAGAAGACTTGTTATAAAAGGAAATAGTATTTATGTGAAACAAAGAAGTCTTGTACGTTTAGGAGTAGGATTTCCTTTTATCTTAAACTCTCTGTAACTAGTATAAATAGACATTGTAATTAGGGTTTTTTTATTTTTTATTTTTTATTTTTTTTTTTATAAATTTGTGGAGCAAAAGAACACCATGTAACATCAGAGAGAGTGTGGTGAGATCCAAGGGAGACCCCAGGGGATATCCGGGTGAATATTCATAGATCAAGTTAGAGATCTGTGGGTAATATTCAAGGGATACCTATGGGATATTGGGGGGTTCTTTGTGAGGATCTTGTGAGCGTTATGAGCTAAGAGTCATGATGTAAAGCTCAATTGTGAGCTTGGGGGCTTGGTAAGGCTTAGTGGTTTAGGGTTGAGATGTGAGAGAAAATCCCGGAGTATATGGTTATAACAATCTATCATATATTGAAACTTTCTCTTTTGTCTTGATGGCCCGTGGTTTTTTCCCTGATTTAGGGTTTTCCACGTATATCTTGTGTTGTGTGATTGTTTATTTTCTCTCATCTTATTTTTTCTGCTATAGACGTTAATTGCTATAAGTTATATGCGAATATTAGGCATGTCGTTTCCGCGTTCATCGGTTTAAATTCCCAATAATTCTTTTATTACATTGCAAGTAAACCAAAATCTTCTAATTAATCTTAATGTAAATGATATTCGAACCGTCACATCTCACATCTCTAGCAAATAAGGTCAATGATTTACATATTAATTTTGATCTCTTTAAAAAGTATACGCATTTTGAATTGTGGACGGAGGATGCTTGTGTAAAACCCATAAATCAAAGTAAATTGTGACAACGAAGTACATAAATTTATTTTAGGGGTGTTTTAGGGGTGTTCATGCTTCAAATATAGAGAGTGATGATGATATATGATTGATGCCACATTGACATTATCAATGACCTATCAAACAACAAGGAAGCTGACAGAAACCAAAATTGGATAAAATCATAAGAGCTAAAAGATGCTTCCATACAATTGTGAAATGTGAATTGAGTCGGGTTCCAAATGAGTCGGGTGGCCTGATCCCGACCAGTATCCGAATCTCAAATTAAGGGTCCGGCCCATGTTTAAGCCCTATGTTAAAGTGAGTTGGGCTTGACTATTGAGGCCTGTGAACATAAAGGGTCAGGCTTGAGGGAAGAGTTGGGCTGGGCTCAAAGAATGAAAGAAAAAAAAAAACATTAACGAATTTACATACAAAATAAGTTAAAGTCCGGCGGGTCACTCAACCCCGCACTAGACAGAGCTTATGGGAAAAGTTAAGCCTAACAAAAACGTTAAAGGCCCAGTTCGGATCCGACCCTCAAGACCGATTGAGCCTAAAAAACTGCAACTTGGCCCGGCCCGGTAACCTTTATAGCTACCCAGAAATCTCGGAATTATCCTGAGTTATAATATATGGATATAGCACCTTTTTTTTTTTCTTTTTCGGACTGATTCCGTACCATTAGCATTTAATTAATAACTTGATTTTTATTAAAGTAAAGTAACGATAAAAATGTCTATTGACTCCGGTTTTCTTTTTTCTCTCTTTCTCTTAAAAAAGAAAAGAATATTCCCTCAATAAAATTAAGGGAGAATCGCAAATACCCCCGACTTTTAACCAAATGGCAAATCAAACCCTCTGGTTTGAACAATCAGCAAACAACCCCCTACCGTTAAGTAACCCTTGCATTATTTGCTGCATGTAGGGGGTTATTTGCTGATTTGTAGGGGGTTATTTGCTGATTGTTCAAATTTATAGGGGGTTATTTGCTGATTGTTCAAACCAGAGGGTTTGATTTACCATTAGCTTAAAAGTCGGGGGTATTTGCGATTGTCCCTAAAATTAAAGAAAAAATCATGATTTTATCTCTCTCGTAAATCATTGAGAGACGGAAACTAGGAATCAACTAGAGGATGAAACATAAAAAATAAATAAATAAAAAATCTATCACAAGAGAACGTAAATTAGAAAAGAAAAAAAAAATGTCCAGCATAGTATGATTTAATATTTATGCAGTCAAAAGATGAAAAATGTAAACATCAATATCAATCTATCATGGCATATGCTTTGGATTATTGGATATGGTGCCAGCAGAAAACGTCATGGCAGACGGCAGACCTCACCTACTTTTATTTAATTAATTCATGGCAGACGGCAGACCTCACCTGCTTTTAATTAATTAATTAGAACTGTTTGATAAATTACCTCACAGAGACAGTGAGACTCTATTCAAAGGCAAGGATGCTTCCAAGAAAATAATAAATATTAAATAAGCACACTGATGGCTGCTGCTGCCTGCTTATAAATTTGAGTTGCTTGTTGCCTCAGTCTCTCACTCTCAAGTAGTCAAGTGGGTATCAAGAGAACAGAGAAAGGAAGAACAAGTCTGAAGATCAAAAAAATGGCTGCAGATCATCAAAGCATCCTGATCCCAAGAGTGAAGCTGGGAAATCAAGGGTTTGAGGTAATTGGGTTTTGGATTTCTTTCTAGATGTTTTATTCTTTATATATGAATTGTAGTGACAGCAACTCGAACTTGATATTTTCTTTTGACCGGCGTTTTTTTTTTCTTTTCTTTGTTAGATTTTCATGTAAATATGTATTGGTTTTTTTAAAAGGTGTCAAAGTTGGGGTTCGGTTGCATGGGCCTGAGTGGAAACTACAATGATCCTGTTCCTGAAGATGTTGGCATATCAATCATCAAGCATGCATTTGATCATGGAATCACATTCTTTGATACATCAGACGTTTATGGAGCCAATAATGCTAATGAGATTTTGGTTGGAAAGGTAAATTCCTGCACTAAAAATGTCCGTTAGAGAACTTTATATCATTTGTCGAACCCTTACAGACAGCTTGGTTTGGCCCTGGAATCCTGGGTTCGAATCCCCTGCGTGCATCTGTTTCTGTGTTGGTTACTTACAAATGTAGCATTAAAATGATTGAACTAGCTTTGATAAGCTTCCATGTCTAATTTTCTTGCTTGGCAAGTAACTGATTCTGTAAAACTATGCTTTTTCAATTCTCAGGCTTTGAAGCAGCTACCGCGAGAGAAAGTCCAATTAGCCACAAAATTTGGCATTGTCAAATTTGATTTGTGTTCAAGTATTGTAATAAATGGCACCCCTGAATATGTCAGATCTTGCTGTGAGGCTAGCCTCAAACGCTTGGATATCGAATACATTGATCTCTATTATCAGCATCGGATTGACACATCCATACCAATTGAGGACACTGTAAGTGCTTCTGCATATCTTGCTATTAACATTTATCAATCTGTCAAGATTACTTATGATGTTTATTTTTTCCTTGTCAACTATACACATTTGTGATGTGAAATTGAAGTTCAAATTAAGCTAATAATGTGCTTTTTCTCAACTTGTTAGATGGGAGAGCTAAAAAAGTTGGTAGAAGAAGGAAAAATAAAGTACATTGGATTGTCTGAGGCAAGTCCTGATACTATAAGGAGGGCAAATGCAGTTCATCCCATTACTGCTATACAAATGGAGTGGTCACTCTGGACTCGCGATATCGAAGAAGAAATAGTCCCACTTTGCAGGTTTTCTTATCTAGAGTTTGAATTTCTTGTTCTGCTACATTAATTCTTACGAAGTGTATCATTTTCGTTTTGTGTCGTATTTTTGTAACCTGAAACATTGAAAAATGTCCATGGCATATGGTGATTGTCTCTGCAGGGAACTTGGAATTGGAATAGTTCCATACAGTCCTCTCGGCAAGGGGTTTTTTGGTGGCCGGGCAGTTGTGGAAAGTATTCCAGCAAACAGTTTTCTGGTATGTTAACTTATCTGTGCTAGAGTGCTAAAATACTGCTGTTGGAATCTTTTAAAAAGTTTAGAAATTCTCCTCTACAGGAGAGGTGATCGTCGAAATACTAAACCAATCAACTGTCTGTACTTTAATCAAATCTCAACATATAGTTAACATGTTTTGCTCAAGTTAACAATCCACTAATGCTTTTTTTTTGGTATGGTTTTGCAGCCATCACTTCCAAGGTTTATAGGAGAGAATTTCGACAAGAACAAAATATTATATTGGAAGATAGAAAAGTTGGCTGAAAAGCATGGATGCACTCCTGCACAACTAGCACTTGCATGGATTCTTCATCAAGGAGATGATGTTGTTCCAATTCCTGGTAAATTCATTTTCTCTTCTCTAGCTTTCTTTTCTTAGTACAGATTCTACCAAGGAAGTAAATATCAGTTTCGGTGGAAATATCATGGATCCAGTTTTTTGAAATTTTGGTGAAAGTTTTGGAAATATCGCTAATATCCTCAAATTATCAAGATAATTTCAATGATATTTTTTATATCAATACCCCCCAAATTATGGAAAATATGACTAATATTTTAAATTAAAATATCGAAGTTTACTTCCTTGATATTTAGATATATTTTAACCGAATCTCAAGTTTGATCCTCCATATTTTCACTGAAACCCATGTTTATTTCCTTGTTAACCACTTACCAACTATGCAGGTCATGCATAGCCTTAAAACCAACAAGTGTATATATTTTCTAATTAATGTAATTTTTGATCCTCTTGATCTAACTTGTGTGCAGGAACAACGAAGATCAAGAATCTTGATAACAATACTGGTTGTACAAAGGTGAAGTTGACCAATGAAGATTTACAAGAGATTTCTGCTGTGATACCCATCAACGAGGTGGCTGGAGGAAGATCAACAGATATATTCCTTCACTGCTCTTGGAAGTTTGCCAACACACCACCAAAACATATATAATGTGATGCGGGACACTTTTGGGAGCCCGTGAAAAGGGCAAATAATGTCGAATTTGGGCTCATAATCTATCTGGAAGCTTTTTAAAGAGCCCTTAATTAATCTAGGAACCCCTGTGATGCACCGCAGACTGTATTTTTAGATCTTAATAATTTTTAGTAGAAATTTACATTTTTCAGTATGTTTTGTTTTGTTGCCTTCGTTTAGGAAAGATCTTATCTTAGAATTTTTCAATAACTCAAATTTGTCTTTTGGGTAAATTTCGAGGTCCTGATTGGAGTCGGTTAATTGTTTTTCTATTTAAGCATGAATTCAAAGACCTTTTGTTATCTTTTATTAATAAAAAGTTAAAAGTTCCTTTGAAGTAATTTATTTAGTGGATTCAACTTTCTTAATCGCTTTCGTTTCATTCAAGCAACTTAGCAACTTTGAATATAATCTGATCTTTGTGTGTTGTAAAATGGGGACTAAGGGATAATTTTACATAAAACTGCTTCATATTTTATGTATTAGCTAGCATTAATTGTTATGTGGAATTGCTGTTTTTGTATTTTGAGAATTTATAGTAGCTACTAAAAGCAAACTTGAAGGATCATGAGCTATTTAAAATGGGTTGGTTAAAAAAAATGAAAAATACTGGACCAGATAGATTCCTCTCACACCGGGTTATGGGTTGGAGTTATATTCTCTCCTCTCTCTCCTCGAGTCCTGAAATATTGCAATAGTTCAAAAAAATGAAAAAATCAGTTAAGCCTCGTTTGATTTTTTGTCTAAAGACTAAATAGTGCTAAATGTTACTGAAGACTGAATAATGACTAAAAACTATTTGTTTTTTATTTTCACTGAAAACTGAATATAAGTAATAAGCTGTTTGTTTTTTCAAGTTACAAATATCTGGAAATTAATACTTTTACATCTATACCCTTCTAACTATCATTTGTTATATATTTACATTTTAATATATTAAGGATAACTATAACAAGTAATTTAATAATAGTAAAACAAAATTATTTTGTTGTTAATAATATTTAAAATTTATATAAATAATTAAAAAATTTATATGAATTTTTATTTTTTGTTTTAGTGAAATCTCATTTACATGCTTTAAGTATTGTAATATATATATATATATATATAAGTGCCAATGCCACCTTGTCTATTATATGAAAATTACCTGACATTTGTAACATTAGTTGAAAATAAGTAAAACATATGTATAGGCAAGTTGAACATCAATTATTTCCCCTCTCCCTTTAGTTTTTATATTTATTGAGTGACACTAAAATCTAAATGTACTAAAAAATTTGATCTCAGATCCCTAACATAATCATAATTTAATTATATTAAAGAATTGACTACAATGGAACTATGGAAGTATAAGAACAAATCGGTCGAAATAACAAGTGTAATAAAAAAATGTTGTTACTTTAAGCCCAATTCACATATGCAGTATATACACACGTACAAATGAATTGGAATTCTCTTGCTTTAAGGCCAATTCAAATATATAGTAATAAATCGTCTACTATATACATAACTTTTTTTTTTTTTTTTGCTTATTAAAATTAACATCTCAAAACCCACAAAAAAAAAAAAAAAAACAAAACAAAAAAAAAATCATAACAAAATCACCATGAAAACCATTCTCCAGTTATTAATTTGCATGGGTCTAAAATAAACCCATATAATTTTCAGAACAAGTAAAAGAGATGCAATCAAACACTAAAATAAAATTAATGAAACTAATTATCAAATTATGAAAAAAAAAAAAAAAAAAAAAGAACGAGTCCTTACTAGAATCCAGAATACGCTAGGAAAACCAGTTTCTAGTTGTTTGAGTTTTGAAGCAACTAGGTTTTGTAATGCTATAGTTGTTTATGGTGAGAAGAAAAAATATATATTAATATGAATAGCGTTTTGATAGAAGATAAAATTGAAAATAAGTTAGATTGGTGAGGATAGTTTTGGAAGTAAAAAAATTGCTTTAAATTCCGGTTGATTTTTGTTAAGTGAAAAGTGAAAATTTTTCACTTTTCTAAACAAGTGGTTTTAGGGCTTCTTTAAGTGATTTTATCACTTAAAAAACGAACAAAAATAACTTAATAGAATACATTAAGTGCCATTAAATATTAAGTGGAAAAATCAAACATAGCCTTAGAGTGGTTACAACTTTGTTTTGTATCGAGTAATCGAGAACTAGAGCTATCAAATGGTAATTTATACCGTAATTAAGGATGGGCGTGGGGGCCCAATGGGGTGGGGGAGGGTACCCCCACCCCCACCCCCATTCCTCAAACCTCCCCCCACCACCTCCCCCAAAATCCATTTGGGGGGACCAATGGGGGGGACGTTTTGGGGGGAGGTTCCCCCACCCCCACCCCCAAAACCCATTTTCCCCATTTCATTTCTTTTTCAATTCTAAATTTCAAAATTTCAATACGAAAAGTAATAAAAACATAATAAAAATATAATACAAAATCCAAAATACAATACAAAATAGTCATGTTAATTTTTATAATTTAATATTATAATTTATAATTTTTTTAATTGTTAAAATTTTTATATATAAATAAAAATAAAAATAAAAATAATATATATATATATATATTATTTTGGGGGCCCAATGGGGTTTTGGGTTTGGGGGGAGGTACCCCCACCACCTCCCCCAAACATCCCAAAATATGTTTGGGGGCAAAGTTTGCCCCCACCCCCACCCCAAAAATCCATTTGGGGGCAAATTCCATGGGGGCCTGTGGGGATGGGGCCCCATGGGGAAACGCCCATCCCTAACCGTAATTCATGTTTTCGTCAATTTTTCCCAAAAGAAAAATATATTCAAACATTTATTTAAAAGAACATAAACCCATCAAGAATATCATATAAACACACATTTCTTCCACTATTGAGAACTAGGAATAGGTTTGACTTTTGAGAGATAAGTGAAGTAGATTGTGTTAGGATTTGTGATCGTAGAGTGAGAAGTTTGAGATAGTAAATAGATTGATGAAGAAGATGATAAAAGGGTAGTATTGTAATTTTATGGTTACGGAGAAAAATTATGGAAGGTGACAAACTGGTTTGGGGTGAAGTGTAGCTAGTAGTCTTGCTCTGTTTGCGTTTGGTGTGCAACCTTGCTTCAAATCCTGTGTTTTGGAGTCTTCTCCCTTTTGCTTATGGGCTCTGTTTTTGCCTCTGTTTTTGTCTTTGTTTTTGCCTTTTGACTTTCTTGTGGCTTCTCCTTTTGGTGCTTGTTTTGGGGATTTCATGTTCTTGGGTTTGTTGTGGGTTGTTCGTGGTACATTGATTCTTCTGTTTGGCCAGGGCTAAAATTGCATTATACTCCTCTAATGCTTGAGTCTAGGTAGTTGGTTGATCGTCACTCCAAGGTTCGTTTTTGGACGGATAATTAGTTAGGAGATCTGTTGGTTGATCTGGTTGATGATAGTTCATCGTTACAGCCTCATCTGGATTCTGTTGTGGGTGATATTTATTCGAATGTTACGGGTTGTGATATTCCTGCTTCTTTTCACACCTCTCATCAGGATGTGGCTTTGTTTGAGATTGAGAAGGTGGTAGGGAGCACTAACCCTGACTCGTTAGTTTGGACTTATTCTTTAGATGGTGTGGTTTCTTGTAAATCCACTTATGATTCTCTTTATGAGATTAGGGGTTTTGTTTTTTGGGGGTAAGCAGATTTGGGCATCATTTATTCCTCATTCTTGCTCTATCCTCGTTTGACGCTTGTTTCATGGTAGGATTCCTAAGGACATTACGTTGCGCGCCAGAGGTTATATATCCCCATGTCATTGTCAGTTTTGCTATGCTGCAGAGGAAGACTTAAGACATATATTTCTTGACTGTCCTTTTGTTCGTGGGTTGTGGGATGCTCTATCCTCTACATTTGGTCATAAGCTTAAGTTGGATGATATTTGTTTGGACCTTTGGCAGGAGGCGATGAGGGTTGTCTTTAGCACTAAATTAAATGCTTTCTAGCGGGCTTCGATCATCACGATTTTCTGGGTGGTGTGGTTTCTCTGAAATCAAGCTACCTTTGAGGGTGACATGCCTATTTTTGCCAATGCTCTTTCCTTGATTTGGTGTTTCGTTCGTGAGGCAAACTCCTTTCACGATTTTCTAGGTGGTGTGGTTTCTCTGAAATCAAGCTACCTTTGAGGGTGACATGCCTGTTTTTGCCAATGCTCTTTCCTTGATTTAGTGTTTCGTTCGTGAGACAAACTCCCTTCAATCTGGCACTATGAAGAATTCAGTGGATGAACTTCGGACTCTTCAGCGGCTTCATGTCTCTAGTCGTACTTCCAAGACTCCTCGTATTTTAAAGGTTAACTGGCGCCCTCCCCCGCCGGGTTGTCTTAAGGTTAACACGGACGAGGCTGCTTTTGGTAGTCCTAGTCTTACTGGTTGGGCATAGGTTTTTTGTACGTTTAGGGGTTTCATTAAAGGTTGCCTTGCTATTTCTCTTAGTGTCTGCTTTGCTTTTGAGGTTGAATTGGCCGCTGCCATCCACGCTATTGATTATGCTTAGAGTTTTGGCTAGCATCGGTTATGGTTGGAGAGCAATTTGACTTTTATAGTGGCTATCCTTCGTTCTAGGTCTCGTAAGGTTCCTTGGCAAGTTGGCGTTGGCACCCCGCTTAGGATAGGTGTTTGAGCTTAATCTCTCAAATGGACTTTACTATCACTCATATTTATCGAGAAAGTAACTAAGCTGCAGATAGTTTAGCGTCCAGGAGCCCCAATATTGTCTCTTCTACGTGGTGGTTGACCGCTCCAAATTTTTATACTTTCTTTATTTTCAATGATTTTTGTAACAGACCTTATTTTAGGTTCTATCGATATGTTTTTCTTCTTTTGTTTTCTTTTCTCTCTTGTTCTCTTTCTTTATCTTTAATAATATGTTAAGATGGGGTTGATTCCGATCCCCAACAATCTTACCAAAAAAAATCGTATTCTTCAACTTTGATAGCACTCCTCCATAGCATTCTTTTTAAAATGCTATAAAATCTATATCTATCATTGCATTATGTTATAAAATGCTATAATAGATATACAATAAGTAACATTTCATATTTATTATTTTTTAATTGTAATAATAAAGCATTCCAAGCTATGTAACACGGATACGGATACAGATACGGATACAGGATGCGGAAACGACACGATACGGGGATACAGTAAATCTTCAAAAACTAGGATACGGATACGGCAGGATACGTGAATTAAAATAATATATATTTATATTTAAAAAATAATAATATAATATGAAAACATACTTGATAATTCATTTAAAATAAAAACATATTCAAAATCCAAATAAAACATGTTACATAACTACATAAGTCGTAATAATGTAACATATTACAGGATCCAAATAAAACATGCCACATAAGTTAAAGGGTTTTTAGCAAAATTGCCCTATTTTAGGGACTGAATTGCAAATCTACCCTAATACCCAAATTAATTGCAAAATTGCCCTAAAATGACATCAATGCCCTTTACCATAACTACACCCCATTTACTAACTATATTAATTACATTTACTAACCATATTAATTACATTTACTAACCACCAACCTACCATTTACCAACCCTTAAAAAAAAAACTAACAATTGACCAACATCTAACCTTTTTTTTTTTTTTTCTCAACATCATCTAACATTTATCTTTCTCTACATCATATAACCTATTTTTTTTTCTATACATCACATTTCCTTTACATATTTGAAGTTTTACAAACATTGGGGAATGGTTTGAAGTTGTTTGAAAGGGTAAGTATTACTTTGTAAAATTATTTTTCCAACCTCCCAATTTTTTTTTCTTTAATCCGAATAAGGTTTAAAATTTTTGAAAAAACCATCGGGTCGGGGTGACCCGACATCGGGTCGGCCTGACCCGATGGAATTTTCCATCTGGTCAGGGTGGCCCGACGTCGGGTCGACCTGACCCGATGGAATTTTCCATCGGGCCAGGGTGACCCGACGTCGGGCCACCCTGACCCGATGGTTTTTGTGAAATTTGGGTCAGGGTGGCCCGACATCGGGTCGGCCTGACCCGATGGAATTTTCCATCGGGTCAGGGTGACCCGACGTCGGGCCACCCTGACCCGATGGTTTTTGTGAAATTTGAAAATTCATCGGGTCAGGGTGGCCCGACATCGGGTCGGCCTGACCCGATGGAATTTTCCATCGGGTCAGGGTGACCCGACGTCGGGCCACCCTGACCCGATGAATTTTCAAATTTCACAAAAACCATCGGGTCAGGGTGGCCCAACGTCGAGTCACCCTGGCCCGATGGAAAATTCCATCTGGTCAGGCCGACCCGATGTCGGGCCACCCTGACCCGATGATTTTTCAAACCTGGCCCGATGTCGGGCCACCCCGACCCGATGGTTTTTTAATATGTCCGAATTTTTTTTATTTTTTATTTTTTTATGGTTAATTTTGATTTCTCCATTTATGTTCTTTGACATAATAAATATTATAATAATTGATAATATGATAATATTTGTTTAATTATTTTTCAGGATTGACGATGAAGAATGTGCATGTGGCTTTGAATTGGGGTGGAGAATGGAAAAATCATCATGGTGAGTATTGGTATGAAGGTCAAAGAGCGAAGGCGTTTGCATTTTCAAGGGATTCAAATTATGATCAATTGTTAGATAAAGTGTACAATGTAACCGGAATTGATAAAGATCATTATCGGGTTAGTATGACGACTCTTCCACAAACTTTTCGTCCTAGCATGCCAATTGAGATTGTTGATGATGAGGACGTTGCATTGTTGCTTGGTCGAGAGAATGTTGACCCATTAGTTTGCATCGGTGTTGAGGAAATTGGTCATGAGTCTCCTGAAATGAAACATAAACCACCAGAGTCGTCTCACAACCTACACTATACAACTCCTCACCATGAATTTCATCATACAAACAATATACATGTCAACACTATGAATGAGTTTCAAAGGTCGGATGTACCTAACATGGCTGCCCATTTAGATGATATTGGAGAGGGATTCACACCAACCGTCAATATCGATACATCTCATTCTCATCATTTGAGTTTTCAAGATACTACGGGTAACCAACATATTCCTAACCATAATGAGACAGAACCACAGTTTTTACAATCGTGAGGGAGCTCCCAATAGGTATGACGAGCAGTTTGCCCACGTACAAGGCTTGTTCCACCTCCATGTGCATTTTATTCTATTAATTCTGGTGAAGTTGCACCCAGACCGATTACTATGCGTCTTGAAGTGGGTGAATTGTTTCCAAGCAAGAAACAGCTACAATCGCAAGTAGGTAGTTATACCCTTAACAACGGGTTCCAGATTAGGGTGTTCAAGTCCGATACAACACGGTATCAAGTTCGATGCATTGTTGAGGATTGTGATTGGAGACTGCGTGCGGCTAAGGTTCACAATTCAGATTATTTTCATATTAGAAAATTTGACAATCAGCATACATGCTCAACAGAAGCACGATTTTCGCATCAAAGGCAAGCAAGTGCACAAGTTATAGGGGAACACATACATGAGAAATTCCGTGATCACCGTTTATACAAGCCCAAGGAAATTATACATGACATGCAAAGGGAGTTTGGCATCTCTTGTAATTACCACAAAGGGTACCGTGCTAGACATATTGCCTTAGAAGAGGTTCAAGGAACACCGGTTGAGTCATACAGTATTTTGCCATCATACTTATACATGTTGGAGCAAGCAAATCCTGGGACTGTTACAGACCTCCACACAGATTCGTCTAACAAGTTCATGTATATGTTCTTTTGCTTAAAAGCTTGTATAGATGGTTTTCTATCTTCAATTAGACCGGTCATTGCTATTGACGGGACATTTTTGAAAGATCCACATAGAGGGGTCTTATTTGTTGTTGTGTGTATGGATGGCAATGATCAAATATTTCCTCTAGCTTTTGGTGTTGGTGATTCGGAGACAAATGAAGCTTGAGAATGGTTTTTAACTAGGTTGCATAAAGCCGTTGGCGAAGTTGATGATTTGGTTATCGTTTCTGACAAAAAAGGCGGTATCACTACCGGTGTAGAAAAAGTGTTTCCAAATTCATTCCACGGGGCATGTGCGGTACATTTAGAACGGAACATGGTTGGTTACTATGGTAGGAATAAGGCACTTAAACAGTACTTCAGACGGGCAGCCAGGGTGTATCGGGAAAGTCAATTCTTGCAGCGTATGGAACAACTGAAAAATATTAATCCCGAAGCAGCTCAGTATGTCACGGATGTCGGGATTGAGCATTGGACTCGAGCATACAGTCCAAGAAAAAGGTACAACATAATGTCAACCAACATTGCAGAGTCCATGAATAATGCAATTAAAGAATGCAAGGAACTGCCTATTACCGGAGTGATTGATTACATCAGAGGGGTCCTTTAGTCTTGGTTTCATGATCGACACACAGTTGCACTTAAACTTACAACTCAGTTGACAACACATGCGGATGTAGCCATCGGTGTCAAGGATGAGGAAGCACGATATATGCGGATCTACCCCATCACATTTTACACGTTCCTTGTTAAAGATGAGGATTTAGATGGGAACGTGGATTTGACAGCAAAAACCTGTACCTGTAAAGAATTTGATGTTGACCAACTTCCATGTGCACATGCATTAGCTTGCATTAGGTTACGGGGATTTTCATCTCCAAAAAAAGTATTAATGCCAACTTCACAACATCATCATCACTAATTTTATTATTAGGACCCAAATTCTGAAACCAATCAACAATCATTTTAACCATCACTTTACTACCTTGGAAGTAGATTCGATGGAGTCTACTATTCTTTTGTTTGAAAAGCTCCGATGTGGATTCAGAGTATTCTGCAAAGGCTAGCCCACTAACCAAATAAAACTCCACTGGACTAAACCGTATCAACCCGTTGCCAACATGGTACCATAAAGAAGATGCATTATCATCGGCATTCTTAACATGACACTCCCTAAGCAAGATATGGTGGCAAAATTGCCCAGACAACACCATATCACTGACATCCAAAAAATAACTGAAACATGTCGCTTTAAACATCTCAAGTTGTTTTGGTGTGAGACGCGACTTAATAAGCCTTATACTCTCCCAATTACAATGCCCACTAACTCGAGAAGGAAAACGATCACATTCCTTAATCTTGAGGGATTCAAGTAATTTGTTCCCGCTCATGATTATCAACCTAAAGACATTCCATAATAAGCATGTTGTTAAAACAATTTTTCTAAGAATGTATAAAAATAAATATTACAATTGTTGATGGAGATCTATCAATTTTTCTAAGGATGTATAAAACAACTTTTCTAACAATTTGTGAACCATTATGGTAGTATCTAAAATATTTAAAATACTCTCACTATAATAAGAATAACCATGTAGCATTATACAACATCTTGATCTAAAAATATATGCAAGGAAATCACTCAAATACATATATAAAAAAAACTATAATGGTAGACATGGATTTTTAATACAAGAAACTATAAAGCTGAGTATATGCTTACAACTAACTATTAAACATAAATAAATGAGGAAGCATTCTAAATAACCTAGGGTTTCACCTAAAATAATAATAATAATAAAAACAGCTCATTTTATATGGGAAATGACAATTTTTACAAAGTCCAACCAATTTTGTTAGACTTATATCCACTATTGGTTGAGTGGTGCATGTGCTTCCTCCTTTTCCACGTTTACGATAAAAAATTCAAAATTTATCTTATATAAGTAAGTGTAGGAAGACTTCTTTGAATACGAAAATAGAGAAGAGAGGACAAAGAGAAGCCGGTTGAGAGTAGAAGAGTATAACATGATTGAAAAATTGAAAGAAGACAAAAATAAACACAAGGATGAGTATGGCTATTGGCAACATAATAATCATCCAATTGATGTTTCAACTTTAATTCAACCCTCACACAGACTTGTAGATGATCATGTGATCATCATCAAAGTGGAGACTCCCTTACCTTCCCCATCATCATGTGGGGATCATAATTGCCTACCTAAGATTTCTCATTTGTTGTCATCACCCACTATTGTACTAGTAATGCCATTTTGACTACATATACCTAGTTTTTTGTTTTTTTTGAAACAACATGTTTTATTAAAAATGCCCCATAAGGCACAAGGCAATGAGTCCAAAACAAGGAGACAATACAAACCATAACGATTATGAATTACGTCCCTGGTTTGATTATGAATTTTGGAATCATGATTACGTCCCTGATTTGATTATGAATTTTGGAATCAAAAGTAAATTGGTCTGATTATGAATTTGGACATATTGGGCCATTACCCACTGGAAATGGTCAGTCATGAGCCCAAATACAAAAGTTGCAGATATCTCCTCGGTTTTGGGATTATAAGCATTTTTATTTATTTATTTATTTATTTATTTTTGATTTGATATAAAAAATATTATCATGAAAATGCTAAATTGTGTATAAAGACGTAAAGCATATATCTTTATAAGCAGCCAATGTTGAGTATTACAAAGCAGCTAAAATTGTGGCCAAATCTTCTCTTAATATTTGAATAATCTGCAATGATAACGACAACGAAAGAAATCTTTGATGCCAATTCTTCTCAGCTTTTTCTAATTAAGCCATAGTAATGTGGTGGGGGCCTCCTGAAATTTCTAAGTTAAATTTTTGGAGAGCATCAAAAGCATCCTAGAAACAAGACTCAGACAAACACACTGCCATTTTTACTGCAACTCTTGTCACATTGAAACCACTTACTTTTCCCAACCACCCATTTGACAAATTTTGCTCTAAACAAGACAACAAGCTTCCTCTTAAAAAAATATTCACATTTCACTCTATCAACTATCAAGTGGGAACTTCACAGGTTCAAAATGGGAATAAAGACAAATTGTAAATAGATAAACGAGCTTCAAGTTTGGACAAATGACTCTCAAATTAACAGCTCGAATCCTACCAATGATAAAAGCTTTTAAAAAAAAAATACCCGATCTCGAATTATGAATTCATAGATATCGTCAAAGACAAAATGCTTATAATGTAATATATAAAAATTAATTCACCAATACCTAACTCCTAATAAAATAAACGAGTAACTCAATAAGCTGAATATATTTATTGAACCCATGAGGGTATACAAAAAGTAGCGAAAAATAAAATCATCACCGAATTCAATACATAAAAAAAGGTTTAAAAATAAAAAATAAAAAAGAAGCAAAAGACCACCAGCAGCATCAATTGATAAAATCATAGGTATGAACTATACACACATACCCATCAAACCATATCACCCTCTCAATAAAATCTGTGCTATTATCTCCCGTCTATACACAAAAATAACTTAACCCAACTAAATCAAACTCCAAGGAGATGATGATATATGTGACATGACAATCATGCCCGTTTCTTAAAGGTATTGAGTGTAAGTATTAAAATTTTCAAATACTAAAAGACAAAGGACCTTACTACTGAGGTATCCTGCATTTTAAAGTTTGACATATATATACACTTACACATATATAAGGAGTCATTAAAAACAAAAACCTCAAGTATATTCAATCTATATCTTCAAAAATAAATAAATTCACAGATCAAGCAAAGAAAGAACTTGGAATTCTGATTAAATTTATCAATGAAATTTAAGAAACCTGAGGAATTCTAGCTTAAATATAAAAAAGTTCACTAAGGGTGATCATATTCAAGAAAATGGAAAACTCCAACTCAGATAATGAATGGAATTCTTTTGTCATTTCCACAAGCACCAAGTTCACAAATCATAATTTAGCACAAAGCATGCTATTAAACACAGAGTCATAGACCTCTAAGAATTCATAGCCCAACTAAGATCTTCTTAGTAAGTGGTCAGCAGAATATCCAACTAAGATCAGTCAAGTCTCATAGGCATTGACATAACGTAGCCATTTTTTTTTGAAAATCAGAAAATTTATTAAGCCACCAGGGGCAGCAATCCAACAGACCAAAAACAAACAACAAAGCCAAGAACAATGACCAGCGTCCAACTACAACAGAGACGCCCAAAAACTGAGCAACAACAAAACAAAGAACTAACACAGCAGACCCAACCAACCAACAAAAACATCACAGCCAACAACATGGACCAACTAGGAGCTGAAATTATGAAATGACAACCATAAACTAACAAGCTTAACTAAATTATGAAATGACAAACTAGGAGCTGAAATTACATAACTAATTCTCCTTAAAGCTAGTTTCCATAGTAAGCAACCATTCCTAGCATGCTTTGACTCTTTTGATGATAGTTTACCAAGAAATGCCAAAACTCTGACATCAAATGGAGAAAATAAAAAAACTATTTCTGGAACGCAAAGATGAAAGTCTACAAGCTGAAGTTTATCCAATTTAACACAGGTGAACAGCTCGTTTGAAATACAAACATGGTTCACGTGATCATTTCTCTTATAACCAATCTCAAAACATCATTTGCATTTAAGAAACCTTAATCTAACATTGAATAGCACTTGCAAGCATCAATCAAGTCAAGTTGATCACTTTTAGGCACAAAATCAAAATCCCTAAACCCTAACTGTTGAATTTCAATCAAATGAGAGGATTGAAGAGGGGTTTTTAATCAAATCTTATGTACAAAACAATTAGATGGAATGGGAAGGAGGCATACATTCAATTATTCAAATGAATTAAACAATTGGAAAACTTTGTATTCAAACACCAACCAAATCTCGCAGCCGACGACGACGTCCTATTGAGGGAGACGATGGCCGTTGATCTTTGATCAACAACTGTTGGAGAAGTCACGGCAAGACTGCCAAGTCGACGGCGAAGTCTGGATGGCAAGTCGACGGCCAAGGGGACGGCAACTCCACAGCAACTCGACGACGGCAGCGTGATGGCAAGTCGACAGCAACTCCACGGCAATGCGACGGCAAGGAAGGCTTACGGTTTGGGATCGACCAAGGTAGGAAGATGGTTTGGTTTCGGGCAAGTTAACCCGATGGTTTTGTATCGGGCAAGGTGGGCTAATGGTTTGGGAGGATCGGGCAAGGTGGTCTGATGGTTTGGGAGGATCGGGCAAGGTGGTCTGAATGTCTGATGCAGCTTCAATCTGAATTTGTTCCAATTTAAAATAAGGGTATTCATGTCATTTTAGGGCAATTTTGCAATTAAGTTGGGTATTAGGGTAGATTTGCAATCCAGTCCCTAAAATAGGGCAATTTTGCTAAAAACCCTAAGTTAAACATATTATAAAATCCAAATAAAAAATACGTCACATAAGTCATAACATATTACAAAATCCAAATACTACATAAAAAAAATCTCATAAAACATATTTTAAATTCTTAATTAACTTAATTATCATCATTCATATTGTTAAAGGATCTAAATAATTTAACATTTAACTTTAGTTCATCAAGAGAAAAGTTTGCAATCTCAAGTATCTTGGTATTTTCCATGTTAATGGAATCAAAACCAAAATTTCCTTACAATTTCATACAATTTCATTTTGACTCCTAAAATTTTGAAATTATAATTTGACCTCGTTTAATACTAAAATAATTAAATAATTATAATATTGCCCCAAACGTATCCTCCAAGTATCCCTTAAATATCCTTCAAGTATCCTTCAAGTATCTCACAAGTATCCTTTAGTCAAACTTATGAAAAAGTCAATGGATATGCCATTTGGCGTATCGAATACGTATCGTGGAGTATCTGGGAAGTATCTAAATTGGATACGATTACGATACGAGTTACTTCCACCAAATGGAGTATCTGTGCTTCTTAGATTCCAAGTATGCTACATAATTAACCGGTACAATTCACCAGTTTAATTTAAACTAATAGCTTTTCAAGTATGCTATGATTAATAAAAAAGAAAAGAAAAGAAAAGAAAAGAATTTGAGCGGTATACAAAAATCAAAAGCGGGAACAGAAACAAAGGCCAGCTAAATTTTTTCAATTTGTGGCATGGTGCGCAAAACATTTAGGCTAAAATTATTTTTTTACCTTTTGTATTCTACCCTAAAAAACAATACAAAAAAAACTTGCTCTATCATTTATTTTTTTCTCAGAATCTAACATTATCTGGATCTGCAAATATCTCAATCACAAATCTTTACAAGGGGAGTTGAGTTACGTAAACCGACATCAGATTCACAGAAAATTCAAACCCACTTCGAATTGTTTTCAGAGGTAAGCTCTTCTCATCCGTTCAATTTTTTTTTTTCGTCTAATTAAGGATTCGTCTGATTTCTGCTTTATTGCAGGAAATTTGAATAAATGGATTCAGAGATGGAATCATTTATTGAATCGGCTCCTCCATTGAAGGAGCGTGACATCATCAGCTAGAAATTGAAGCAATTTATCCAAAATGATGATACGAATAGAAGAAGAGTGAAGAAGAGTTGTGTGCGTGACTTCTGGTGGGACCATCGTTCCGTTGGAGCAACGTTGTGTTCGTTACATTGATAGAGGAGCCGCCTCCACTGAGTAACTCACACCCCACTTTGCTGTCTCTTTTGGGTTTCAATTTTTTGCAAGTCTCTCTCGTTAATGTTTTATTGATTTGCATTTGAATTTGAAAATTTGTAGTTATTTTGTCAATGCTGTAAATGCTGTTATTTTCTTGTATATGAGGTTAGCTTTTGTTGGTTTTCATTTACTTACCCTTCATAGGATTGTTGATTGTCTACTTGTATTGTGGATGACGTGTTGTTCTTTTTATGCAGAGGAACATGTCAACCGAATTGCAGGTCTCTTCCTGACAATGCCTTCCTCGAGTGTTTCAATTTCACTCATGAATCAAGTATTCAAGTTTTGTAGCTTTTTTTTTTTATTTATTTCTTTATCAAGCTTTCGACTTTAGTCATGCTAGCTGAGTTATAGACTTATAGTTGATTATTCTGGCGATAATGATTTATTTCTTATCGGTTATATGGGATTTTTTAAATTTTTACATGAATTGATGTTCCATGATCCACCACTAAGATGGTTGGGTTATGTCCAATTTTTCAGTTCGTGAAACTTATTTTGAAGCAGTGAAGAGGGCCATTAGGGATCACCATGCTGTATGGAGCATTAATATCTTTGCTAATTTGTAGTTTTTTGGATTTTTTCCCCTTTGTTTTTTACCTTTGTCACTCTCTTCATTAGCATTGCAATCACTGATGTGTTATGCAATTTAATGATCAGCCACTTTTGGGACTTATGTCATTGCAGGCAGTTGAAAGAGGTGTCCTGTTGAAACTTCCTTTCACCACAATATTTGAGTACCTTCAGGTTAGCTTTAATTAACTTTTATGGTCATTCCTCCTACCCATGATTAAGACGATTGCATGGAGGTTGATTTATCTTTATAACGGTGATCGATTCTTTTTTGCCTTAATATACTCATTGGCATACATCAAAGATATCAAGCACATTTCTTATTCATGTTTGCATGTTATTTATATCTTTTATTTATATTTTTTACTTTTTATTGAATAAAATTCGTCAATGATTACAATAATGGCTGTGAAGGTGAATAATGTTAGGTGAATTCTCACAACTCACGGTACGGATATTTTTTATGCCTAGAGTTTATGTTGTAGAAGAGTTATCTATCTAGAAAGCAAGAATTGCTAGGACAATAATTTATCATGTGAAATTACTGTTAATGGTTACAATGATAATCTAAATTTCTTAGCTAATTTTGTATGATAAGTCATTGATTAGTAATTTCGGTTGCATTAGTTGTTTTCTTGTTTTGATTGGTGCTATTTTAAATAAGATCATGGTATATCCTTTGACACATCTCACAGATTAGCCGTGGCTCCAGATTACTTAAAGTTGATATTTCAAGGATTAGCAGAAATATAGTGGTCAATGCCAATGACCATAGGATTAAATATCTTTCATTGGAATCACTAAAGAGTTAATTTCCTTACCCTCACTTATTTGTGGTACAGTGCAATGTGATGTTTGAAAAGCTACCTTCATTTACTGCACAAATTGGTTTGTTTGATTGATTCTGCTAGTTGTCTTCCTTTGTTTGGTTACATTGTTTTTGCAAAATTTATAATGTGTGTTTGCTCAATTGCCATGGCCAATATCGATAGTAAAGAGGGGTTACATTGTAGATCAAGAGACGGTGAATAAGTACCAACCAATCTTCTATCACGGGATGCTCAAGTTGCATATTGACTTTGAATCGATATCATAGCTTTTGTTTAGGTAATTTATTTTTCTTTCTATTTCTATAAGGTTAAATTTGTTCATATTGCTTGATAATTTTAGTTTTTTGTTATATATTTTATAGTATGAGAAACAATATAAATGAAGAAATATTATACTTGAATGTATGTATTTGTTGGTGCTTTGAGATCTTTTTACATTGGTTCATTAGTGTAGAGAGTTTAAATTTTCAAGCAATCTATATAATGTTTACTTCAATTCATGTTCTTATATGTGACAGTGAATAATTTTTTGTTTATTAATACTGTTTTTTTTTTTTTCCTTTGAAATTGTATATTCCGGTGGTGAATATGGAGATACAATCTTTTGTAAACTGCATTGAACGTATGTTGGGAGATAAATGTGATAAGATAACAGAGGCAGTTAACAGTTGATAGCATTGGTAAGACTAGTTAACGTCTGTTAATAGAGTTAGTTAACAACCTGTTAATAACAGATTATGCTGACTAGGACCAAGTTGTTAGAGATTGATAAATATCTAGAAACATGAAAAGCGTGTGATCTTCACTCTGCTATATAATAAGGTTTCTGAAGAAACTCTTGTAATAGTTTTCATATTCAATATACAGAGAAAACTCACAAAATACAGAGCATCCATTAATGGAGCTCTCAAATCCTTTGTTCTAGTTTTCATGTTCACTGAAGACTTTTGTCAAATACCTTTGTACATATAATATTCACTTGGTATCAGAGCAGTCTACGACTAACGTCATGACTACACAATCTCTAAGCTCAAACCAAAGCCAGAGAACCTCTGATCTCGCTTCTTCAAGTTCAACAACGATGGAGTTTTCAACAATTTCAAAGAGTCTAAACTTTAGTCTACCGATCAAGCTTGGAAAGGAGAACTTTGTTCTCTGGAAGACACAAGTATTACCTACGATTCAGGCTCTAGATTTAGAGGATTTCATCTATGGCTTGAATCAACCTTCAAACAAATATGAGAACATTGAAATCACTTCAAGTTATGGTGAGAAGTCAACCGAACAGCGCATGAGCCAAGAATTTACTACCTGGAAGAGAATCGACAAGCTGAACATGGGATGGATCTACACAACGATTAACGAAAGTGTGATTGGTCAAGTCACAGGCTGTCAAACCTCTTTTGAAGCTTGGAATCGACTTGAAAGGCTCTACTCTCAACAATCAATGGCAAAGATCTGTCAGCTTCGAAATCAGCTACAGGCAGTTAAAAAAGGCTCAGACTCTGTAAGTGATTTCGTTCTCAAAATCAAGACCATTGGTGATGCTCTAATGGCTGCTGGAGAAGAAATCAGAGATCGAGATCTGGTCTTGACTCTCATGAATGGTGTTGGCCACGACTTCGATGCAATTGTGGCGGTTATTTCTACTCAACAAAGGTTTATCTCTCTTGATGATGCTCATTATCTCTTAATGATGCATGAGCAGAGACTTGAACATCTCAACTCTCCAGCTAGTCTCGATATTGGTCAAGCTACAGCACACTATGTATCAAACAATAGTCAAGATAGGAAGGGTCAAAGAGATGGTTATTTCCAGAATAACAGAGGAAGTTTTCGTGGAAGAGGTAGATACAATAGGTCTGGCGGCAGGTCAAATGGCCGAATTCACTGTCAATTGTGTAATAAACCAGGCCATGGAGCTTTAAAGTGTTATCATCGCTTTAATCAAAGCTTCCAAGGCCCTCCTACTCAGCAACAACAACCACAGAACAACCAAGCTTATTACAATCATTATCCAGGCTATAATCTATCACAAAACTTCAACAATCAAAGTGATCAGATGTCGATTGGTTCTACTCACAACATGGCTGCAAATGTGGCGGATTATCAAGCACATCCACACTACAACTCAGCATACATAGCAACTCCTGAGTCAGTGGTTGATCCAGCATGGTATATAGACAGTGGAGCAACTAACCATATCATTCCAGACATGAACAATCTCTCCATTCGGTCTGCTTACAAAGGTAATGAGAAACTGGTAGTAGGTAATGGACATAAGCTCTTCATTTCTAATATTGGCAACACCACAATCAACTCACACACAAAACCATATCAGAAATTGCATCTTAAGAATATATTACATGTGCCTCAAATCTCTAAGAATCTGCTAAGTATCTCTAAGTTCACCAGTGATAATCAAGCAGTGGCTAAGTTTTGTGCTGACAAATGTGTTATTAAGGACCTCAAATCGAAGGGAGTTTTACTTCAAGGAATGCTTAAGGATGGACTTTATTGCTTGAAGTTTGTTTCGGCACCAAGTAAGGAATGCTCTACTATGAACCATGGTCAAAGAGACAATGCCAACTCCAAGTCTGTGTTTCTTTCATCTAGGGATCTAGAAAATAAAACCAGTTGTGGCTCAATGAATAATGTCAAGTCACATTCTGTACATGCTGCTGTAAGTGCTAATATATGGCATGCAAAATTGGGTCATCCATCTCCTTTAATACTTCAAAAAATGTTGCATAAAGTTCATTTCAATAACAAGTTTTGTGTACCAGATTTCTGTGATTCTTGCAAATTAGGAAAACTTCATAGACTTCCTTTTGCTAGAGTTGAACATACAACTAAGGAACCTCTTGAATTAGTCTATTCGGATATTTGGGGGCCAGCACCTATGTTGTCTTTGGATGGATATCGATATTACATCTCCTTTATTGATGCTTACTCACGTTTTACCTGGCTGTTTCCGTTGAAACTTAAATCAGATGCCTTAGCTGTGTTTGTTACATTTCAAAAGAGTGTTGAACTAAAGTTTGGAAGGAAAATCAAGGCATTGCACTCAGATATGGGAGGAGAATATATAGCAATTTCGAAATACCTATCAGGTCAAGGCGTTCAAACCAGATTTTCATGCCCTCACACTCACCAACATAATGGTGTAGCAGAAAGAAAGCATAGGCATGTGGTGGAAACTGGGCTCACACTTCTTGCACATGCAAGATTGCCTCTCAGATTTTGGTATGAGGCTTTCACAACTGCTGTGTTTCTCATAAATAACATGCCATTGTCAGTTTTTCGTTTTGTGTCACCCTTTGAAACATTGTATCACAAGAAGCCCAATTATCACTTCTTCAAAACGTTTGGTTGTAGTTGCTTTCCCTATCTTCGTGATTACTCGAAGCACAAGTTTAACTTTCATACATCGAAATGTATCTTCATAGGCTATAGTCCTTTACACAGAGGATACAGATGTCTTCATCCCTCGGGTCGTATATATGTCTCTAGAAATGTAGAATTCAATGAGTTGGAATTCCCACATGAGACTCTCTTTTCTTCAAAATCTGACAACCACACTTTTTCTACAACTAAAAGCATGCCTATCTCTGCTGCAAGACAAATTTTGTCTACAATTCCAAAATGGCCAATTTCCACCAATAGCTTTCCATCTGACACATCTGTTCAACCTTCTTTTTCATATAATTCTCGTGAGGCTTCAATAGGTGATGTATTGAATTTCTCTAGACCTGATCAATCAACAGTCCCGAGACACTCCACCTATGATAACACTGTCTGTAGCAGCCTTATTCAATCTCCTCTTCCTGGATGCTCTCGTGAACCATTAACAACTCATGACTTGATTCCAGCTAGTCCTACACACATGCCAGCTGACATGCTACAACCATTAGCTCCATCTCGTTCCTTGCATCCTATGACCACAAGGTCCAAGAATGGGATCTCTAAAGCAAAAGTTTTCAATTGTGTATCTCAATGTTATCTGGCAGAACTTGATCCCACATCTGCTAAAGTTGCATTAGCTGATTCAAAATGGTCCAAGGCTATGCTTGAGGAGTTTCATGCGTTGCAGGCCAACAATACTTGGAGTCTGGTTCCATTTGCTTCAGACATGAATATTGTGGGGTGTAAATGGGTCTTCAAGACCAAATACAAACCAGATGGCAGTGTGTTGAGACACAAGGCTAGATTGGTTACGAAGGGGTTTCATCAAACTCCTGGTCTTTACTTCATGGATACCTTTAGTTCTGTTGTTAAGGCTTCTACAATCCGTGTAATCTTCTCTATTGCGATGTCTTTGGGTTGGCAAATTGATCAGGTTGACATAAACAATGCATTTCTTAATGGAGATCTTTCAGAGTTGGTTTACATGGCACAGCCAGAAGGCTTTGTTGACAGCTCACTTCATCATGTGTGCAAGTTAAATGAGTCCTTGTATGGACTTAAGCAGGCTCCAAGGAGCTGGTTTCAGAAACTCCGAACTGCACTTATTCAATGGGGATTCATGAACTCTGCCTCAGATACATCTCTCTTCATCAAGTTTACTGGTTCAGATTGCTTGTTCTTGCTTGTGTATTTAGATGACATATTGGTTACTGGTAACAATAAGCTACTCATCTCCAAGCTGATCTCTACATTGCACATCACTTTTGCTTTAAAAACACTTGGTCAGGTGAATTACTTCTTGGGGTTTGAGGCCTTCAGAGATTCTTCTGGTCTCTACTTAACACAAGCTAAGTACATTCATGACTTACTTAAGAAGACGAATATGGCTGACTCCAAGCCAAGTGACACGCTTGTTTCAGTTGGTGCTAAGCTTTCCCTTACAAATGGTGATGCATTTTCTGATCCCACACTCTACCGAAGCACAGTTGGGGCATTGCAATACCTCACGAACACAAGGCCTGACATATCATTTGTAGTCAATAAGCTGAGCCAGTTTTTGGTGGCTCCTACCATAGTTCACTGGCAAGCATGTAAAAGGGTACTTCGCTATTTAAAAGGCACAGCTCATTTGGGTTTGCATTTTAAACCAGCCTCTAATTTGTCCCTGGAAGCTTTCTCAGATGCTGACTGGGCTAGTTGCATCGATGATAGGCGCTATACCAGTGGTAACTGTGTCATGTTAAGAGGTAATTTGGTGTCTTGGAGTTCCCGAAAACAGTGGGTGGTTGCTCGATCGAGCACAGAAGCAGAGTATCGCTCATTGGCACAGGTGACTACAGATGTTCTATGGCTTCGTTCCTTGCTGACTGAACTTCGTATTCCTGTTGCAACTGGCTCAGTCATTTGGTGTGATAACATCGGTGCAAATTCTTTATCTCAAAATCCGGTGTTTCATCAACGAATGAAGCACATTGATACTGATACTCATTTCATTCGAGAGAAGGTCCTTTCTGGTGAAATCGATACTCGTTATGTTCCTACAGAGCATCAAGTTGCAGACATATTCACGAAAGGGTTTTCTCTTGACCGTTTTTCGATTCTTGCTAACCAAACTTGGACTGGTGATTTCTCCCCAGTTTTGTTTGAGGGGGAATGATAAGATAACAGAGGCAGTTAATAGTTGATAGCATTGGCAAGACTAGTTAACGTTTGTTAATAGAGTTAGTTAACAATATGTTAATAACAGATTATGCTGACTAGGACCAAGTTGTTAGAGATTGATAAATATCTAGAAACATGAAAAGCGTGTGATCTTCACTTTGCTATATAATAAGGTTTCTGAAGAAACTCTTGTAATAGTTTTCATATTCAATATATAGAGAAAACTCACAAAATACAGAGCATCCATTAATGGAGCTCTCAAATCCTTTGTTCTAGTTTTCATGTTCACTGAAGACTTTTGTCAAATACCTTTGTACATATAATATTCACAAAATGGTTGCTGAAACAAAATATTGAATTTTGAGATTATCTTTTTTGTTTAGACATACTTTTGTACAAGGGGAACTTTGATATCACAAACTACGTAATTATTTTGTTATTTAATGAAATGACTTGAATTTTTTGATTTAATTTTTGGATAATTTCAAAGTTCATTATTGGAATTTGATATTTCGTCCATACAACAAAATAATAGCAATTTAGACATAATTTGTAGTTTCTTTAAAATGCAATAAAATAGATTTTATAGCATATAAGGATAGCTACGTACGATTTGAAAAGCTACTAACTTGGTCAATATTTTATAGCTTTTTAAGATAGCAATGAAAAGAACTTATAGCATTTGCAAAAAGCTATTATATGATTTCTGAGTTCTGATAGCTTTTTCAAAACACCTTTTCCACGGCATTCATAAATTGCAATAATATGTAGCACTTTTCGATAGCATTCATAAATTTCAATAATAGATAGCATGCTTTTAAAAGCTTTGGTTGTGCTATCGTTGGTAAAAACGCTATCTATTACTTATAATAGCATCCATGATTTATCGCATGCTATGAATTGTGAAATTTGTTGTAGCGTAAGGAAGTGATAATGGGGGTCTTTGTTACAGGGCTCAAATTTTTTTTTTTATTATTTGGACGGGACTTTGTAATAAAGTCATCATTTTAATAACTTAAGTGTAAAATGCCTCTATTATGGTGAACGGATAAAAATGCCTCCTACAGTAATCTTTTTCACCATTTTGTTTGTTTTTTTTTATGAACACACGTACGTTGCTGACGATGACTATGACCAAACACAATAGTGACTTTTTTTATGTCCGAGCTTTTGTTAGTTGCTTTTTTTTTTTTTTTTTTTTTTTTTTTTTCAATTTAAAACCAACTTTTGTAAACCTTAAGCTGATTGTGTGAAAAAAAAATTGTTAAAAAGGCTTGGAAAAGTCTCGGACAGAGCTTAGAAAGGTTTCGGCAGTTTATTAAAAGGCTCGGAGAACAAATGAAAAAGCTCGGAAATTTAAAATTAACAAAAAAAAAAAAAAAGATTGTTGAAAAGGTTCGGAGAAGAAATGAAAAGGCTCGAAGGTTCAAAATTAACAAAAAAAATTATTGTTGAAAAGGCTCGGAGAAGAAAGAAAAGGCTCGGAGAACAAATGAAAAGGCTTGAAAAAGAAATGAAAAGGCTTGGAGAACAATTGAAAAGGCTTGGAGAAGAAATGAAAAGGTATGGAGAACAATTAAAAAGACTCGGAGAAGAAATGAAAAGGCTCGGAGAAGAAATGAAAAGGTTTGGAGACTAATTGAAAAGTCTCGGAGACTAAATGGAAAGACTCGAGCCTTTTCAATTGTTCCCCGACCCTTTTCAATTAGTCTCCGAGACTTTTCATTTAGTCTCAGAGACTTTTTATTTGTTCTCCGAGCCTTTTGATTGAGCTCGACCTCCGAATGTGTCTGCGTAGCACTACAAAACTAATTATCTAATGAAGATGTATCGATAATGTTAGGATGTTCAAACTCCATTAGAGGTCTGTTATAAAGGAAGATGAAAGAATAAAATCTCAAAAAACTTCAAAGTAAGAAAAAGAATATGTAAAGTAAGGGCATTTTTGGTAATCATTTACTTTAATGCCTTTTAAACTTTAATTATTAAAATAGTGGCTTTCTCACCAAATCAGTTCAAAAAGATGACATTTTCCACCAATTCTAATATATATATATATATATATATATGTCTCCCAATTATGTACACCTAAACTCATCGTTTATCTTTAATTTGGTTTTCCAGTGGACACTAAGCATAATCATAACTTGTAGTGACCCGTAAGGATAAAAATCTGCATTTTAATTAATTGTTTTCTAAGTCGATCAAATTTAGTATGATTTTGAAGTCATAGTAAGAAATTATTTTAGGGGTGTTCAAATTAGGGATGTCAATGGTACGAGTTAGGGATGGGTTTTCCATTATCATCCCCAATACCAATTTGTATGAGAAATACCATCCCCGGATGAATACCTACCTTTAAATAAACGGTGTGAGTGCGGGGATTTCCCATTAGAGGATTGGTTTTTTGCCCCATACCATCTCCATCCCATTAATATATATATATATATATATATATTTTTTATGACTTTTTGATAAAGATCATATAAATATTATTGAATAATATGAAAATAATAGTGTGATAGGTATATTATATATAATGATTTGGAATGGAGTAGTATTTCAATGGTGGGAAAAAAAGAGAGGGAAAATTATGTTTATATATATATATTGATAGCGGGTACGGGGACGGGGCGGGGACTTGAAATCCCATATCAGTACCGAAATTAAATCGGAGATTAAAACAAATACCGGTCATATACCACAATTTAAATGGTACGGTTGAAACCGCCCCGCCACGGACCAATAGGTAATTTTGACATCCCTAATTCAAGTTTCAAAAATAGAGATTGACGATGATATATGGTTGATGCTACATATACATTATCAATGAATGACCTATCAAAGACCATACAATCTCTGTCCCTTTGATTAAAGATTTGGCCTGTGTCCAAGCCCTAAAATAGTAAAATTAGTTGTGTAGAGCTGGATTATCGAGGCCCGTTAATTCGGAGAGCCAGACTCAAAATTAACTAAATACCATTGAGCTGCCCAAGCCCACTTTAGTTAACGTTAACATATGTATGAAGTTAAATGCTAATTAGCAAACCCATTTATCACAAACTGTTTAGCATTAATGAACTAAGGCCTGTCTTTTTTTAAATGATTGGTCTTAGAAGTGGAATTTTGTGTGTTTATTACAAACTGTTTAGCATTAATGAACTAAGGCCTGTCTTTTTTTAAATGATTGGTCTTAGAAGTGGAATTTGGCCTGTCTTTTTTTAAATTATTGGTCTTAGAAGTGGAATTTGTGTGTGTGTGTGTGTGTGTGAGAGAGAAAGAGAGAGAGAGAGAGACAGAGAGAGAGAGAGAGAGAGAGAGAGAGAGACTATGGAGTTAATTTTCCTTTTAAACATGGCTGCAATTTCCATGTTAATCAAGAAATTGGTAGCAAACGTCATGGCTTACTTGGAAATGTTGGTAGCAAACGTCATGGCAGACCTGAAATGTTAATCAAGAAATTGGTAGCAAACGTCATGGCTTACTTGGAAATGTTGGTAGCAAACATCATGGCAGACCTGAAATGTTTTTATTTAATTAATATTATGTGTCCAAAGTTTTACCATAGAATTGTTTGATGGATTTTCTCTTTGACTATTAAAAAAGGCAATTACGAATAGGATGCTTTAGAGAAAATAGATTTGAGTTGTCAATTCCAGCACAGTGATGGCTGCTGCTTGTTAGTTGCTTATAAATTTGAGTTTCTTGTCTCTCACTCTCTATTGATCGGAGAGAAGTCTCAATAGGGTATCAAGAGAACAAGTTTGAAGATAAAAAAAAATGGCTGCAGATCAAAGCATTCTGATCCCAAGAGTGAAGCTGGGAAATCAAGGATTTGAGGTAATTTTAAGTTTTGGATTTTTTTTTTTTTTTTTTTTTTGTTTTCCTAGTTTAGAGTTTCTTGTAAATATGTAGAGGAAATAGAGAGAAATAGCACCAAATTGGATTGATTTTGTGGTAATATCACCAACTTAATAAGTTTTGTAGAAATAACACCAAAGTATGTGATCTGCCCAAATTAACCCTCACTTATTCCTCACCGATCTCTATTGATGGATCAATGGAGGCTTTTGAAAAGAAAAAAAGAGGAGAGAGGAAGCAAGAGAGAGATAAAGAGAGATTAGGGGCAATTTTGGCAGATCACCTTAATTGGTGTTATTTCTACAAAACTTATTAAGTGGGTGACTTTTCCATAAATGGTTTTGGAAAGAGTGCTAGAAATTTTAAGGACTCAAATATGTATTGTTGTTTTAAAAGGTATCAAAGTTGGGGTTTGGTTGCATGGGCCTGTCTGGTAGCTACAATGATCCTGTTCCAGAAGATGTTGGCATATCAATCATCAAGCATGCTTTTGATCATGGAGTCACATTCTTTGATACATCAGACATCTATGGAGCCAATAATGCTAATGAGATCTTGGTTGGAAAGGTAAATTCCCGCACTAAAAACGTCGTTAGAGAGCTTTATATCATTTGTCTAACCTTTACTAGACAGTTTGGTCTGGCCCAGGAATCCTGGTTTCGAATACCCTCATATGCATCTGTTTCTTTGTAGTTTACATTACAAATGTACCCTGATGATGTATGAAACTTACTTTGATAAGCTTCCCTGTTTGAAATTTCTTGCTTGGCAAGTAACTGATTTTGTAAAACTCTGCTTCTTCAATTCGCAGGCTTTGAAGCAGCTGCCTCGAGAAAAAGTCCAATTAGCCACAAAATTTGGCGTTGTCAAATTTGATTATAGTTCTGGTGTTGTAATAAATGGCACCCCTGAATATGTCAGATCCTGCTGTGAGGCTAGCCTGAAACGCCTGGATGTCGAATACATCGATCTATATTATCAGCATCGGATTGACATATCCGTACCTATTGAGGACACTGTAAGTGCTTCTGCATAGTTGCCATTTATAACATTTATCAATATGTCAAGAATTCTGATTGATTTTCTTAACTTGTTAGATGGGAGAGCTAAAAAAGTTGGTAGAAGAAGGAAAAATAAAGTACATTGGATTGTCTGAGGCAAGTCCTGATACTATAAGGAGGGCAAATGCAGTTCATCCCATTACTGCTATACAAATGGAGTGGTCACTCTGGACTCGCGATATCGAAGAAGAAATAGTCCCACTTTGCAGGTTTTCTTATCTAGAGTTTGAATTTCTTGTTCTGCTACATTAATTCTTACAACTCTATATGATTTCAGGGTTTCCAAACTGTATCATTTTTGTTTCGTGTCGTATTTTTGTAACCTGATACATTGAAAAATCTCCATGGCATATGGTGATTGTCTCTACAGGGAACTTGGAATTGGAATAGTTCCATACAGTCCTCTCGGTAGGGGGTTTTTCGGTGGCAGGGCAATTGTGGAAAGTATCCCTGCAACCGGTTTTCTGGTAAGTGAACTCATATGTGTTAGTGTTTGGATGCTATTATTGAAATCTTTTCAAACATATCCTCTACAGGTGATCGATGAAATAATAACAATCCATTAATGGCCATTTCTTATTCTTCTTCTTCTTCTTTTTCCCTTTTGAAGGCATCAATTCCAAGGTTTTTAGGAGAGAATTTTGACAAGAACAAAAAGTTATATTGGAATGTAGAAAAGCTGGCTGAAAAGCATGAATGCACTCCTGCACAACTTGCACTTTCATGGATTCTTCATCAAGGAGATGATGTTGTTCCAATTCCTGGTATATTCATCTTCTCTTCTCTAGCTTCTTTTCTTAGTATACATCCTACCCAGGAAGTAAAAATCGATTTCAGTGAAAATGTTACGGGTCCAACTTTATTAAAATTTCAGTGAAAGTTTCAGAAATATCGTTAATATCCTCAAATTAGCTGCATAATTTCAAGGATATTTTTTATATTTTGATTAAAGTATTGACGTTTACTTTCTTACGGAAAAATAAACCATCCATATCTACATATATTTTAACCTAACATCAAGTTGGATCCTCGATATTTTCACCGAAACCAATATTTACTTCCTTGTTAACTATTTACTAACTATGCAAGTCATGTGCCCTAGGGGCGTAAATCAGCTGGTAGATGGACGAGCTTAGGGTTTGGGTAAATGACTCCAAAGTAAAAGAAATACTTGGTCTAGATAGGTGGATAGATAGATACTGTTATAAAAAAATAAAAAAAATAAAAAAAAAATTTTTAAAAAAACAAAAAATAAAAAAATTAACTATGCAAGTCATGTATATTAGCACAGCTGTAAAACCAACTAGTGCATATACTTTCTAAAGATAGTTTTTGATCCTCTTGATTTGACCTGTGTGCAGGGACAACAAAGATCAAGAATCTTGATAGCAATACTGGTTCTATAAAGGTGAAGTTGACAAATAAAGATTTACAAGAGATTTCTGCTGTGATACCCATCAACGAGGTGGCTGGAGAAAGAACAACAGATATTTTCTTGAACTGCGATTGGAATTTTGCAAACACACCACCAAAACATATATAACGTGATCATGTGGGACACTTTTGGAATCCCGTGAAAAGGGTAAATAATGTCGGATTTGAGCTCATAATCTATCTTTTGAAGCTTTTTGATGAGCCCTTAATCAGTTGCCCAGGAACCCTGTGATACACTGCAGACTGTATTTTTGGATCTTAATAACTATTAGTGGGAATTTACATTTTCAGTACGTTTTGTTTTGTTGTGTTCGAGGTCCTAATTTGAGTCGGTTTTTGTTTTTCTATTTAAGCATGAATTCAAAGATTTTTTGTTATCTTTGATTATTATTAATAAAAAGTTCCTTTTAAGCAATTTCTGTAGTGGATTTGACTTAATCGCTTTCATTTCTTTCGAGCAACTTTCGTTTCTTTTGAGCAACTTTTTTTTTTGGTAAAGGGGAGGCAAACGCCCAAACAACAAAACCTAAGAACAAGGGATCACCCTAGCAACAAGAGAACCCCTGAAATCGTCCTCTAACAAATTAATGAGCTGGGAAGGGGGATCTTCCAAAAAAACAGTCCCCAAATCTAAAGAATGGCCAAACTTAGCCAAGAAATCAGCAACTCTATTGCCTTCTCTGTAAATGTGGGTAATGGAACAGCACCAGTCCCTCTCCATAAGCATCTTGCACGCATAGATTAAATTGAAGAGGGGATGATTCGGAGGACTGGGACCAGATAAAAGCTGAACAGTACATCTAGAGTCAGACTCCACAGCAACCTTCCTAAAGCCAGTATTCCACACCATCCTCAAGCCTTCAAAAACACCCCATAACTCAGCCTCTAAAACAGTCCCAACACCCTTATTGAGTGAGAAACCAGACACCCAAACTTTCCTATCATCTCTGATAACCCCACCAGCCGAAATCGACCCCATCTCAGAATTCCAGCTACCGTCGATATTCAGCTTCACCCAACCAGGATCAGGAGGAGACCAAGCAACAAAACAAGTCTGCTTGGCCACATCCTTCTTGTCACCCATGTTGGCCGAAAGCCAATCTTCAGCATACTTAACGATGATCATGCCAGGGCATTGCGGGAGAGTAAAATCAGAGTCAAAAATTTCCTCACACCTCCATTTCCAAATAAACCAAAGGGCCACCGAAAAAAGCAAATAACCAAGCAGCCTATTCCAACACATCTTATTACATTTCAAATTCTCAAAGATCCAATCACTCCACTCAGGATTAAAGGACACACAAGAAGTAATGCTACGACAAATATTCTCCCAAATTCGACCAGAAACCGTGCAGCCCCTAAAAACGTGCTCAACATCTTCAATTCCGATCTTGCATCTTTCACAAGTGACATCCAGGGTCATACCTCTAGTAGCTCTACTATCATTTGTTAAAAGCTTATTATGAAGAAGAAGCCATAAAAAATTCTAAATTCTCGGCGGCAACTTCAGACTCCAAATGAAATTCCATTTCCAAGGACCATCCTCCACCAAGCCAAAATGAATCTCATAGGCACTTTTCACTGAGAAATTACCATTCCTGGAAGCACCCCAAATGACAGTATCCTCCCTATTACAAAGGCCATTCAAATGAATACTAAAGATGCAGTGCACAATGGTCCAAGGCAAAACAGAGGATAATTTCCCAACATCCCACTCATTATTAGTAATATACTCACACACCTTTTCGTTGGATTGAGTCTCAGTAATGAGAGAAATAGCGCAGCTGAGGAGACTCCCCATACCTGGGATCCAATTATCAGCCCAAAAGCTCACCCTCTGACCGTTTCCAATTCTCCACCGCAACCCTTTCGCAAGGAGCTTGGCACCAAAAGAAAACCCACGCCAAGTGCTGGAGCAAATTTTAGAATTCGAGGCATCATGAACAACCATGTTATCCCCTTTGAGATATTTAGATCTAATCAAATTGCTCCAAAGACCACTAACCTTCTGATGCAGACGCCAGCCGGTTTTGGTCAAGAGGGCTTGATTCATATGCTTCATCTTACGAATGCCCAACCCACCTAAATATTTTGGTAAACACACGGTATCCCAATTTATAAGGTGGATTTTTTTCCTCTCTAAAGTAGAACCCCACAAGAAGTCACGGTTAATCTTATCAAGCTTATTACAAACCACCGCAGGAAGCTTGATAGACTGCATAGAGTAAGTGGGAAGGGCCGAAGTAACCGCTTTAATGAGTGTACACCTTCCAGCAAAGGAGAGCGAAGCACTTTTCCAAGAGGCCAACCGTTGTTGCGTCTTAACAATGATTTCATTATAAGTATCCCTAGTAACCCGGCCATGAATAAGCGGAACACCCAGGTAGTGTCCCAAATTGTGAGTAATAGGCGAGCCACAGATATCTGCCAAAGAGCTAGCCAAACTCCGGTTCACATTACTCGAGCAATAGACCCTAGATTTAGGAAAACTAACTTGTTGGCCAGAGATATCGCAAAACAAATCTAAAGCCTCCCTCATGATAGTAGCCTGGGACGGAGAAGCCTTACCAAACATAATAAGATCATCAGCAAAAAAAAGGTGGGGTATCTCCGGGCCACCCCTAGAAGTTCTAACAGGCTTCCAGACACCATCACGTAACTTTTGGTGGATGATGTGAGAGAGCTTTTCCATACACAGAACAAAAATATAAGGAGACAAAGGATCTCCCTGTCGGATTCCGCACTTAGGATGGGAAGTCTCAGTCATTTCGCCATTAACAATGACCCTATAATTCACATTTGAAATGCAGCTCATAAATAAATTATTCAACTCCCCCACAATTCCCACTTCCTCCAAAACTTGCTTAATAAAACCCCACTGAAGCTTATCATAAGCCTTAGCCAGATCGATCTTCCAAGCAATAAGACCCGTCTTGCCTTTCACCGTTTTGAACTTATGGAGGACTTTTTGAGCAACGACGATATTGTCTTGAATTTGTCTCCTAGGCACAAAGGCCACCTGATTAGGACTAATGAGATCAGGTAACAGCCCCCTCAATCTTTGAACCAGAATCTTACTAATAATTTTATAGGACGTATTACATAAGCTGATAGGGTGAAACTGAGATAAACTGATAGGATTAGGAACTTTGGGAATAAGAGAGATCAGAGTGCTATTCACATCACAAGGAACACGCCCACTCCTAAAACAGTCCGAAACCATACTCATCAAATCATCCTTACAGGTATTCCAGAATTTTTGGAAAAAAAAATAGCAGGGAAGCCATCAGGACCAGGAGCCTTAGTACCTCCTATACTAAACACACTCTGTTTAACATCATCCTCAGAAACAGTCATACCAAGTCTAGAAATTTCAACCTCATCAATTTTAGGGAAAAGCACAGGAAATTGCGAGTACAAACTAGTACACTGTTTATCCATGAAAAGAGTCTGAAAATAATGAACTGCCTCATTCTTCATCTCCCCCAAATCCTCAATCAAAATGCCATCATCATTCTTCAAACCCTCAATCTTATTTCTTCTTCTTCTAATAACTGTTGAAAGGTGGAAAAAACTAGTATTTTTATCACCATCTTTAAGCCAGCAATTCCTCAACTTCTGATGCCAAAAAACCTCCTCACGCTTGAGAATTAATTCATATTCTTCCCTCAAAGAACTCTCAAGATTAGAAAGGAAAAATGAAGGATTAATGCTCATACATCTCTGAATCCCCTGTAACTTGGCAAGTAATCTTCTTTTAGCATGAAAAATATTACCAAACGTAACTTTATTCCACAACTGAAGAATACTCGGAAGGAGCTGGATCTTATCACTCACTGAAACCCCCTCCGACCGCCAAAAGTTCAGGATAAACTCATCAAAATCCTTATGTTTAAGCCACATAACCTCAAATCTGAAAGGTTTACAACCACTAACAGGAAAATGGTTACTCTGAAGCTGGATTAAAATAGGGCAATGATCCGAAAAAATTCTAGGGAGGTGTCTCACGAAACCCTCACCAAACTGAATTCTCCAATCCATCGAACACAGAGCTCTATCAAGTCTTTCCCAAATCTCCTCACCAATACCTCTTTTAGTCATCCAAGTGAATTTAGGGCCCAAAAACCCTAGATCAACAAGATTATTTCTGTCAACCCAATCACCAAACCCACTATTAGAGAATCTGGACCTGCCACCTCTCTTTTCAAAACTGTTGATAATTTCATTAAAATCACCTGCAACCAACCAGGGCAAAGAAAAAACAATTTCTAATCGCATCCAGGTAGTTCCAGAGAAATTTCCTAGTTGTGACACACGGATTCGCATAAACCACCGTAAGAATCCAAAAACATTTACTATCATAAACCAAAGCCGTCACACTATGTCTGGAGCTTGCAATCACATGGAGATGAACCTTGCTATCATTCCAAAGAAGCCAAATGCCACCAGAAAAACCCTCGGCCTCCACCACAAAATTCTTAGAAAAACCTAATTTATTAATGACACGTAGCGCCTTAGCGCCACTAATTCTAGGTTCCAAAATCGCTAAAATGTCAAATTTATATAACCTATGTAAATCTGCAATGTTCCTGCAAAACAAACGCTTCCATGCTCCTCTAACATTCCAAACACAAATCATAAAGAAAAGTAGAAAAGAGGAAACACTTATTCAGATATCACTGTCATTACCTCCACAAGATCAGAGGCAACCTTCTCAAAACTGTCCAAACACGGAACCGCCATCGACGAAGCCATATCAGAAACCATATCAGACACATGATCAATCACAACAACCTCAAAAGGATCACCACCCAAATTCTTAACACCCTCATGCAGCTGCCGCAACCCTGTAGCACTATCCAAAACCCCTGAACCTGGCTTTGAATGAGACGACACAGCAGAAATAGCAGGCTTGGAGTGTGACGAAACAACTGAAAATTTACCACACACAGCCTCCACAGTTTGGTTGTCATGAGCAGCTTCCTCACCGCAAGACCCTGAAGAGCCAACCTTCAAGCCCACCTTGATGTCTTTCCTAACCAGCTTCTTACTTTTCTGAAAATGAGGCCTGGACAAAATCTTGCCATGGGAAGAATTATTGTTAGTGACCTAAAGAAGAACAGCTTTCCCTTTATCCTTAATAACCCCCACCGATATTGCAGAACCATGACCCCTATCACCAACCATATCAACATCCAAATCTTCATTCAGAATGTCAAATCTTGAACCCGAATTACCCCTCACATTCTGCACACTACCGAACGTAGAGTTCTTAGGATTTCCAAATTTCGGAGGACCACCTCTACCTATCACAGACCCCGCAGCCCCATGCTCCTTCATCCTTCCACTACCTTCCCTGCTGCCCTTATGATGCCCAACATAACCCGAATTCTCTGGAACCCCCACATTGCCATTTCCAGGTCTACCAATTCTGCCTTTATGCGCTCTATTGCCCTGTTTTCCATATGAAACCAATAACCAAGGACCATACGCAGGGGCTCCATCCGTAGGCTTATTCGCAGGAGTTTCATGCACCACAACATCCTTAGGAATAGGCTCAACCAAACCCTCCCTACAAGTCTCTATACTATGTCCATATCGTCCACATTTGAAGCAAATAGAGCCAAGGTTCTCATACTCAACCTTGATCAGCCTGTCCTCAATGTTTAGGGAAGCCAAAAGGGGTTTAGATATATCAATCTCAACACAGATACGAGCAAACCTTCCCCTGGCTTGGTTCAAGGTCACCGGATCAACTTTACACATACGTCCCAACATACCACCTGTGTTCCAGAGCAAGTCCGAATCCATCCATTCCATGGGTAGTCTGGATAACCTCACCTAGATAGGCATACTTTGAATCTTGTCTTCCCCCGGGATAAAATTCGGCCTCCATCATTGCACAACTAAATACTGGTTAGTTATGATCCAGGGGCCACCCGTAAGAACATAATCCAGGTCTTCCTTAACTTGGAAACGAGCAACAAAGTAACCATCACCTAGGTCCGTAAGTTGCCATTGACCCAATAAGGACCACTTCTGGGATAACTTAGCAATCATAAAGTTCAACGTATGGGCACGCCCCATATTTTTCAAGATCAAAGCATTCACCCAAGGTTTCTGCAATTGTTCCTTCAAATTATCTGAGAGGGTCATCTTTGGTCCATTAGGTCCATCAGTTACCAGAATGTCTTTTGGGTCAATTTTCAATTTCTCCTTGGAATTTCCATTACCGGACCAAGCACTAGGATTTCCCATGTTCATAAGTTTCGATTTAAAACTGCCCATTGTATCTTTCCTCACAGTATCGTCTACCACATCATGTCGGCTAGTGACATCCGAATCGGCCCTGGCACGTTTCGCAGTACCAACACTATCCACGGTATTGGGCGAAACAACAACTGGTTCAAGGGTGGAGGGAGGTTGCATAGAAAAAGTAAATCCAACAGTCCCCACTCGGTGAATCCATTGGTCAAAACAGGGAGGCAAAACAACAAACAGTGAAGAGAAAGAAGAAAGAGGCGGTGGCGCGTCAACTAAAGAAGAAAACCTAAAAAAAACACACCCAGCGCGTTCACTTTAGTCCCACGCGTGCATCCTTTCTATTCTTTTGAGCAACTTTGAATGCAATTTGATCTGACTTTAATTTTTATGTTGTAAAATGGGGAATAATGGTTGATTTTACATAAGAGTGGTACTATTGGCACCCCATTACTGAACTATTTATACCCTACTTTTTAAATTATTTAGTATTCTTTTCTTTTATTTTCCTTCATCAATTTTTTTTTTGAACAGTAAATTTTATTCAAAGTCGCCACGAACAACCCGAAAAGAACAAACACGAGCACAAGCAAAACAAAGAAAACAGAAGACCCTGG